>CM021105.1:224494998-225094998 GCA_007115665.2 Sequoiadendron giganteum
ATGTTGTTTAATTTGTTAAATGTCATTGTTGTTTTAAAAAAAAAAAATGTTGATGTTGTAGTTGTGTCCTATGGGGTTTGCATAGCGGGGCGTTACACACACTTTCAAGAAAATAAAAAATTCTTGCATAACTGTCCTTTTATACTGAGATTACCAGACTATCAGACTTCTTAGATAACCTTAAAAAATTTAACTTTGCTTTGCATTGTTACCCAATACCCGATATCCTACTTTACCCATGATTTTCCCAAAATTTTATTTTATCAAAACTTCCATCTTTACCAGACCTCGACTCTTGGACCAAAACACTTTGCTTATCACTTGCATTACCTCTTGCATCTCTAATATTCCCGATTCCTGGTACCTGCTACCCAAAACACTTGAATTATGAAGTACTCTTTCAAAAATATTTATCTTTGCTTTTCACTTCCGGTGACCTTTCCAACTGGACAACACCTACCATTAGTGTTACTTTTCACTTAGGGTCCCCAAGCCTTATAGTCTTAGGGTGTGCTATGAGACCACACAATAATAACCTAGTGGTCATCCTTATGAGAGGAAGCTAACCTTCATTTCTCAACTACTAAAACATACACCTCAATTATTTAAATTTAACAATTTCCCAATCTTACAACTCAATTCTCTCATGATATCACCGTGAATACAATCACATAATTAAACCACAATACACAATTCCTTGATATTTTGACTCCACTAGCTCACTAATTACATTGGGAGGTTGACCCTAGAGTGAAAAATATATAGTAGACCAATAAATCCATGAAAGAAAATCATAAGGCATATTCATTTTAGCCAAAACTAAAAAACATTACATAACTATCAAAAATAAAAAAACACTAGAAAACATAATAGTCACCCTCTATTTTAATTATAAATAATATAAACTCACATCCATTATTATAGTGCATTTATAGGTATTTAAAAAGCATCTAACAAACATTAATTCAACTCCAAATAATGGTTGGCTCTCATCAGCTAAACAAGGGTGATGGACATGTCCTCTATTATTTTTGAATGGTCATGCAAAATATATTTAATGCTTTAGCTTCTCTATTTTGATTGTGTATTTGATTCATTCCATTTAACAATTTCCTTATAAAAATTTCCTCCTCTAATTTTCTTTTTCCTTTCAAAATTCATCTATTGTACAAGATGATAAAAATAAACATAAAGGTTCAAATTTGATCTCTTGGTAATGTCTCTTAAAAATAAGGAAATATTATATGAGCATATATTAATAGGAAATTTGTAATAGAATATATTTTCTCTATGTGAAGATTTCATTGAATTTCATATGAAATAAAGATAGATTGAGAAGGTTTGATTTTTTAATAGGGTTGTGAACATATGTAATGGATTAGTGCCCATTACATAGGCTACAAGCCTTTGTAATGGGTCATGGCTCATTACAAAGGTTGCAAGCCTCTGTAATAGATCATGGCCTAACAAACAACTCAGTAATCTATATAAATGTAACTTGTTAGTTTTGTTTTAAATTTTTGTAAGAAATAGTTTATAATTTTTTTATTTTTATTTTTGAAGACTTTCAACAAAAATCTATAACTTATTTTAAATTTATTTTAATATATAATTATTATAAAAAATACCAAGAAATTTTATAATTTTAATATATTATATAGTTAATTTAGTTAGTTAAAAATCATCAAATATCAATAAAATAATTTAATCTTGTAATTTATTTTTGAAATTATTAAAAAATAATTATATTTTTTTAGAGTACAACCTTTTTATCTTACATTTGGTTAAATTATTATTTTCTAGCTTTTTGAAACTTTAGTATTTTGTAATTTTACTAAATAAAATTTAATCTTTAATTTTACTTTAAACAATTATAATTTTTCATTGAAATATAGATCATGTTTCTTATTTTTTCATTTCTGGTTTTTCAAATAATTATATTAAAATATATCTATATATTTTTAGTATTTTTTAAAATGCTACTACACGATTTATTATATTGATTTTATTTTTTATGTTTATTTTTTCATGTAATGGCTAATTCGGTACAAATCATTGAAATAGTTAATATATCGAGTGATTTTGAAGGATCTATAACAAATCCCCTTTTGAAAATAAATTCTCTAGTACAATCAAATAGATCGAATGTTTCAATGAATTGGCTTTTCTTTAAAGAAACTAATATAAAAAATCTTGCAAATTTTATTTCATGTCATTGTATCAAGATTCATGAAAAAAATCAAATAGCAAGCTTTCATGCTAATTGAGTTCAATAAGGTGAGGTCATTGCAATCAAAAAAGTAGTAAAGGATTTTCATGCAACCTATGACAAACTTGTTGGATTTAGAAAATTCAAAAGACAATTGGTCTACCATGAATGTTATGGATGATATGATATTCATGCTTAATAACATATCTATGAAAAAATTGTGATGTTTGAAAGAGGGATCTAGGTTATAAATCACACTCTCTCCTATGTCACTATGGGGAAGAACTAAAATTGATCTCAATAAAAAATTCGATGCTAACTTGAATGGAAGAGCCAGAATGATGGATTAAGGTCTTAGTCCTTTTTGGGAATATGATTTGATATTGATTAATTTATTGTTAATTAATTTAATTTGATTATGTGAAGATGCACCTAGGTTAACTATGAAAATTTAATAATTTTTTATGATTTATTAAAAATATAGAACTAAAATCCAAAAACAAAGTTCAAAACAATAGAGAGTAGACATAGAGGAACCTGGCATACAAAATTGAGCTTCAAAGGTCTAGTCAGGGGTGTTGGCAACCTAAACCTTGAAGTGAATACACTCATAATCAAAATTCAAATCTCTATTGGTCCCTATCTATAGCTTTTTCTTCTCTAGACTCAATGTTGGAACTTCATCTATCATTGATAAAATCCACTTTCCCTAATGTGTTTACTTCTAGGACTTGAATTCTTGAGTGAGAAATTATATCTTCAATCATCTTTCAATATCACTTTAGATTGGTAACTTGCACACAAGAAAGAGGGGAATGAATTCTTCATATAGGATCCATCCTAATTCAAACCCCATATTTGCATTTCTACCTCCACAATGGCTATAATGATATAAAAGATCAATTTCCCTTTATTTAACAGAGGCTAATGGATAAACAAGTGATAAGTTGACAATTATTGTATCTCAACACTCAAATCTACATTCCTTTATGGAACGAAGGTGTTATACTCATCACCTTGAACAAGAATTTTATGTTTGATTTAGTGTCCTTCAAGTGTTAGTAATCACAAAAAAATGCACATAGAACATTAAAAATATTCACATGAAAATATGATGCATTGCTAGCATGATGGTTGACTGCAATGATGTTGCTACAATTCTACTCTTTAATCTATGTTGACTAATTTAAGAATGTTCAATTTTCTCAATATATTTTCTAGGATTTTAAATGGTGAAAGAGACTTGTGTTTATACACAATTAATTAAATTACCCACAAATTAATTATTGATAGCTCAAATATTAATTCTAAATTCTAAATGTTAAAATATCAACACCAACATATGTGAAAGGGGGGAACCTTGGACTAGACCTATTTAGGGACCACAAGTCTCAAAAAAATTGAATATTAATCATTAATGCTTAATTTGATTATGATTATCTTAAAATAGGAAAAATTAAAGTACAATTGGGTCCAAGCACATAGGGGCAGCTAAGGCTAATGTGAAATTGTCAAGGGTGTAGATTTATTAATCTATATTTATCCCCCACTTTAGTGAGAGTATGAAATTACTCTCATGCTCACATGAATGTAAGGATAAGCCAACAAGGTTTTATTAATCCAAACATTGGAGAGGTAGGATACCTTGAATGTAAGGGATGTGGTAGGCCCTGAGCTCTATATCTTATAGAAAAATATTGTAATGATAAAGGAATGCACATATATGAGGTATAATGCAACATGACAAAAAAAAAACGTACATGAAGAGAACATAAAGTAACCACATAAAAGATGTAAAAAAAATACAAAAAAGTAAACACATAAAAAAATGAGACATACACCAAGCCACAATAAAATAAAAACACAAAGGTTAGTACTAAAATTTATTTGAGTCAATAAGGTAAAGAGACCTCAATCTTAAATTTGTTTGAATACCAATCGCCATCCTTTGAATATGGTGTTAGATAAAATGAGTGATATTATAAGGACCAAAAACTTGTATTATATTAGACCACTCATAAGATACATAGATCCACTTTCTATAACATTGTGTTATGTTAGACGACCATGGAAAATGATGGGTTTCACATGGCTAGAAAGATTCTTTATGCTAGTTTACTCATTAAACACATGGATCGACTAGAAATAAAGTTGTGTTATGATATCTAGACATGTTAAAAAAATGGTCAAGTTTATCAATCAACAAGTTGCATTATGCCAAATCCATGGACTATTTTGCGAATCATGTGTCAAGGAGCACATAAAATTTTAACATCATAAGGGACCATTTAACACCGTAGGGGAGGAATCATCTCGGGGTGTGTACAAAATTCTAATGTCAAGGCGGTTCAATCACCTCAAGGGGTGTATAATGTTTAATGTCATGATGGAAAAATCACCTCAAGGGGTGTATATAATTTTAATTTCATGGGGAAAAAATCATCCAACCACACCTCAAGGGGAGTTATAAATAACAACACTACAAGGGGTGCATGCCTATAAGTCAAATATCACAAGACATCAATAAAATGGATAGGGTGGTATGACCCCCTTAAAATGTCAGCATACTTTCTATGCTAATAATTTAAGGAAAAATAAGGATGAGGAAGGTATACTTAAGAAATATGCACACCTCCAAAAATAGTTATCCTTCACCCCAATGTGTATAGGAAAGGACAAACATGTAATAGAATATTGTGTTTCTACCATATAGGAAATATGGATGAACATAAGATATTACCACCATCAATGGAAATTAGAAAACATATGAAGCTAAAAATTCCATATAGTGAGGATCATCATGATAAGAGAGAGTTTATCTTTCAAATTTAATAGGTGCATCAACACATGGAAGAGTGATAGCACCGAAATCAAGAATTTTTTGTATTTTGTTGTGCAATGCCTAACATTCATTATTAGAATGACCATGCAATCGATGATATTCCCAAAAAGTGATTTTTATGGAAATTTTTATGTGTTGGAGGAAGATTAATCAAGTGGAATTTGACAATCCTCAAAAAATATATTTTTTCTCTGATAGAGGATGAGGAGTAGGAGACAATCCTTTCTCTTATGAAGAAAATATTTCTTGCTTACCATAAGATGTTGTATATATAGTAAATGATAAAGGATGAGATATAGATAAAGAAGAAGGTTGGAAAAAAAACAACTTTCGAAAGGTACAATGTAGGGTTCAAATTATCCTTGTTTCATGTTTTCATTATATTGACTTTTAAAATGAATTTTGAATCCAATCCCATTACACTTTTCTAACTTAGATGAAGGAGGAGAAGTCTTGTATACATGTTTATAAGGAATTTATTATTTTTAAAGAATGCAAATCCTTTTAGGTGTTGAAATGTGAGAATTAGGAATCACAAACACATGAGAAACAAAAATTAAAGATCCCCCATCACCATCATGGGATGATATTTTTGAATTTTTTGTAGAATGAGATTGAGCAAATGAAACACAAGACTCTAAAAATTGAGACTGAGAATTGGATCTCCCAAAAAGGAGGTTGTAAAAGTTAATGAACCCCAATCATCACCAAAACCTGTGTTTGAAGATGGAGAAATATTATGATCAGAATTTGTACTAGATTCTTTTGATGTCATTGAAGCAAACTTCAAGTCTTCGAGCTTTGATACAAGGATTTTAGACTCCCTAATGAAAAAAGGTGTAAAATATAATGATACCAAATCATCACCCAAGAGTGTATTCATAGTATCATTATCATTGGAAGGTGATAGCTCAAATTTTAAAGATGGGATCAAAGTACTAAGAGAGTTAGAAGTATTATGCTTGTCTTTGACTTCTAAATTATATTTTTTTTATCTGACTTAGCCATATATATCTTGTCATTATATTCATACTTAATTTAATGATGAAGAGTATATGAGACTCCCTTCATGGCATGAATCCATGGTCTACCAAGAAAAATATTATATGAGAGAGTATCTGACATAACATGGATAAGGGTATAAAATGTCATGGGTCCTACCTTAATGGTAGTGTGCACTGTGTTTGTCCCCAACAGTTTCCTACTAACATTTTTGAAGCCACGAATAAAAATATTTTCAATTTTTATGAGATTATTATGTACACTAAGCTTATCTACAAGATCAATCCTAGAAACAGTAAGACCTAATCAATTGTCAATAAGAGTATATATAACTATAGTTTTATTAATGATAACACATATAATTAGAGCCTCATGTTTTTTATGACCTCAGGATGAGGTAATTCATGTTGAGGGAATGTAATAGCATTTTTTTTCCTCCATACAATCAAACAAGGTTGCTACATCATTCAGTTTGATAGAAGGTGAGATATCAATTTTCTGCAAAGCCTCTTGGAGCATCTTGTGGTATGTAGGTTAAGTTTGAATCAAGCCCCAAAGAGAGATATTTGTAGGAGTATTAATAAGTTTTTCAAAAATATCATACTCTTTACAATTAACTTAAGAAAGATGAGGTGTGATAAAACGTATGGTTGATGAAATGGAAAGAATGTTGGCATTATCTTTGTTTGCTTATTATTTCTAGTGTTATATGTGTGAGCAACTACATGATAACTTGGTTGCCATAATACATTTTGGTGTGTAATTTTTTTTTCAAATTTTAGGATATGTAAAGGAGGTCTATATTGTCTGGTAGGAAGTATTATAATAAGAAGAGGTTTAGAAAGAGGTCCAATAATTAGTTGTGGGTTTATAATTTCAAATGATTTAATTACTTCTTGATGATCTTGTATTTATGGGGGACCTAATGTCACTTTTGAATCTTCATCTATGTGAGCCACCTTACTATAATTTGGAGGAAATATATCATGATTAAATCCTCTTGCACCATGATATCCTCCCAAGTAGGAGAGGTATTTAGTGAGTAACAAACATGATTCTCATGATTGGATCCTCTTGCACCAAGATATCATCACAAGTAGGAGATATATTGGGAGAAGGACAAACATGATTCTCATGATTATTGATGATTTAATCCTCTTGTGCCAAGATACCCTCACAATTAGGAGAGATAATGGGAGATGGATTAAAAAATAACAAAAGGAGAGAAACTAACTTTCACATGCTTGCAAGAAATAGTTTTTACATTTCTTAACAAAGTTTTATAATAAGACATTGATTTTGACAAAAACAATATTTTTGTAAAGAAATTTTTTGTATATCCCCTAGATCAAACTAGTAGTTCAATGTAGAATCAAATAGTTTCTGGACTATCTTATAGAAACCAAAATAGGATCTTAATAGAGCCTAGAGACAAGGTTTCACAAAAAAAATTAATGCCAAACTGACTAAATAGGGGCATGGGAGCCCTAGACTAAAGAAGCAAGGTTTTAATAGGTTCAAAATCTTGAAATAAAAAAAAGTGCATGGAAACCTTATTCTTTGTGGAGAACACGCATGCATAAAATTTTATGTTTTGAAAGAAATGAATTATTTTTAAATGATAATTTTCAAAATTTAGAATGTTGTAATTGATTGATTTTTTCTCAAAAAAAGTAGAAAAGAAATAATTTTTTGACCTTTCGAAATTAAAACACTGCAATTCTTCACTTTTTCAATTTTCTTCCACTATAATGTGCATGTATTTTGAAAAATGGAAACAATCTAAGATTTTATTTAGATCTCCAAATCAAATAAATTAGATCTAAGACCTAATTAGATCTAAATTTTTTTATTTTTTTTGCTATGTTGTTCAAAATTTCAATCACCAAGATCTTTAATGTGTTAATGAGCACAACAATTTAAATACTCAATTTTGATAATTAAACAAATGGAAATATATAACAAGACCTTCAAATATCCTAGGTTTTGAATAAATTTTCAATTTTTTTGATATGAAAATCACAAGATTACAAGTGTATGATATATTGGGCTCACCAAAATATGAAGTAGGAAAAGTCATCCTTCATCTAACTAGGATTAGCTTCGCTTCACTTAATTTCACATTTAGACACAAAACAAACTAGGGTTGATGATTGGCTTGTTTCCACAAGGGAAAGCTAACCTCCTAAAGTTTTGGTCCTTTTTAGTTGTTAAGATGATAAGTTTTGTGTGTTTCTAACAATCCTATTTGGCATAAACCTTTTAAAATTTATTTTTTTTGTTTAGATAAAAGCTAAGAATATTGGTACAATTATAAATATGAGAATTTAGATATAGAGAGAGGAACATGCGATAGAATTTTGACGCTAAATTGCAAGGGATAGGTGCATGGGTTCCCTAGACCTGAGTTTCCACATTTTTGAGATCTAAAAAATCTAAAATGTAGGTTGTGGTATACCATCTGTTTCTTGTGACTATCTCCTACAAATACTTCTAGATCTGACTTGTACACATGAAAAGGAGGGGAAAGGTTGTGTTTTATAGGGGCTTACCTAATTAAAACTCCATTTTGGCATTTCCAACTCCATGTATATAAAATTATGATGATCAAGAGGGTATAGCATAGGTCAAGAAGAGGCCAAAAAAATAATAACTGACTAAAATTATAATTGATAAATGATAATGAAACCTTTGGTATGAAATCCTTGATGAAGTGATGTCACACCACAAGTCACCACACATGTTGATTGATTGATGCATTGATTTCCTGATATACCTAAAAAAGGTTAGTTTAGAAAACATAATAAACACTAGTATGTAGAGGATAACTCAATACACCTTCACAAAATGACGTGATTGATCATAGTAGCTTCTTGCACATAATTTCATCCTTCTTCCCAATATATTGGAAGCATGATATTGATTGATTAAATTAGTGTACTAATATTGCTAATTATCATCTTGAACGTGTCCTGACTGATTTTAGGATGCTCAATTTTCTCAATAGATTTCCTAGGATTTTAAATGGTGAAAAATACTTATATTTATATGTAATTCTTTAATTTACAACAAATTAATTACCAATAGCTGGCAAATGAATTCAAGTTAATACATGTTAAAATTTCAACATTTACATATCTGAAAGGGGGCCAAAAAAGGTTGGTCAAGGGTGCTATCACCCTATTAGACCTATTTTGGGGCCACAAGTCTCAAAAAATGAATACTAATCATTAATGCCTAATCTAATTTTAGTTTTCCTAAAGATTATTATAAAATAAGAAATTCAAAAGCACAATTCGGTCCAAGAACATAGGGGTAACTTAAACCTACTGTGAAATTGTCAAGGGTAGCAATTTATAATGCTACAACAACATACAATAGTGATTTTTATATTGAAATAACAATACTTTTTAAATATTTTTCTATGCTTTCATATTTTAATTAATTAAATATTAATATTTTTTTGTCTTATTTATTATAAATTTTTAATTCAAATTTTTGTCTTAGTTATGATTTTTTTTGTATTGCATGATTCCAATTTATAATTTTAAGTAATAACATCTCTAGGATTTCATAATTTTATATTGCTTTTTCCTTCATGCAATATTTCAACTTTTGAAAAATAAAGAGGATATATTATTAAATTTAGGTATTTATCTTCCATTAAATTCCAACATTAACTGTACTATTCTAACAAAAATATTTATAATAAGATTATTTTATTTTATATCATTTAAACAATTATGTCTTCGTAATTTGGTATATTCATATTTAAATTTATTCATATATAATTTTATATATGTTTTAAAATGAAAATTTAATAATTAAATGACATATTGTGTTTTTCTAGATAAATCGTAATTGGTTGTTTTGCACAAGAAAGAATATTCTGAAATGAGCAAGTGAGAAGAACCAATTACAATTATTTCTTAAGTAAAAAGAGCCATCTATTACTTAATATTAAATTTAGAGCTTACCATAAAACCTAACATTGTAACTCTAACCTAAATATAATATTAACCCTAATCATAAGATTAACTTGCACCCTTACCTTAACCATAGCTATAACCATAAACCTATCCATAATTCTTACACTATTCATAGCACTAACCCTAAACCAATCTTTAATCATAAACCTAAATTCTAACCCTAATCCTAATGATAACCATTTCTCTAAACCTAACCCTAAAACATAAACCATGAACATAACTATAACCCTAACCTTATTATTAACCATAATCTTGCTCCTAAGCCTAACCCTATTTCTAACTATAATGTCATTTGTAACCCTAAACCTAATCTAAATAAAATACAACCCTACCCATAACCCTCACACTATATTGAACCCTAACCATAATACTAATCCTAACCCTAAACCTAACCCTAACCCAGAATCTCTCTATAGCCCTATTTCTCATAAACTTAACCCTAACCCTAAGCATAACTATATCCAGAAGCCTGATCCTATCCCCAATGATTTTCATAACCCTATCTAAAGAATTTGTATAGATCCCTAATCCTAGATTAACATTCAACATATCTATAATCATTTACTTTTTAAAAATAATTTAACAATCACCCTAACCACTTTTCAACCCTAATTATAATCCTAAACCTTATTTAACACTAAACCCTAAATCAAAATAATAAACACTAAACCATAACCATAATCTCGACTCTAATCCAAACTATAACCATACCTCTAAACCTAGCACTAAACCCTCAAATAATAAACTATATTTATAACTCTAACCTAACCCTAAATCTTATAAAATACCACAATAGTAACTCTACATTAACCATAAACCTAATTTAATCCTAAATCAAAATTATAAGATTAACCCTAAGCTTAACTATAATCATAATCATAATCATAATCATAACACTAAAACTAACCATAACCATAAACCTAGTATGATTTATAATCCTAACTCTATTCCTAACCATAACCATATTCCCAACCCTAACCCTATTCCTAATCCCACCCTATTTCTCATAACCTTGACCCTAACCCTAACTCTAACCTTATAACTAAACCTAACCCTAACCTAATCTCTAATTGTGAGCCTAAACCCTAAACCTAACCCTAATCATAACCATAACTCTAACCTTAAACCTAAGACTAATTCTATTTCTCATAGCCCTAAGTCCAACCCTCACCCTAACCCTAACAGTAACCCCATCCTTGAAACCTATCCTAACCCTAACCCTAATTGATTTCTCATAACTCTCACCCTAATCCTAACCCTCTCCTAACACTAAGCCTATTTACCATAACCCTAACACTAACTATAACCCTATCACTAACCCCAAACCTAAGCTAATCTCTCCTAATGCTAATCTATAGCCCTAACTCCATCTCTAATCCCATGATATCAAGAGCTCTCAACCTAACCCTAAACCCTAAACCATAAAACCTACTTGTATCACTAACCAAATCCTAACACTTAACAAATACCACAATATCAACCCTTCATTAACCCTAATCATAAATCTAACCCTAAATCAAAGCTTAACCTTAACTGTAACATGAATATTAAACCTTTCCCTAACCCTAACCCTAACTATAACCCTAACCCTAACTATAACCCTAGCTATAATCCTAAACCTAAACCTAAACATAAATTAAATTATATTTCTTAAAACACCACCCCTAACCCTAAGTCTAATCTTATTTCTCATACCGCTAACTCTGACCTTGACCTTGACCTTAACCCTAATCCTAACATTAACCATAAACCTAGCTCTTTTTCTCATAACCCTAACCCTAATCCAAATCCTCCCCTAACCTTAACCCTATTTACCATAAATATAACCCTATCTCTAACCCTAACCGTAAACCTAAAGCCTAGCCCTAATCCTAACTCTAATCCCAATGATAGCCATAACTCTAATCCTAACCCTAAAGCATAAAGCATAAAAACTAATCATAACATTAACCTTGTCCTATCCCTAACCATAAATATAATTCTAATACTAACATAACCCTATCCCTAACCTTTTCCTCAACCTTAACCCTAACTCATGGAACCCTAAATTTTTTGTGTTCCACTAATATTGGATGCATATTTGGCTATCTTTTCTGGTCTACCATGTATCTTGTGGCTCAAGGTTTTGGTTTTACCTCTATTCTAGGGTTTTGTTTATGCCCTAAACCTAATGAAAAATCCTATGTATTGACACCCTTTTGCTAACATTCTAATTTGTACTTGACTTGTCCTAACCTGTTCCTAGTTCCTCAAGTTATAACTTGAGTAATCAAACTCATTCGCATACCAACCCTTCTTACCTAGCCTATTGGTTGCTACCCATTGAATTATTTCAGGTCATCTCAAATGTTATGTGGGTTTTAAATTATTTTAATTATTTTCCATTTTTCCTAAGTCATAATCCATGACATGCCTAAGTCCTATTACTTTTAAAACCTAGTGAACGACCCCTTTTAAGTTATCATTAAATACACATGTCTATTAAAATAATAAAAAAATGGTCATTGGATCCCACAAAATGTTTACCATTGGTTTCCCACTAGCCCAAGGAAATAAAATAATTGGATAAAGAGCCAATGGGGAAACAAGCGGGTGACACCTATCCATTCTTGTGGTGGGTCTTACCATTCTTCAAGGGAATTGATGGTAAAAGGAATTGAAACCAATGACTATGGTGAGATCTTTAGAATGAATCTCGACCATTTCTCGCCAACCCGTGGGGGACCTACTATCATATCTCAACTCTCAATAGGGTAGCAGGAAAATGCCACATGGAACCATTGCCACCATCGAAAGGACTATGGAGGACATAAATTTTTGATTAAATATTTCATAGAAACTATGGACATGGTAAACAATATGTTATTGAATGGATTTTAGAGCACATGCATAAAACCTCCATGATATTTTTTAATCTCAATCGTTCATTAGAAGAGGAGGTCAATAGTTGGGTGTAGGATTATGAATTAAAGGATGCATATCTTGGAAGTTTTTGGGTCGATCTAGGTTGTTGCTCACTAGCTCATAGTCATAGATCTAAACCTTGAATATTTTAGACGGATAGTGGGAAGCTATCACATGCAATTTCTCATGGCTTGTAAAGTGCAGTGGGGCCATGGAGTACATGATAAAGGTGTACACATGGCGAGAATTCGGCCTAGTGGGTGTTCAGTTAGTGAAAATTAAAACATTCAAACTTCTTTGACTCCATTTGAGCCACATGCCAGTCCACATCATGATGAGATTGATGAAAAAAATTCAAAGTTACTAAAGAGGACATCATGGAGCCACTTTGGTTCATTTGAGCGAGCAATAATGGAGGACTTGATGTTTTTCTATTGAATTGAGGGATTTTTTCACCATAAAAGTTGGTTTTAAAGATTATAATTGCTTACAAAATATTTTCTAAGGTATTTAGGAATGTTGCAGTGCATTTTGAGTTATTGGCATCTTTAAACTAGGTTTTAATGTCGATAAACTAGTAAGTTCAAATTGTACCTCTTGAGCTACATTTCTTTGAGTTTTTATTCAATTGTAGGTGCTATCAACTGAACTATGTTTTATGGCTTCTTTTAAGGTTTTTTTTTCACTGAGACTGTTGTAATTTTAAGGATTTGGTTAGTTTTTACATCAAGTCTTCACCTAAAACCTAAAAGCCCTAGTCTTAACTAGTGAAGCCCTAGGTCAATTTGCTTATTAGATATGGCACTGAAAATTCAATTCCATGGCTCTAAATGAAAAAAGAGGCCTTTGGTCTAGGACTGTCTTGATCAATTACCACCCTCAACTAGTGAGAAACTTATAGGACAAACTCTGTTTCATGGCCTTAGGGTTGAGGATGGCATTATTGATATAATGAACCACTAAGGATGCTACATTTCCATATACTAGATGGGAAATCTTCCAAGGATAGTTTGGTAACATGCATGCTCACATCCCAATTTGTAACCCATGGAGATTAGATATGGCTATTTTGATCATCCCCAACATGTATCTAGACATTGACCTCTTGAAAGTCATTGTAGCTAACTATAACCCTATTGTTAGGGTAGTTAGGACTCACTCAGGGAAGGAGATGGTTTGGGTTACAAAAGATGAAATTATAGAAGTGTTCAAATTAAAAAAATGGAATAGAGAAATATATGAGATTGATGAGAAGAAACTAAAGGTAGAGTATGAGAAGGTGAGACCTACATTCAAGGTCTCAATGTTGGTTCACTTCTTGGCATCAACAAGAAAAGGAAAAGGTAGAATTGTACTTGGAACATCTGATAAGGAATCCTTTCCAATCAAGTACTTTGTCCTCTACTTTCAAAAAATATTTTACTCCCTATGTTAGATTCTAGGGTATGAACCATCCTCAAGCATGCATATTGCACTAATGTATATGGCTGTCAATATTCAACATCCAAATATAAACACATCGTATGATTTTGCTACATACTTATCATAAGAGATACACAAATTCTTGGTAACATTGAAGAATGGGGGAATAAAAGTAAGGTTTTATTGGTATTATTTGTTTATGCATATGTTCTTGTATAAGGGTGCAACTTATTTTGGTAAGGATATGGAGTTGAAGAGAGTAGTGAATGGTGTAGTGATTCCTATTCAATCATGGAATCCATTGTTAGATAGACATGATCAAAAATCTAGTTTTGTGGTTGCCACAAATATCTTTTCCTCCAAATTAAAAAGAGATTTGATTATGAATATGCCAAGGATTCTTACTGAATTGCATGATTTATTAAGCCCAATAGAAAGGAGGCTTGATTTGAAAATTAGCTACAATTGGGGAGATGTAATCCATTATTAGGATTGCACAATTATCATAGTATATGGAACAAGAAAAAAACCCCATATACTCCCCAAGGATGTTCCATTGAGGGTTGGCTTTCTTGAAGCTATGTGGTAGCCATGTGATGTAAAGGATAATTACTTGTTTGAGATGAGGAAAGGAAATTTTTTCCTTACTTGCATAGTATTCTTTGATTTTTTTATGACAAGTAATGGATGGAAGAGAATAATTAATCATATCAATGCCATATGGAATGAAATATTGAGCATATAAGAGTTATGACCCAGAGGGTTTTATGGTTTGGTTGTTGGATAGAATAAAAGGAGGGGAATTTGTTCATACTTTTTCTTTCCCTAGAGACATCATCAAAAATGATTTTTATTTTCCAACACAAGAAGATAGGATGAGGAAATGGATTATTTTTTTGAGAAGTTGGAGAGATAAAAAGGGTGCAATACTTTCAATTTATAGCTTTGTCTGATATTGAGAGTGTAATTTTGAGAATAGAAATAGTTGTGCAAAATTTTGATAAAGTTGTTGCAACTTTGAAAGAGGAAAGGTGGTCAAAGATGAGGGTAAAGTTATGGTAATTGAAGAACAAGATAAAGGGAAGGCCCCTATGATAGAAGAAAGGTCAAATTACCAGCCCCCCAAGAAGATGCATGGTGCGGGAGAACCTCAACTCTTGAAATCTATGACATGGGACCATGTTAAATGGTTAAGTATTTAAATTTGCAATGTTAGTTTCATTTAAAAATTAAATAAGTTAAATAAGTTGTAACCGAATGTATACAATCGGGTAGAGGAATGGTTTGTTAACTACCCTACCCTAGAATCTCTATTAAGGAAAGAAGATGTAACCGAATGAGGGAGAGGGGGAATAGAGAGTGCGAATAGGAAAAACAATAAAGAGAGTAACAAAGGAGGAAAGGAAAAGGCCAGAGAGCCATTCTAAGCATGTATGTTTTTACAATGTTTGGATATGGAATTCGATGTTGTTTTAAGTCTTGTTATCGGCTTGTTTTGTGCCAACTTTGTTTAGATAACCATTGTTGGTTATGGTTTTCGGGTTCTTCCTGATAGTCCCGAAAACCTTACATTCCTTCCTGGAGCAGCCCACGAACCACATCATGGGTGACCATTGTGTTTTTGAAATATTAATATATAGTATTCGATGTTGTTTTGCATGCCATGGAAATCTTGATTCCGGGTTCTTAAAGGAAGCACCTACCAAGGAAATGAATTGGGTGGTATCACATTAACTATTTTCAAGTAATCCTGTGTTATGTATGGGTCAGGTTCCCTTATGACAGTCCCGAATGGACTAGAAATAATTGTGAATGCAGTTAGTTTGAGGAATGCATTATTTGTGGTCTATTTTAATAACCATTGTTGTGTATGGGTCGAGTTTTTTTAATGGTAGTCCCAAATGGAATGGGAGAACCAGTTTTATATGTATAGGTTTGTAGAGAAGCCGTTCTTTATCATGGTTGAGCTCAACCTTACTATTAAGCAGTGTGCGCGACCTTAGAACAATAGTACAATGGCGGACAGTGTCAAGGAGAAGGATGGTGGACATGCTATCCATGTTCTTGCTTGGGTTCTTTTTGACAGTCCCGTTCTTTATGACAGTCGCCTTGGAGAGTGAGGGAGACATGTCTGTGAGACTGAGTGTTATCAAGTATCCTCTCTTTAGGGACTAGTGAGCAGTGTATTTAGCCTTTGCATAACGAAAAGGTGGCAGTTAAAGTTAGAGACTTATGTACGTGTGTTGATCAGGAGTGATCAGTAGTGATCCAGAATGGTCAGGAGTGATGGAGATGCTTTGCTGGTGAGAAAAGTGAGAAGGTGTCAAAGCTGCAGGAGTATGCAAAAGCATGTAGCATTTTTTTTACTGCATCAAAATGGTATCAGAGCTCAGAAGGTTCTGAGTGTGTAGAAGGCAATCTACACCAGGCAGTAGCGTGGGTTCTTGGTTGCACGTTGATCCCTCCAAGTTGTAGTAAGGACGCTGTGAAGATCTCAAGCTGGGGTCTTCGTATTGTCTCCACCACGATGCAACTGGGTAGACGGTGCAATGAGAGCAACCACTCAAAGAATGGTGGGAAGTATCTTCCAGAATCATGTGTGGATGAGATGGTAGTACGGTGGTGGTGTGAAGCAGTAGCATGAAGAGAGGAGGACAACAACCAGCATAAACTCCATTGATGGGAGTCATGTAACAACAATAGAGGAAGCAATAGATGCCTTGATTTAGTGATGAAGACACAGAGGTGAACGATTTGAATTGTAGCAGTCTCACCTCGACATTTCCATGGGACTTGGAAATCTATTAAGTCTGGGAGTATGGTGCGGGAGCACCTCAACTCTTGAAATCTATGATGTGGGACCATGTTAAATGGTTAAGTATTTAAATTTGCAATGTTAGTTTCATTTAAAAATTAAATATGTTAAATAAGTTATAACCGAATGTATACAATCGAGTAGAGGAACGGTTTGTTAACTACCCTACCCTAGAATCTCTATTAAGGAAAGAAGATGTAACCGAATGAGGGAGAGGGGGAATAGAGAGTGCGAATAGGAAAAATAGTAAAGAGAGTAACAAATGAGGAAATGAAATCGGGCTCTCCAGCCTTCGGCCAGAGAGCCATTTTAAGCATGTATGTTTTTACAATGTTTGTATATGGAATTCGATGTTGTTTTAAGTCTTGTTATCAGCTTGTTTTGTGTCAACTATGTTTAGATAACCATTGTTGGTTATGGTTTTCGGGTTGGTTTTTACAATGTTTGTATATGGAATTCGATGTTGTTTTAAGTCTTGTTATTGGCTTGTTTTGTGTCAACTGTGTTTAGATAACCATTGTTGGTTATGGTTTTTAGGTTCTTCCTAACAGTCTCTAAAACCTTACATTCCTTCCTGGAGCAGCTCGCGAACCACATCATGGGTGACCATTATGTTTTTGCAATCTTAATATATAGTATTCGATGTTGTTTTGCATGCCATGGAAATCTTGATTCTGGGTTCTTAAAGGAAGCACCTACCAAGGAAATGAATTGGGTGGTATCGCATTAACTGTTTTCAAGTAATCTTGTGTTATGTATGGGTCGGGTTCCCCTGTGACAGTCTCAAATGGACTGGAAGTAATGGTGAATGCAGTTAGTTTGAGGAATTTGTTATTTGTGGTCTGTTTTAATAACCATTGTTGTGTATGGGTCGATTTTTTTAATGGTAGTCCCGAATGGAATGGGAGAATTGGTTTTATATGTATAGGTTTGCAGAGAAGCCATTCTTTATCATGGTTGAGCTCGACCTTATTGTTTGAGCAGTGTTTATGATAGAATTGTTCTTTATCATGGTTGAGCTTGACCTTACTGTTGAGCAGTGTGTGCGGCCTTACAACAATAGTACGATGGCAGACAGTGTCGAGGAGAAGGATGGTGGACATGCTATCCATGTTCTTGCTTGGGTTCTTTTTGACGGTCCCATTCTTTATGACAGTCGCCTTGGAGACCGAGAGAGATATGCCTGTGGGACTGAGTGTTATCAAGTATCCTCTCTTTAGCGACCAGTGAGCAGTGTGTTCAGCCTTTGCACAGCGAAAAGGTGGTGGTTAAAGTTAGAGACTTATGTATGTGTGTTGATCAAGAGTGATTAGTAGCAATTAGGAGTAGTCAGGAGTGATGGAGATGCTTTGTTGGTGAGAAAAGTGAGAAGGTGTCGAAGCTGCAGGAGTATGTACAAGCATGTAGCATTTTTTTTACCGCATCAATGCATATATAAGAAAGGAAGAAGAGCACTATAAAGAAAAAAATGATAATTTCCCCTCTCACACAATCTAAGGAGTCAAGGGATCATTCTTCCCAATAGAAATTAAGACCATTGTCACCACCGCATTCTTCCACCCCACAAATAATTAAGTTGGATTCCCCTCCTAAAGGACCATCTCATCCTAAGGAGCCACTAATAAAAAGGAAAAGGGTTGAGTCAACTAGCCTTTTTATTACCCTGTTGATAAATCAGATGAAGAGATTATTATTGCACAAGATGAAATAAAGAAAGGTATGCTCTCCCCCCAAATAGATATGGTGCCACAAACCTTGAGTGGGATAAATAGTTCAAAGGATGTTAGAGATGAAGCTTGTGAGATATTCATGGATGAGGATGCATTTGTAAAGACACGATCATTTCAAGAGTATGTATGGAGGGAAATGGACAAAAAATATGTTATTGTGATGAAAGGATTTGTATGGGCCAATTACACTTGATCCATGAGGATACAAATTGTATTCATGCCACTAAACATTAGTCTAATAAGATCATCCAATACAAAACTAAACTAAGCATCCATTAAAACTAACATATCAAATCATGAAATCTTTGAAAAAACATATTCTAATCTATTGAAACTTATCCTATTGGAGGAGTTGTGTCTCATTTATGTGGAATGGTGACCCTTTCCTAATCACATGGATAAATGAGATTGTTTCAATCAGTTTTATTGAAGAAAACTGATGAAACCATTGTGATAATTGTATGAAAACATGATTTAAAGCTATTTAACCATGATGCAAGCTATTTTAACATGATGTTGGCTAAGATGATTGATATGGGTATATGAAAAGCTAATCTAATTTATGTTTAAGCTAAAAAGATTAAAAACCTAAGTTACCATGGAAGCCATTAATGGAAGCTAAGATAATAATGCAAGATATTAAACTAAATATGCTAAATATGTGCTAAATATGGATGAAAGTGAGAGTGATTTCAAAAATATAAGTTTTATTTGAAAAATATGGATCCATTTGTGTCCAAATAGTGACCTATTTATAGGAGAGAAAATGAGAAAAGAAGGGCTAAGATTAATAAATGGTCAAAAATGAAGGAGAGATGAAACATGGATTCTCATCTATGGATGAGAATTTATGGTCACATGGATCAAGGAAAGAATCAAGTGTTCATATTCTTCCAAACAAACAAACATTCAAAATTTTCACAAGAAGTCTTGTAAGTTTTTTATAAGGAAAAATATTCCTTTATTCAAATGAGTGAAGAAAGAGAATATTCTTTGGAATATTCTCATGGGTGAGGAAAATTAGATATTTAGAAAATTAAAATAAGGTTTTGATGTGCAAAATGGGAAGGAATATTTCATGGGAATATTCCCTTTTGGGAGGAATGTGCAAAAGAGGAATATTCCCTTTCAAGTGGGAGGACTAGATTAATTAGTAATTTGCTAATCAAATAAATTTTCAATAATGAAAATTAGGATGACATTTATTAAATAAATGATTCAATGAAAAAGGGGAAAGTGTGATGATATTTAATTAAATAACTTAGGGTTATTTATTTAAAGAATAAGACAGAGGAATTTAAACTAGATAACTTGGTGTATTTAATTTAATAAGATGAAATATTTGTATGAAAGGGGGTGAATTAACCTAATTAAATTAACCAGATTAATAAATAAAAATGACATAATTAATTAAATATCTAGGATAATTTAATCAATTAAGAGAAAAGAGGATGGGTTTTAGGACTAAACGATGTTAGTATATCTAATTTGAGTGCATAATATCATTCAGAAATTTTTTAAGTGTCTACATTTTTTCTCATCTTTGAAGTGAGGTACCTATTATGTTCATTCAAACATTGATGATTTTCAAATTAAAAAATAAAAAATATTTGACTTTCCAAATGCCTCACTATTTCCCCAATAGAAGGAATAAGTTGGTTCCCTGCCCCCTCAAGAAATTAGGCAAATTTTTTGAATTTTGGGTTGATTTCTCAACAAAAGTGAAATATGGGTTTAAGTGTTGAAACAAGCCCCAAGATGCTAGTAATGGCATTAGAAGCACAAAAAATAGCTCAAAATAGGTTGCACAAGGTGTAAATAGGTAAAACAGGTCAAAAACCTAGCTTTTGGTTGAAATTAGGGTAAAAAACCCTATTTTTTAGGCTTAAATAGGTGAGAAGGGTGACATTTCTAATTTATTTGTGCATTCACACCTTTAGAGATTCTTGCCTTTTGAGCTTTGATACTTGGGTGAAATGGCTCACCATGTGCTTCCTCTTCATCTTTTGGAGTGAGTTCAAGAGTACCAACGATGAGCAGAAACAGGACCCTAGGTATGTGATTTGAAACTTTTCTCGATTTTTGCTTTTAGGAGCAATTAATAGGGGTCAAAGTTAGGTCTCTAGGTGTGTCACCATATAGTGATGATATTGATGGATTAGAAGCATCACAATTGATATTATAGTGATGCACCTCTAGTTTGGTAGCACACCCTAAATTTTATATTGGGTGACACATTTGATTTGGGGGTCACTAGGTTAATAGAGTGATGCATAGGATTCTTTAGTTCAGTATCACTTGAAAGTGGTGGGTGATGTACTTAGGTTTTAGCGACACACCCAAAAATTTTAGTACATTGATGCACCTCAATGTCCATTCACTATAAGCATAATGATGTGTGTCACCAAATTGGTGATTCACCCCCTGAAATTGATATAGCGATGCACTAAAAAATAAATGACGCTATTGATTTTAGTGACATATTTGATGTTTTGGATGCAAAGTCTCAAATTTTGATCATTTTTTTTGAATTTTTCAGAAAATTGACATTGTGTGTAATGTGTGCAAGAGGACCCCTCACCATTGATGTCACAAGAGCATCATTTAGATATTTTGGCTATAGTAAGAGAATTTGATGACTTGTAGGTGGAGCGGCTAGGGAATCTAGGTTTAGTCTTTGTGACTTTCTTGTCTGAGATCAGGAAACATCTCACCATGATAACAACATTGATCAAGAGGTGGCACTATGAGATGTCTTCATTTAACCTACCCATCAGTGAGGCCACCATCACACTAGAGGATGTGTGGTGCATATTGAGATTTTGCATTCACAATGAGTGTGTCATCTACAACATAGATGCTAGGAGAGACACGTGGCTCTCTCTCCTACACATGAAGTAGATTATTTTGATTAGCTCTCAAGTTGATCTAGATTTATACCATGGGTAAGTGGATATCTTCAGATTATTCAGTGTAGCATTGATATTTGGCATTATTTCCCCAGGCCGAAAAGGTAGAGGTTTCAGTCCTAGATGGGGTTTGGTATGGGAGGGAATGATCAAGAGGTATGTGGTGTATTCTTGGGGTCAAGTCCTCCTTCCCTCTTTATACCACAACATACACGAGGTCGTCTACTACAAGGGCTAAAGCATGAGAGTAGGGGTGACCTTGCTTCACATATGGGATTATGGGCATATTGTAGTATTGAGGCCCTTGGTGGTTCTTGTCGACATTCATTAGGATGAGCCTATCATGTTTAGGTACAGGGTGCCTATGACTCTTCAACACACAGGTCCCACAATTTTTTTATATTGGCATCGTGTCATTGATGACATGATGGTATTCTTATGGAGGCCATAGTTGTAGCATCTAGAATTGTACGATGATTAGTAGCATGTAGATTTTTCTCATCAGACCTAGTACATGTCGGGTAGAGAGCACACCATTACAAAGTGATACCTCCCAAACCACGTTTCTCGACAATTTGGCAAGGTTCAAGATGTACCAGTCGATGACTACACCATAGTGTTTTCTAGATCATAGAGAGAGGTACAATGGGGAGCATAGACTGAGTCCTAGGTGGCCACTAATGATTTCATATAGCTTGTTGCACAACTCTAGGCTTATGATCAGGGTATACTAGATGTAGGCACCACCCCAGCATATGATGCATGGTTCAATACACTTACTCACTTGAAAGACCCAGTAGGGGGATACCCTGAGGTAGATAGAGAGGCAGAGGAAGAGGTCAAGGAAGAGGCCAAGATGTCAACAAGGATGGAGGTAGGGATGGTGGTTGAGGTAGTGACCTATAGTATCAAGATCAAGATAGGGTCCAGGTGCCAAGTGATGGGCACTAGCAATAGTAGCAGGATTAGGGTCGTCAAGATGTAGGGTAGCATGATGGATAGGTTCTAGGGGCACCACCACCTCCTCCACTCATACAACTAGATCAGTAGGAACCTGCATAGATATAGGATCTCAGTGTTGAGAGAGATCAACTGTGTCAGAAACTACAAGATATGACAACACATCAACATCATAAGGTTCAATTGTGGTAGCAACTAGACTTAAAATTGGCCTAGGAGATTGGGTGGAGGTAGTAGCTTGAGGTAGTGATAGCTAATTCATAGGGATGGACAATGTCTACCTAATTGTATAGAGAGGTAGTTCCCGAGGAAGCCTACTACCGCATGCACTAGCATAAGGATGTTCCCTAGGAAATGAGACAACGTGATTTTTCACAACAGAGTGTACCACCTAGAGATAAATATCAACCATTAGTTAGGAGTGATTCGAGCAGCCACAAGGGCTAATTTTTTTGTGTAAAAAAAATTTGAGTGCTTTCCCAATTAATTTGTATAGATATACATTAATGGGCTCATTTTTTATAGCCTCATGGATATTGTACTTTTAGTTTGATATACATACATTGATTTATATTGTACCATGATAGTCACCATTTTTTGATATATATATGAGATGATCTCGATTCGATATGTGATCTCCCTTTATTTCATGCTTTATGAATCTATGGATGCATATGATATGATATGATGTTGTACATGTTTATGAATTATGATTATGTATGGATGTTATGTTATGGGATGGATGCAATGCAATGCAATGGATGTGTTATATTATTTTTTAGTATCTTTCTATGATATGCTATGGATCAACTCTTATGTTTATGATATACAGATGATATGATCTACTTATGCAAGATGTATGGATGGATACATTTTTTTTTGTGTACTTTTCCATGCAATTTATGATGTCATGATGTATGTATGGATGTGGATATGGATGATGTATATTTTTATGCTTATGATATGATAATGCAATGGATGGAATGAATGCAATAAATTAAGATGCTGAGAATAAAAAAGCTATATTATTCAAAACAAATGATAATAATGATGCAATGGATTACATTTGATTTTATTATGAGATGTTATGATAATGCAAGATTTATGCATGCTAATGATTTGTGGATGCAAGATGGATGCATGATGATGTTTTTGTTGACTGGCATGATACCATTTAGCATGAAAAGAAGATAGAAGAAATAATATGATTGGTTTGACCATTAATTTTGAGATTGATTCAAAATTCCAACAAGTCCATGATCCACCAAGACTTTATTAGATATGGTGATGAGAGATGATGATGATAATTTTCGTATATATTGGGATTCAAATTTTTTTCCATTCCTTATTTTTAATATAATATATAGACATGATCCATCAAGGTATTAATAACCAGGATGGTGTCGTATCTAGTGTAATGGAATTTGACTCTGCAAATAGATAGGATAGTTCTTGTTCACACCTTGAAACAATGAAACCTCATTGGAATGTAGTTTAGTAGCTCATAATACATCAGAAAAAAGCATACACAATAATCAAAAATATACTCAAAACAAGCTCCCTACACACAATTAAGTAAGTATGTGCCAAGATTATTTTACAAGAATACCCATAAGCACAACAAACAAAAGATAACGATTGATTCCCCATCCCTTTCTCTCTAAATTGTTTTGATAGAAATCATTGAGAGGTCCTTAGAATGGGTCAATAGAATAAATCATAAGAAAAGATCAAAGACAAATAGTCAATGTTATCTATATCTCTTTCCAATTTAAATATAGCTAAGATAATTTTCGATGTTGATGTCCATCATACGAAGGATGCATCCTATGACATTTTGATCAGGTGTTTTGATTAGGATTTAGTGTGTGATAATCCATTCATACAAACTCTACTAACTCATAAACTATGATCTAGACTTTAGATTTTGACACTTAAATTCTCACTTTATGACTTTTTATAGTTTCTTTCTACTTGTTTTACCAAAGGTTGAGGGTGATGACCAATTTATTATGGACGATAGTTTATTTAGCTGAAAGCGAAATGGGATGGATGGTTTTTAATTTTTTTTAATATTTCAATGTTTCTGGTATTTTGAAAATGTTTTGAGGCTATTTTTGGTTTTTTTTGAGAGTTTATGTAAATTTTTATATTTTCAATTATTTGAGGTTGTTTTAGGTTTTTTGGAATGTTTATGTGAATGCTTTATTTTTTGATATTTTGAGGTTGTTTTAGGGTTTTGAATGTTTTTCCAATGTTCTTGGTATTTTCAATTTTCAACTGTTTAGAGCTTTTTGAGATATTTGAATATTTAGGGATTTTCTGAGATTTTGCAAATGTTTAAGGCTTTCAAGATTTTTGAATGTTTAGGGATTTTTTGATATTTTGCAAATGTTTAAGGCTTTTCAATATTTTTGAATGTTTAAGGATATTTCAAGAATTTGTAAATGTTTAAGTCTTTTCAGTATTTTTGAATGTTTAGGGATTATCTAAGATTTTGCAAATGTTTAAGGCTTTTCAAGATTTTTTAATGTTTAGGAATTTTCTAAGATTTTGCAAATGTTTAAGGCTTTTCAAGATTTACGACCAAGAATCTAACCTAAAAGACTATCTTACGGGCCGAATGGGTTGATCAAAGATTAGCCTTTCCTACATTATACATGCAAAGACCACGTAGTTTGACTGACTTGACTTATTAAAAATGAAATATGAATAGTTGATGAAATGCCAATTTATTATGAAAATCTCCTAAAGGAACAACCTAGGGTGTCTCAGGGACACATCAATGATGGCCTTGCTTACGTTCAAGCTCAGAGACTTGTAGTTTGATAAGGTACTATTTTTGGATTTTAAATGCTTTGAAATTTTTAGGAATTTTGATGTGTTTTAGATTTTTGACTTTATAATTTTGTGAATGTTTATGGATTTTAGTTGTACAAGATTTAAATTTTTTTTTAGATTTTGAGATTTTATGAATGTTTTTGGGATTTTTGATGAGATTCAAATAAGCTTAAGATATATAAGAAATAGATATGATCCATAAAAAAATTTACCCTAGTGTGATATGATAGACTACCTCAATATAGATAACAGAAACTAACCTTAGGAATATGCCAAGTAGTACTAAAGTGGATATGATACTTCATAATATCAAGCTATGATATGAACCCAGATGGGTGATGGAATAAATAGGATGAATGTTGTGATGGATGGATTTAATGCAAAGAATGATAGAATAAAGAGCCTCAGATAGATGGAGGTGTGTTATTTACACAAGGTGCTTGTTTACTAGGTTTTCACCAAGTTACTTGCCCAAAGCACCACCTAAGTGGTTTTGACTAGAGGATGATTGTTTCTTCTTTACTATTTTAAATCGTTTTTCTTATTTTTCCGGATTTTGATCTTTATTTGATTCTTTTTTATTTTTAGATTTACACCCTTCAAGCTTAGGCATACAAATTTTTAAGATGTAGAATATTGATTCATTCATGCAAGGGTTCACCTTTAGGTGTTGATAATTGATAAGATCCTGATCCATAGCTTGTTGTGATGAGAAAGGGGCCTAATCAGTTAGGCTCAAAATTTCCTTTACTGTCTTGATTTGGAAGATTTTTTTGACTCTGATTTAGAGCAAGATCTCCTACTTGGAAAGATTGACTCTTGATCTTCTTGTTATAGCTCTATTTTATTCTATTTTGGTATACTTGCAAGTGATTGAGGGTGCCAAGATGACACTCATCCAAGAATTCTAGCTCATTTAGCTAAGATACTCTATTTTCTTCATCAATGATTAGATTTTACAGTGAGACTCGTAGTGAGGGAAGCTCAACCTCAATAAGAAAGATGGATTCTGATCTGTAGGCCAAGGAGAATGGGCTTGCACTTGTAGGCATGCAGATGCTAGTTTGATAGGCCCAAAAGGTGGGATTTAACTATAGATTCCAGTCACAACCATATTCATTAATCATTTTCTTTAGGATCTTTAGGATGGTCTTGGTTGTAGCCTCAACTTGACCATTGCCCTAGGGGTAATATGGGGTAGAGAATTGATGTTGGATGTTGAATCTTTGACATAGCTCTTTCACATCTTGATTCTTGAAGGGTGTTCTATTGTCTAAGATAAGGGTTTGTGGGACACCATAATGGAAGATATGATAATTCAGGATAAATTTGGCAATTTTCTTCCCCATTATGTAGGTCATTGGGATGGATTTGACCCACTTGGTAAAGTATTTAGTGGTTGTGATGATAAACTTGTGGTTGTTTGATGAGGTTGGAGTAATCTTTCGCATGAGGTCAAGCCCCTACTACGAGAAAGCCCAAGGTGTGACCATGGGTTGTAACTCCTCAACTAGAACATAGATAAGATCTCAATGTTGTTGACACTGGACACACTTTTGTACATACTAATGGGATTCTCTTTCCATGGTTGGCCAGTAGTACCCCATCGTCAACAATTTTTTAGCTAACTTCATACCACTAGAATGGGAACCACATATATCGTTATGTACTTCTATTAAAGCTGACAATGCTTCCTCTTCGTTAAGACATCATAATAATGTCCCCTTGATGCTTCGACAGTAAAGGGTATAACCTAGGATCATGAATCAAGATTCCTTCTTAACAAAGGTCTTCTTAAGGTTGGAAGTGATATTAGATGGGATGGTTCCTCTACTAAGGTAGGTGAATATATCATGATACCACAAGGATCAAAGACCAACGATGATGCATGCAAATTTAGAATTGTGGATTTTGAAAGTCAATATGATAAATTGCTCTACCAAGAATTTGCATTCGTGGATGTTATGTGACATGTCTAACAATGATCCAATTGTTTCCATAGCATTTTCTGCTTCATTATTCATATGAGGAATCTACTCAAAAGTTATATCAATGAAAAGGTCCTTGAGACTCTCTGCCATCTTCTTACAAGGAGTAAGTTTATCATCCTTAGTTTAGTAGTCATCATTGACTTGGTTGATAACTAGTTGTGAGTCTCCCTAGACTTTCATCTCTTGTATCAGTCATTGAACTACAACCTTTGACCTATGATTAGGGCTTCATATTCATTAATGTTGTTAGTACATGGAAATGATAACCTGTATGACTTTGGGATGCAATCACCTTAAGGGTTTATAAATATAAGACCTCCTAGTCCATGTTGGGTGAACAATATATCGAAGTATTGTCGATGTGTTTTTGTGCACCTCTCAACACACGTGATGTGTAGGTGCATCACCTCTCTTGAAAGACAATCTTCCACAATTAGATTGCAGAACACTATCCCAAGGTCTCTCGGATGTCAGGTCATGATGGTGTTTGGAATATATTAGTTGCTTTATGATGTGATTTTATGGAATCACAAGGTGGTCTTACTTGAATCAAAGCTATAGGAGAATCAGATATGCGAACAAAGTTCTTTGGATAGGAAATTACTGCACTTTTGTTGTAGGTTCAAACAATAGTCTTGTACTCCATCTTAGCATTGAATTTGGCTTTACAATGTGCAATGAACCTTGGCATATATTACTTATTAAAAAAAAAGGAAAAGGGCAAGGTAGAGAGAAGGTTCCTAGACCTACAACTACTGATGAACACTGATCATGGAGGTTTCTTCCGTGGACAATTTCCTTAAAATAGAATTTCACTTAATCAAAAATTTCATAATGCCATGAAATCTATGCTATCTTCTAAGGAGTGTAGATGTTTCATCATTCATTCACCAGATAGATGTGAATAAAGATAAAGTTTAAAGAGAAGCTATAAAATCAGAGTCCAGACTAACTTTGCACAGTCACCTACTAGCAACAAATGACTAAAAGTATGGGCAAGAAAAGCATACACACAACATGAATCTTCACAACCAAAGAAAACATTACTAAATATATCAATGAAAACTAAAAAGGAAATTAGAACAACAAAGTAACTCAAACTAGAATCTTAACTTATGGGAGAAGAATCATGAAACATGGGCAGAAATCCAAAAATTCACCAAAATCACTGTATTTCTATTACAATTTTTGCAACATGTTTTTACAACAACTCAACTCTCTTAAAATGAGAGGAGGAGAGCCCTATTTATAGTTTTCAAAAAACAAAATGAAGGGATAGGAATTAATCTTATTGTGTGGCCAAGATTCACCTTACACCAGGGTTTCACCTACCCCCAAATATATTACATTTTAAAATACATCCTCTGTAATTTCTCTATTTTATCTTCTAGTGGCAACATTGTAGCATTTTTATCTTTTTGCTGATTGCTCTTTGTTGCAGCTATTATTTAAAAAAATTATTCATCAATAATAGGGTTGCCTTCCATTTCTTCAAAGCTGCATACTCCATGAATCTCAAGATCACCATCCAAAGCTTGTTGACCTCAATGATGTCAGATTTTAGCACTTGGTAACTCCATTCCTTGGAATTGTTAACGAGGTTTTCCCACTCCTCATCATACTTGGCAACATGGTCCCTAAATAGGTCGTACTGGGTGAAAGCTCAAGCAACAAATCTCATAAATTTTTTGGTAACCTCGGCTAACATCCCTTTCTCCATCCTCCTTCAGAACTGAGGCTTTATGCTTTCTGGATTGATCTTGTTAGTGGGCGTCTCGTACCCTGTCATCAACTTAAGGTATTGAAAGAATTCTTCTCGGGCCTCCCTAGCCCATTCAATATCTAGATTTACCCACTCAAGGATCTATTCTAGCCTCTCCTTTCGGTGATTGAAGTCTCACTTCCACACATCCATTAGCCAGTGGTCACCATCCTTGAAGGAAAAACCCTTTTCCCAAACCTCACTTGGCAGTGTGAGGATGGCCTCAATTTTTGGGTAATCAACCTTATACTTCTTTGGGAACTCAATACAGATCCGCCTCATGCCTTCAAGAGATGTTTTCACTTCTAGGAACTTGTTTGTTGTTCGGACAACCAAATTGGTGCCCATATTCCCAATGTCTAAGACCCCTCAGAATGAATTTTCCTTGGTCTTATCCAAGTTCCTCCTTCTTTCCATCTTGTTAATCTATTCCTAAGACAACAACTGTGGTGGGGCCGATGATGTGGTAGGTTGTTCCTCTACGGATGACCATTGTTGAATGTAGGCCGTCAAATCAACCACCTATGCCTTGAGCTCTTCCTTTGAAACCTTATCCTATTGGATGAGGTACACTATTGTGGTGACATATTCCTAGAGATGGTCAACCTTTTGTTCCCTAGTGGCCACTCCCAAGTCAATGGTGGAGACGTTATAGCTTATTCCTTGTTCTCCAACCACTGACATATCTATTTGCACTGCCTTGGATCTAGAGGCACCCATCATTACCTTTGATATGATTTTAGGCTTCCTATCCTTCTTGCTACTAATTTGAGCTCTAGCCAGTATTTCCTCTAGTCTTGCTTTCAGATCCTTTAGGATGAGAGTTTTCTTTTCAAGCTACCTTTCTAGCCATTTGGGTATTGGGGTTCCTTCCTTGGGTGATTCATGTTGATCTTTGTTGTCCTCCACCCTAAGTTCAATGGCCTTTTCATTAAGGACCTCCTGCTCAATTCTTGTATCCTCCTTCTCCTTGTCAGAATCTTGCACGATCATTATACATTTGGTAGGAGATTTAGTGAGAAGTTGCTTATCAGGGTGGTCTTCCATTTCAACACCATTTTCTTCTTCATCTTGGTCATGCCCACATTCTTTGGCCTTATCTTCTTGTTCATCTTCGTGGAAGGATGTTTCTTTATCATGATATGGGGTTTGATCATGTCCTTTTGCATGAGACCTACTACCCTCAGTCTCTAGAGTGGAAACCCTTTCTTCAACCATAGGTTGTCCTTCAACCTCTTTGTCCTTGATCTCCTTGAGTTGCTTGTTTCATTCTACATCAAGCTTTGGATGAGCTATTTCTTGGATTATTTGTATCCCTAGACCCTTGATGTCCTCACTAGAAGACTCATAGGCCACCTCATTGATCACCTGATTTTCATATATTGGATTCTCATGATACTCAAATTCCTCTTCTTCCACTCTCTCAGCTGCCTCTAGTTGTCATCGTTCTAGCTCATCAAATATTTTCATTGTAGCCTCCATTCTAGATGGTTCTATAGGAGGAGGGAGAGCTAGGGTGTTAACCATTACCTAGGCGATTGTAGCTTGCACCATTGGATTTGCAAGCATTCCCAAAATTTCAGATGACACATTTTGCATATACTTGACAAATGACTCTGGGAGATCGAGGGCAGGTATTACAAAAAAAGCTAAAGCGGGTGGAAGGGAAGGAGACATGGAGGATGATGAGACTGGTGAGGTTGTGGTAGAGGATGATTCTACCGATATGGCCTGCGCGATTGGAGAAATGGACGCGAGGTGGACAACAATGTCTACCATGGGAGGAGAGGAAGCAACTATTGCATGTGAAGTGGGTGGGATGGTGGCAATAGCAGTAGTGGCTACAACAATAGATGAAGTAGGTGGAGACCTTGGTGGACCAACCTCCATCTCCTTGCCCTCGTGGAGTGGATCTTCAGGTATTACTGGCATCTCAATGACACTACTCGTTCCTCTATGCTTCTCAAGAGGCTCACCCTCTGAGGCCTTCCTAGCATACACTTTTGGGTTAGGTTGCTGCTCATCAACCTCCTTTCTATTCCTCAACTTGATTGATGGTGGGGATTTGGATGTATCTCAAGTTGCAGTAGCAACCGTCCCACCATCAGAACCACTTGGCTCACTTTCGAGCCCCTTGAATGTCAAGGTGACTCTCTATTTCTTTAGTCGAGTGACCTGCCCATCGATCCATGCCTTTGTTCAAGCCTTAATGGGCTTGGTAAGAATATCGAGGTCACCAACCTCTGGCTTGTTCCAATCAATTAAAGAAAATGGTATATTTTCAATGGCATTGTACCTCGGGTCGATCACTATGCTCTCCTCCTCTTCAAGTTGATCTAGAACCAGACACGGGTTCACCCTTTTCACAAAGTATGTAGTCATACACATATAATTTTGTACCTACACTTCAAAGTCATCTTTGGAGTTAGCCCAGAAATCCTCAACATGGTGGAGGTGGGCATGCTCTAGTCCAAGTTCCTTCCTAATGTGACCATATGGGTCCATCCGTGGTTGAGCTGTATGTAGCCTAAAGTGGTACTTGGCTAGGTCCTTCTCTAAATTGCTTGAGCATTGGAAAGTATGAATTTCATACATTTCTTGACCAAGTGTGATGGGATAAGGGGTTCCTACTGAATGCTTACTACTTAGAATGTTGTGTATGTATCGCATCTGTCGAGTTAGTTCCAACAATATAATCTGGCCATTAGGATACCGAGGTAGCTTGTTCGACCTTTTGGAGAACCCTTGGGCGCGAATGTAGGTGAACTTGGGAAATTATATGAATAGGAAGGTGTAGTGCTTGAGAAGGGCCCTAGCACTGTGAGAGACTCTTCTCTCAAAATCATCTCCAAGCGATTGAATGATGTAGGCAATAAAAGAATCATTTACCCTACAATAATCCTCCTTGAAATTCGTGTACTGTAGGTGAGGGTATTTTTTATAGGGTTTTAGCTCTCTCCCTGAAATCTCATTGGGAATTACAGACAATCCACTATAATGCCGCCGATTAGAAAGAGAATAAATGAGGCAGGACATCATGTAAAACTTGGACATCTTATTTACATTAGGGAATTGCTCATGAAAGAAATTGCTGATTATCTCCCCCCAATAGAATGCAGTGTCATCCCCATAGATAATTTGTTAAAAAAATACAGCATCCACTCCTGGAAGAAGGCTGCAGTAGAAAGGCCGATTACTCTACTTACTAGGGTGACCAGATCGTGATAGTCCTCGAAGAAATTGCTATGGTAGAGCTCTTGAGGAACTTTGGCAACACTATCCTACGTGTCCTTCAACCAATATTGGTTGATCAGTTTCTTGCATTTTAAAGGATCTTGATCCCATAATTCTTTGCACTCCTAAATGGTTGGGGTCTCCATGCTCTCGAAGACGGGTATGTGAAAATTTCTTGTTATCTCGAGAGCAGACATATCATCCATGATGTTGCCATTCCTATCCATAATGGTCCTCGTTTCAAGTTGGTATGCTTCCTGACATGCCATTACTAGCTCAGAGGCAACTTAGGAAGGCGGGAAACCTATAGCCTTGGCAAGTTCACTACTTCTGATCAATCTTGCATTATCTGTGTTTGGGTCTACTTTGACTTTTGTGTAAAATCATCAATATCAACATGTCCAATATTGGTATCTAGGATATCCTTCCAACTAGTTGTGATCTTGGAATGCAAGGATACCCCCTGAAACTTATATTTCATTTGATATTTATCTTCTTTTCCTTGAGGCACTTTGGCAGTTCTTTTCCCTTTGTCCTTGGCCGCCCTAGAGGCCTCTACACCAGATTCCATAAATCCTGCACAAAGTGACAGGAGTTAGCAATATTAACATGAGAACGTAGCCTCGAACAAATCTCTACAAATCAAGGTTAGAGACACAATATTAATTTAAGAAAATTCTAACACTTGATAATAATAACATTGGAAGGAAAACAGGTGACTCGGGCCCCAAGGGCCGAATTTCCGTTGGGAGAATACTATTTGGAAGGGAAAACAAGGCAAGGTGCTCCCAATGAGTTTTCCTGATCCTAGATTTGTTCAATAAAGGGTTGGTGTGAAAGAAGGTCCATTTTTAGCACGTGGGTCGAAGTCCATTTTCAATTTGGAGGTCGTTTGAGCCATTTTTGTCATTCAGGCCCTAGCTGCAAGAAGGCTATCCAGGTTTGACCCTTTGGAATGGCATAGGGCAAACGACATCTTAGGAGGTGGGCTCCGAAGTTCAAATCGTAGGACTCAGGAAGCTACCCTAGGATAGCCATGAGAAATGATGAAACGTGGACAAAAGTCAGGAGATGAAATTTTGAATGATTAGACTCGAGGCAGGCTTAGTAGTTGGTCAAAAAATTTAGAGGCGAATGGAGGTTCGGGGCCTGAAGTTCGAAAAGGTGGACAAGTTTATCCGTTTGGGATAGTGGAAGCAACATGGAATTCTAGCGACGGAATTCTAAAGGCCAGGATCCGTGAGAAGTTTGAGCATTTCATTTCCTTGTTCAAATCATGTGGAGTGAAAGGTCGATCAGGGCTTGAGAACCAAAAAGATGTCTAGCGGCAACCGTTCAAAATGGCGAAGCAGAGATGGCGGCACGAGGACGAAAGTCCGGGGGCTGGAGTCCGAGGACAACTTCGAAGTTCAATTTTGTTGCAAGTTTCTGATAGACTTTGGAGGGTCAGGGTTTGAGGTCAGGAAGGTTGTTAGGAGGTCGCTGTTGAGAAACAATGAAATGGATAAGGAATTCCGGGGATGGAAATCCAGAGTCCGAAGTCCAGAATGAGCTTCGTCATCAAATCAATTTTTTTAGTTAAGTAAAAATCGTGGCTGGAGAGAGGCTCAGGCCTAGAAGGTGCACTCGCTTGTCCCGAAGAACAATGATGAGATGACATCACTCTGAAGCTAGATTTTGATGATCTTTGGGGTGTTTTATGATTTTTAACTTGTGGGTTTTCAAGGAGACATTCTCCCCTACCAGATTTATAGTTTTTCGCTTTATTACTTGGTTTTTTTACTTCATGAAGGCTAGAAAATGAAAAGGAAATTCAGACGACGATCCTACGTCGGGGTTTCGAAGAAGCAAGTTGTCGAATCCTCGAAGGACAACAAAGCTATAGTTCAGGCATGGAGGAGGATATTGTTGGGGCCGCATCATGCATTCTATTTCTTCTTGACATGTGAAAATGACAGGTTGAGATAATTTAAATAGCCTTAAGTGCAATTAATACCACCTAATAAATGCTGGTATGACTGCTGCTGGGTAGGTGAGTTCAAATTTTGGGATGGCGATAGGAGAACCAGGGTCTGAGGTCTGAAAAGATGTCAGAGGATGGCCTCTAAATAATCCACCAAGTTAAATCAAACAACGAAGAGGACTCTAAGGCCCGAGGTCTAGAAATACGTCGGAGGATGGTCGCTAGCAATGATGAGTCGAAGATGGAGTTTCGAGGAGAGAAGTCCAAGCATCAAGGTTTGGGGGTAGGAAAGACGTGGGTGCAGTCATCAAGTTTTAACAAGTGATTCAGATGGCTATCAAAGAATCGAGGTTTGAAGGCCGAGAAGACACCAACCGCTGGCCATATGGAATGGCAGAGCCAAAAGAGAAACTCGCAAAGGGAAACCCAAGGGTCAGGGCCTAGAGGGTCCCATGAACATCAGAAAGGAAAACTAATAGAGAAAACCCAAAAGGGCTTAAGACTTAGCATTTTTCAAAGGGGAAAAATTTGGTCAACCCTAAATGAGACTTTTGAGAAAATGTTGACCATCAAGGATGCCAAAATGGGCCATGCAAAATGAGGTGGAGCAAAAAGGACCCGACAAGCCAAAAGGAAAGAGAGGGTCCCCATTCCGAATAGGGCGTGTGTGCAAGAGGCACAACAAATGGTGACTCCGCTAGGAGAACACTCCCGACGTTATAAAGATAAATATTCTTTTTGAACCCATGATCTCTGGTTTCACATGCCAAAGCTGATGTCCAAGGCTGAACTAAGAACAAGTTAAGGAAGGTGAGATTGAATCATGCCATGACCTCATCATGGAGGTGTGTGTGTGGTGAGTTCATTTCCTTTCCTCGGAGACAGTGTGGATGACTAGTGATTGAGAATGACAAGCTACGTAGTTTGCCTGACCCCAAAAGCAACCTAGAAATTTCTCCACTATCAATCAGGTGTCCATAGCCCCGATAGAGTTTTCAATGTGACCCCACGAACATAGGTCTATCGCTAGCCAAGCGTCCATTGCCTCGGTAGAGATCTTCGCACACCCATATGATTGTTGAATTTATATTGTCTATTCTTTTCATTTGATATTTTCTTTGCAGTACTTTTCTTTTTCTTTCTACTCAATCATGTAAGCATCGAAGCTCACTATGGGCTTGGGAATCACAGTGGTCACTAGAGCAGACTTTAAATTTTTCACTTATCCAGCCTTCTCAATAATCACCTTACAATTCTTCAAAAATTTTAAAGTGTGTTTCTGTGTGTTCCATGATACATATAGGAAATTCAAATGGGACACCATCCCAAACTAGTTTAGAGTTTAAAAGGTAAAAACATTGCTTAGGGGCTTTTAGAGATTAGTAATAGGGAGTGAAGGCTTATCTACATAACAACGGAAGAGCGGGTAGTAGGGAAACCTTTTTATTGATCCAAGCACGACCACCACATCAGAACAAGGATAATCTTCCAAGGTCAAAACAAAGAATATCGAGAAACTAGAAAAATAGAGGAACAAAGTAGGGAAACCTATCCTAACCTATGTACAGGTATTTACACAAACAAATGTAGAAGAGATCAGGCCTAGAAGTAATGCTTAAGGTGCTGCTCGTTGATAGGAAATGAGACATCTTCACTAGTCAAAGTCTTTAAATGAAAATCATTATCTCTAAGGATTTCAGCAATCTGAAAGGGGCCAAGCCAAAGCTTGTCGAATTTGTTATGTCCCCCTTTCTTTTTGTGGGCATTATCCCAATACAGGACCAGATCGAAAATGCAGAAGGCCTTAATTTTAGCTCGATGGTTGAGCCATATTTTGACTAAGCCCTAATGTTTGGAAAATTTTTCTATTGCACGATCTTGTACTTCTTCTAGGTGTAACAACTCAATGAGGCGATCCTCCCTGCGGTCTCCTCCTTAATAAAAATAATTAATAAACCGGAGGGTAGGTATTTTCAAATGTATGGGGAAAATGGACTCCAAGCCATAAATGAGGAGGTAAGGGGAATCTTCAAGGGCAGGCTTGTGATGGGTGTGGTATGCCCATAGGGAAAAATGGAGCTGGGTATGCCAGTCCTTAGGATTCATATCCAACAATTTTTTGATTACGGTGATCAAGTTCTTGTTGGTTGACTCAGCAAGACCATTGCCTTAAGGATAATAATTGGAGGAAAACTTAAGGGTGATACCATAATCAAATTCCCAACTAGAAAATTTTAACAAAGCAAAGGTAGAACCATTATCACATACCAATGCATAAGGACAACCAAAACATTTTAAAATAAAACTTTCCAAAAAATTAGTTACTACTTCAGTTGTGCATTTCTTACAAGCGATTGCTTCTGTTCACCTAGTATAGTAATCGAAAGAGGTCAGAATGTATATGAGTCCATTAGATGATGGAGGGCTTATGAGAACAATGAAGTTGAGACCCCACTGCATGAATGACCTTAGCTCCAAGACATGTTGCAATGGAAACACAAAATTCTTTTCTCAGGTGGTGGCGGTCTGGCATACGTGGCAAGTGCGGACGTGACTATTGGCCTCCTTGAAAATCATGGTCCAATAGTACCTAACTCTCAATATTTGATGCACAGTTGATAAACTAGAACTGTGACTAGTCCTCAACTTATCATGGAACTCCCTAAGAACACAATCAACTTCTTCTTTACCAAGGAATCTTAGGTAGATACCTTCATGGTTTCCTTTGTATAATATGGTGCCCTATAGCATGTAACTACTAATTTTCAATCTAAGGGCTTGCCTTTGGACTCCCTACAGATGAGGCAAACATTTATGATTCAATAGATAATACACTATGTCATCGTACCATTCCCCTGGAGAGACATCTTCCAACTGGTATTGCTGCACTGTGATTTCAGGCCCAACCTCAATAACTACTTCTACCATCATTTTGGAAAGTGCTTGCCCTCTCACTAGCCTCATTGGATAGATTTCCATATCGTACTCTTGCAACAATGTGATCCATCTTGCCCTTCATTCTCCCAGTGCATTCTGCATGAGCAGTGTCTTTACTACTGGGTCTGGGACTATAGTGAACACTTTGTTGTGCAAGATATAATGCCTGAACTTCTTGACCCCCTTAACAAGGGCATAAGCCTATTTTTTGACATTGTAATAATGTAGCTCAAAATATTTGAAAGGGACACTCATGAAGGTGATCATATGTTTGCTCCACTCGTCATCTTTTTGTGTCAAAATATTTGCACACAAATGGTCCAAAGCGAATGAGTAGATGTAGAAGGGCCTCAGATAGTTGAGGCTGACAAGCACAGGTGCGTCAGTGATGGCCTTCTTAATTTCCTCAAAATCCTACTTTTCTTCTGGGGTCCACTCAACCTTGGCGTCCTACTTTAGCATACCATTTAGTGGTTTGACGATTTCTTTGAAGCCTATGATGAACTTGCGAACAAAGTTAATCTTTCCGAAAAAAGCTTTTAATTCCTTTTTTCTACCTAGAAACTAAATCTTCATGATTGATTGGATAAACTCAAGATCAATAGAGATTCTCCTCTCTAAGAGGACATTTCCAAGGAGCTTCCCTTCAGTGAAACTGAAGATACACTTCTTCAGATTAACGGAGACCCCAAATTCGTGGCATCTCTGAAAGAATTTGCACATGTCAACAACATGATTATTCAACTATGTTGAGAACACTATCAAATCATCCATGTAGATGATTATGCACTTTTTTATCAGGTCCTTAAAAGAAATATCCATGGCATGTTGGAAGGTGGCACTAGCATTGATTAGTCTGAATCAAATTAGTTTATAAGTGAAGGTTCCCCATTTTGTGGTGAATGCCATTCTGTGTCGATCTTCATATTGTACCATGACCTAATTGTACCATGAATGTCTGTCCAGGAAGGACATCATCTAAGAGTTGTTTACTATCTGCAACACTTCATCTAATGAGGGTAAAGGATAGTTATCCTTCTTTGAGGCTTGGTTCAGGTTGCGAAAGTAGACACACAATCTGATTTCCCCATTTTTCTTTCTAACAGGAACCAAATTCACCCTCCATGTGGAATGTCTAACTGGAAAAATGATCCTGTCCAACAACAAATTTTGTACTTCTTTGTATATTATTGGTCCTAGCAAAGCATTGAAAGGGCGCTACCGCTGTTGAAATGACTTCGCATCTAGTCTAAGAGGGATGGTGTGCGTGATAATTTATGTATCATACATTTTGAGATCCTCGTAGCTCTAGGAGATGACATCGTGGTACTTCTACAAAGCCTCAATTATACCCTTTCTTTCCTCAGGAGTGCACACCTTACCAATAAACACATTCTTATCATTCCTAACTATTCTGAGGTTATAGGTGTCACACTAGCCACTGATGGTATCTTTCTTAGCTTGCTAATCTTGATCTCTGATATGATCCAAGTCAAATATTCACTCTAATTGGACCATCCCTCTTAGGATGGTATTGGTCTTTAGGTTGATGATCCCCTCTATATACAGGTCAGCTTCTTGAGGTTCAACTTCATCGATTATCTAGGTAGAGAACACATCAAAACTGGTGATAAAATCTAGGATATGTTTGTCATCATTGAATACCTAGAAATTGGCTACATTATCTGGCATTGATGGGACGAAGGTGAGTTCCACTATGAATCTTTTGAGCCTAGATAGGGATAGTGGTTGTAGCGTGCTTGTTGCCTGTGCTAAGGCATTGACAGTATGATTCTAAGAACGTAGGATCAATTGGATATTACAAGCATCAAACCCTTCTATCAGATCCCATACCCTATGCCTATAATTGGTAAGTCTTCGGTCATAAAAGGAATAGAGCTTCCTAACTTTCTTTATGACCAACTCCGAATCTCTAAACACTTGGAACATTTTGACACCTTTTCTTAATGCTATAAGGAGTCCCAAGACCAAGGCCTCATATTTTTCTACATTGTTGGTGCAATAAAATTGAAGCCTATGAGTAGAAAAGTATGACTTACCTCTAGGACTGATCAATTTGAAGCCAGCTCCAACCCCATACTTGGATTTGGACCTATCAAAGTGCAACGTCCAGAATCCAAAAAAATCAATAGACCCAACTTTCACCTTCGATGCGGACCTCATTTCAGTAACCTTTTGGGGAGGTGTAGGGGTGGAATGTGTTTGTTTAGGTGGTGCTGATCCATCTTTATCCTTCAGAGTGGTTTGTCTTCTAACATGTTCAATTGTTGTTTGACACAAACAACAGTCAAACTCTAAATGGGCAGCATTATGTACCCTACAACAATTAGGTAGCAAGAGTTCCTAAAAGTTCATTTGAGCTCCCAAACTAAGCTGGTCATGTATGCACATTTCCATAAAATCTTGGAAACCATCCAGCAATCCAATATTTTCATCCTTACCTGATTCTTCATCATCGGATTCTATCAACACTTTAGTGCTTTGAGAGGTATTCTAGATTAACAGGTGGGCTGCATAATACAAGGAAAACCTCACTTGTTCCCTCTTCTCCAAGGAATTCTTGCTCATTCAAATACAATACTGGGGAATAATATCCAAATCTATTTCAAAATATAACACCTCATTCGTGTTGTTGTATTCTATAATCATGAATCTCATCTATGGCTCTTGGTCAATCCAAATCTAATTGGGCATCCCTTTCCATGGTAACCACAAGTGTGAGTAGTTAGTTGTGGTGTACCTATTCAATGCTCTTGTGAGATCCCTTCCTAGGATTATACCATATGTATCTAGGATATTAGCTACTTGAATATCAATAGTTTGCTGGATCCTAGGATTAGCAACAATTTGCATAGGTATTCTGTTAATTTCTCCCACTATGTTGATCTCAGTCTTGTCAAGCTATGTTAACTTATGCTAGGAGGGAGTTGGCATTATTCCGAGTGCCTTGCACACGCTTAGGGGCATGAAATTGGTAGAAGCTCCAAAATCCAATAGGAAGTTATGGAGGTTCTTCCCTAACACACGGATGGTGGTTAGGAAGGGAGGAACTTTGAATTTCCCTTGAAACAATCCTTCGAAAACATCCACTTGGGCGACTTGGCCTTTGTCCTTCTCATTGCCCCTGCTTTGGGTTAGTGTCTAATTAGTTTCTTTGTTGGACTGCTTGTTTACTTCCTTAATTGCAAGTGGATCTGCCTTATTTTTGAAGACCTATCTAATGACCAGATCATTTTTTTGATCCTTGAAGGAAACCCTCATAGCTGGATTTTCTTGAGTTGACCCAACCGATGGAGTCCTATTTATCATTCTAAAAAAGGAATTCCTTATGGCTAGCACCTTTAGTATCTCAAAGGCAGACACACTTAGCTTCACCTTTTTAAATTTCTCAGCAATATACTCCCCCATCTTCTCAACTTCCTGATCATAGGAAACATTTTGGGAGGAATTGGTGTTATCTTGGAAGCAGCTAGTGGGTTGGCTTTGGTTATGGTTTTGTTGTTTGTTATTGTTGAGGTACCGCATAGGTACATGGGGAAACCCTGGGTTATTGCTTGCCTTCAGATTAGGAGGAGTACTAAAATTATTAGGCAGAGTGGAGGTTGTGAAAGGACCCCTAGCATGAGCATCGACCTATCTATTCCTGAGGTTGTAAGGGGTAGTCCGCCGGTGAAACATTTGGACTTCATCTTCCCTAGGCTCTTCTTCATCCTCTTCAGAACCATTAACTACTAAATCAAAAATTTGAGCCAAACGACTTTCAAAACTTACCTCTTTCACTTTATTGTTGCTGCTCGAGTTGGCACCCTCCTTCTTTGGTGTGTTGTACTCAGCCTTTGGGAAAGGATCCTGATTCACCACCATCACTGCAAAGTCATACGGGTCAGATGAGACGATGTCTCTGCATCTCAAATTGTCCACAGCATTTTGGACCTCAACTTGGAAGATGTCGACAACAGTTTGGAATTTTGAAAAAGCTATCTCAGAGTGTCGACTTGTTTTGTGTATGCGACACCAACCAGATAAAGTGGCCTCAGCCAAGTAAACTATGCTTGTAGTGTTCTCATTGTTGTTGGCCTGATCAAGGGGTGTGAGAACACCACCATTGTTGGGTCTCGTATTCCATGTCTGATTTTTCCTTTGGAAAGGCCTTCTATCAAAGTTTTGACCCAGACTCTGATTCCTATCATAATTCTGGCTAGATGAAGTGTTGGCATCCTGACTATCCCGAACTTCATGATGATCTCAATTGTCATGATTGAGATTGGCCTGGATGCTTTTTTATGACACTTGTAGCTGGTTGTTTTGATTCTTTAAGTGCATCATCTCGGCGGACATTTTCTTGATCATCTCCAGGAGCTCATCAATCTGGTCCTTTTCCATGTTATTGGGCTGTGGAGTGGCATTTTGGAGGAACATAGGTTGTGCAACTGGCTGATTTGATGAGCAGGTGGGAATTCAGATGCTTGGAGATATGTTGGCACTTGGGACGGATGAGGATGGGGATGCTACTATTGGGGCAGCAGATAGTGAGGAACTAGAGGTGCCTAATTCATTGGCTTCTCAGGGTGCAAAACCATAGGTAGTTGTGGTACCAGATTCAGTAGTGGTGTCTGATGTTGCAAGGCTTGGGTAAGCCCTTGAATTTGTGTTGGATGTGTAGTTTGCCTGAGAGAAGGCAAGGAACTAGAAATGTTTTTCCCCAAATCTATGCTAGCAAAAATGGACTCAATATATGCATCTACCAACCTGGCAGGTGAAGGTCGCATCCTTTTTACTAGAGCTGAAGTAAGGTTGTCCAATGATGCATAATAAATAGGAAAAATAGAAGCATCATTGAAAATGTATGAGGCCTACAGCTGAGTGTATGCTCTATCGAAGCGATCATAAAATGAGCTGATTGGTTCATTGATATCCCTTTGAATCGGCATGAAGTGTCGGTATGAATCTGTAGGGCTGACCACGGTCTTGAAATTTTGTAGGAATGCATTCTTCAGAAGGTCCCACGTAGTTTGATTGACTTGACTTATTTAAAATGAAATATGAACAGTTGGTGAAGTGTAAATTTATTATGAAAAACTCCTAAAGGACCAACCTAGGGTGTCTCAAGGACACATCAATGATGGCCTTGCTTACGTTCAAGCTTAGAGACTCATAGTTTGATAAGGTACTATTTTTGGATTTTAAATTCTTTCAAATTTTTAGGGATTTTGATGTGTTTTAGATTTTTGACTTTACAATTTTGTGAATGTTTATGGATTTTAGTTGTATAGGATTTAAAATGTTTTTTAGATTTTGAAATTTTATGATTGTTTTTGGGATTTTCGATGAGATTCAAATAAGCTTAAGATATATAAGAACTATATTTGATCCATAAAAAATTTACCCTAGTGTGATATGATAGACTACCTCGATATAGGCAACACAAAATAACCTTACGAATATGCCAAGTAGTACTAAAGTGGATATGATACTTCATAATATCAAGCTATGATACGAACCCAGATGGGTGATGGAATAAATAGGATAAATCTTGTGATGGATGGATGTGATGCAAAGAATGATAGAATAAAGAGTCTCAGATAGATGGAGGTGTGTTATTTACACAAGGTGCTTGTTTAGCAAGTTTTCACCAAGTTACTTTCCCAAAGTGCCACCGAAGTGGTTTTGACTAGAGGATGATTGTTTTTTCTTTACTATTTTCAATCTTTTTTCTTATTTTTTTGGATTTTGATTATTTTTTGATTTTTAGATTTACACCCTTCAAGCTTTAGGCATAATTTTTTTTAAGATGAAGACTATTGATTCATTCCTGCAATGGCTCACCTTTAGGTGTTGATAATTCATAAGACCCCAATCCATAGCTTGTTGTGATGAGAAAGGGGCCTAACCAATTAGGCTCAAAATTTCCTTTATTGTCTTGATTTGGAAGGCTTTTTTGATTCTTCTTTAGAAAAATATCTCTTACTTGGAAAGATTGACTCTTGATATTCTTGTTATAGCTCTATTTTAGTCTATTTTGGTATACTTGCAAGTGATTGAGGGTGCCAAGATGACACTCATCCAAGAATTCTAGCTCATTTAGCTAAGATACTCTATTTTCTTCATCAATGATTAGATTTTGTAGTGAGACTATTAGTGAGGGAAGCTCAACCTCAATAGGCAAGATGGATTTTGATCTGTAGACCAAGGAGAATGGGCTTGCACTTGTAGGCATGCAGATGCTAGTTCAATAGGCTGAGAGGGTAGGATTTAACTATAGATTCCAGTCACAACTATATTCATTAATCATTTTCTATATGATCTTTAGGATCTTTAGGATGGCCTTGTTTGTAGCCTCAGCTTGACCATTGCCCTAGGGGTAATATGGGGTAGATTATCGACGTGTGATGTTGAATCTTTGACATAGCTCTTTCGAATCTTGATTCTTGAAGGGTGTTCTATTGTCTGAGATAAGGGTTTGTCGGACACCATAATGGAAGATAAGATAATTCTAGATAAATTTGGCAATTTTCTTCCCCATTATGTAGGTCATAGGGATAGCTTTGACCCACTTGGTAAAGTCGTCAATGGTTGTGATGATAAACTTGTGGTTGTTCGATGAGGTTGGAGTAATCTTTTCTATGAGTTCAATCCCCTACTACAAGAAAGGCCAAGGTGTGACCATGGGTTGTAACTCCTGAGCTAGAGCATGGATAAGATCTCCATATTGTTGACATTGGCAACACTTTTGTACATCTTGATGGGATTCTCTTTCCTTGGTTGGCCAGTAGTACCCCATCCTCAATAGTTTCTTAGCTAAATTCATACCACTAGAATGGGAACCACATATTTCATTGTGTACTTCTATTAAAACATGCAAGGATTCCCCTTGGTTAATAAATCATAATAATGTCCCCTTGACACTTCGACAGTAAAGGGTATCACCTAGGATCACGAATCAAGATTCCTTCTTAACAAAGGTCTTCTTAAGGTTGGAAGTGATATTAGATGGGATGGTTCCTCTACTAAGGTAGGTGAATATATCATGATACCACAGGGATCCAAGACCAATGATGATGCATGCAAATTTAGAATTGCGAATTTTGAAAGTGAGTATGAGAAATTGTTCTACCAATAATTTGCATTGGTGTATGTTATGTGACATGTCTAACAATGATCCAATTTTTTCCATAGCATTTTCTTCTTGATTATTGATATGAGGAGTCTACTCAAAAGTTATATCAATGAAAAGGTCCTTGAGACTCTCTACCATCTTCTTATAAGGAGTAAGATTATCATCCTTACTTTAGTAGTCATTATTGACCTAGTTGATAACTAGTTGTGAGTCTCCCTAGACTTTCATCTCTTGTATGTAACATTGAACAACAACCTTAGACCTATGATTAGGGCTTCGTAATCATCAATGTTGTTAGTACATGGAAATGATAACCTGTATGACTTTGGGATGCAATCACCTTGAGGGGTGATAAATATAAGACCTCCTAGTCCATGTTCAGTGAATGATCTATCAAAGTATTGTTGATGTATTTTTACACACCTCTCAACATAGGCGATGCGTAGGTGCATCGCCTCTCTTGAAAGATAATCTTTCACAATTAGATTGCAAAACACTATCCCAAGGTCTCTCAGATGTCAAGTCATGATGGTGTTTGGAATATATCAGTTGATTTATGATGTGATTTTCTGGAATCACAATGTTGTCTTATGTGAATCAAAGCTATAAGAGAATTGGATATGTGAACATAGTTCTTTGGATAGGAAATTACTATACTTTTTCTATAGGTTCAAACAATAGTCTTGAACTCCGTATTAGCATTGACTTTTGATTTACAATGTGAAATGAACCTTAGCATAGGTTACTTCTTTAAATAAAATTAAAAGGGAAAGGAAGAGAGAAGGTTCATGGACCTGTAACTATCGTTGAACAGTGATCATGGAGGTTTTTGTTGTGGAAAGTTTCCTTAAAATAGAATTTCACTTAATTAGAAATTTCACAATGCCATGAAATCGATGCTATCTTCTAAGGACTACAGATGTTTCATCATTCATTCACTAGATAGATGTGAATAAAGACAAATTTTAAAGAGAAGCTATAAAAATAGATTCCAGATTAACTTTGCATAGTCACCTACTAGCAGCAAATGACTAAAATTATGGACAAGAAAAGCATACACATAGTAGGAATCACAACGAAAGACGACATTACTAAATCTATCAAGGATAGGTAAAAAGAAAATTAGAAAAACAAAGTATCTCAAACTAGAATCTTAACTTATGGGAGAAGAGTCATGAAACATGGGAAGAAATCCAAAAATACACAAAATTCACCGTATTTCTATAGCATGTCTTTACAACAACTCAACTCTCTTAAAATGAGAGGAGGAGACCCCTATTTATAGTTTTCAAAAAAAAAAATGAATGGCCAAGATTTAATATTATTGTGTGGCCAAGATTCACCTTACACCAGGGTTCCACCTACCCTCAAATATATTACATTTTAAAATACATCCTTTGTCTTTTCCTTGTTTTGTCTTCTATTGGCAGCACAAGAGCATTTTAGTCTTTGTGCTGATTGCTATTTGCTGCAGCTATTCTTTTAAAAAATTCTTCATCAATAATAGGGTTGCCTTCTCATTTCTTCAAAGATGCATACTCCATGAATCTCAAGATAACTAGCCGAAGCTTGTGAAACTCAATGATGTCAAATTTTAGCACTCGATAACTCCATTCCTTGGAATTGTTAACAAGCTTTTCCCAATCCTCATCATACTTGGTAGCATGGTCCTTGAATATCTTAGACTGGGCAAAAGCTTCGGCAGAAAATCTCATAGAGTCTATGGTCACCTTGGATCACATCCATTTATCCATCCTCCTTCAGAAGTGAGGCTTTATGCTTGTTGGATTGATCTTGTCAGCAGGCATCTCCTACCTTGTCATAAACTTAAGGTATTGAAAGCAATCTCCTCGGGCCTCCCTGGCCCACTCAATATCTGGAGTTACCCACTCAAGGATCTGTTCCAGCCTCTCCTTTTGGTGATTGAAGTTTCAGTTCCACACATCCATTAACCAGTGGTCATCGTCTTTGAAGGAAAACTCATTTTCCCAAACCTCACTTGGCAGTCCAAGGATGGCCTTGATTTTCGGGTAAGCAACCTTATACTTCTTTGGGAACTCAATATAGATCCATCTCATGCCTTCAAGAGATGTTTTAACTTCTAGGAACTTGTTTGTTGTTTGGACAACCAGATTGATGCTTGTATTCCCAATGTACAAGACCTGCCAGAATGAATTTTCCGTGGTCTTATCCAAGTTCCTCCTTCTTTCCATCTTGTTAATTTGTTCCTGGGAAAATAACTATGGTGGGTTTGTTGATGTGGTAGGTTTTTCCTCTGTGAATGACCATTGTTGAATGTAGGTCATCAAATCAGCCACTTGTGTCTTGAGCTCTTCCTTTGAAACCTTATCCTATTGGATGAGGTGCACCACTGTGGTGACAAATTCCTAGAGATGCTCAAACTTTTGTTCCTTGGTGGCCACTCCCAAGTCAATGGTGGAGATGTTATAGCTTATTCCTTATTCCCCAACAACTGACATAGCTATTTTCACTGCCCTAGATCCAGACGCATCCATCGTTACCTTTGATTTGATTCTAGGCTTCTTCTCCTTCTTGGTACTAATCTGAGCTCTAGCCAGTATTGCCTCCAGTCTTGCTTTTGGATCCTTTACGATGAGAGTTTTCTTTTCAAGATACCTTTCTAGCCAGTTGAGCTTCGGGGGTCCTTCCTTGGGTGATTCATGTCGATCTTTGTTTTCCTCCACCCTAAGTTCAATGGACTTGTCATTAAGGACCTCCTGCTCAATTCTTGTATCCTCCTTCTCCTCATTGGAATCTTGCACGAGCATTATGCTTTTGGTAGGAGATTTGGTGAGAAGTTGCTTATCAGGGTGGTCTTCACTTTCAACACCCTTTTCTTCTTCATCTTAGTCATTCCCACATTCCTCAAGCTTATCTTCTTGTTCATATTTGTGGAAGGATGTTTCTTTATCATGATTTGGGGTTTGATCATGTCCTTTTGTAGGAGATTTACTACCCTTAGTCTCTGGAGCAGCAAAACTTTCTTCAACCATAGGCTATCCTTCAGCCTCTTTGTCCTTGATCTCCTTGAGTTGTATGTTCCATTCCATGTCGAGCTTAGGATCAACTATTTCTTGGATTATTTCCAACCCTAGAGCCTTGTTATCCTCACTAGAAGACTCATAGGCCACCTCATCGATCACCCGATGTTCGTATATTGGATGCTTACGATACTCAAATTCCTCTTCTTGCACTCTCTCAGCTGTCTCCAGTTGTCATCATTCTATCTCATTAGATATTTTCATTGTAGCTTCCATTCTAGATGGTTCTCTAGGAGGAGGGAGAGTTGGGGTGTTAACCATTGTCATGATGATTGCAGCTTGCACCATTGGATTTGCAAGAATTCTCGAAAGTTCACATGACACATTTTGCATATACTTGACAAATGACTCCATTTAGCGAGGGAAAACATTGTAGCAGTAGCTGAAGTGGGTGGAATGGAAGGAGACATGGAGGATGATGAGATTGGGGAGGTTGTGGTGGAGGATGAATCCACTGATATGGCCTACATGATTGAAGAAGTGGAGGCGAGGTGGACAACAATGTCCACCGCGCGTGGAGAGGAAGAAACTATTGCATGTGAAGTGGGTGGGATGGTGGCAATAGCAGTAGTGGCTACAACAGTAGATGAAGTGGGTTGAGACCTTGGTGGATGAACCTCCATCTCCTTGCCCTCGTGGAGTGGATATTTAGGTATTACTGGCATCTCAGTGATGTTGGTCGTTCTTTTATGCTTCTTAGGAGGCTCGCCCTCCGAGGCCTTCTTGGCATACACTTTTGGGTTAGGTTGCTGCTCTTCAATCTCCTTTCTCTTCCTCAACATGGAAAATGGTGGGGATTTGGATGTTTCTCTAGTTGTAGTAGCAACCATCCCACCATCAGAACCACTTGGCTCACTTTCGAGCCCCTTGAATGTCAAGGTGACTCCCTGTTGCTTTAGTTGAGTGACCTGCCCATCGATCCATGCCTTTGTTTGTACCTCAATAGGCTTGGTAAGAATGTCAAGGTCATCAACCTTTGGCTCGTTCCAATCAATTAAAGGAAATAAAATATTTGCAATGGCACTGTACCTTGGGTCGATCACTGTGCTCTCCTCCTCTTCAAGCTAATCTAGAACTGAACACAGGTTCACCATTTTCATGAGGTATGCATTTATACACATAATTTTGTACTCGCACTTCAAAGTCACCTTTGCAATTAGCCCATAAATCATCAACGTGGTGGAGGTGGGCATACTCTATTCCAAGTTCCTTCCTAATGTGACCATATGCGTCCATCAGTGATCAAGTTGTATGCAGCTTGAAGTGGTACTCGACTAGTTCCTTCTCTAAATTGCCTGAGCATTGGGAAGTATGAATTTCATACATTCCCTGACCAAGTGCAAGGGGATAAGGGGTTCCTGCCAAATTCTTACTACTTAGAATGTTGTGTATGTTTCATAGCTATTGAGTTAGTTCCAATAATATAATCCAATCATTAGGATACCAGGGCAGCTTGTTCAGCCTTTTGGAGAACCCTTGGGTGTGAATGTAGGTGAACTTGGGAAATTTTATGAATAGGAAGGCCTAGTGCTTGAGAAGGGCCCTAGCACTATGAGAGACTCTTCTCTCAATATCACCTCTCTCCCAGACATCTCATTGGGAATTAGAGACAATCCACTATAATGCCGCCGATCGAAAAACGAATAAACTAGGTAGGAAATCATGTAAAACTTGGACGTCTTCTTTACATTAAGGAATTTCTCATGAAAGAAATTGCTGATTATCTCCCCCCAATAGAATGCAGTGTTATCTGCATGGAGAATTTTTTCAATAAAATATATCCACTCCTAGAAGAAGGCTGCAGTAGAAAGGCCGATTACTCTGCTTAGTAGGGTGACCAAATCATGATAGTCCTTGAAGAAATTGCTATGGTAGAGCTCTTGAGGAACTTTGGCAGCACTACCCCACCTGTCCTTCAACCAATATTGGTTGATCAGTTTCTTTTATTTTAAAGGATCTTGATCCCATAATGCTTTGCACTCCTAAATGGTTGGGTTCTCCATGCTCTCAAAGACGGGTATGTGAAATGCTTTTGCTATCTCGAGAGAAGACATATCAGCTACGATGTTGCCATCCCTATCCAAAATGGTCCTTGTTTCAAGTTGGTATGCTTCCCGACATGCCATTACTAGCTCAAGGGAAACTAAGGTAGGTGATAAACCAATAGCCTTGCAAGTCTACTGCTTCTAATTGATCTTGCATTATCCGTCTTTGGGTCTATTTTGAATCTTCATGTAAAATCATCAATATTGACATGTTTGATATTGGTATCTGGGATATCCTTCCAACTAGTTGTGATCTTGGAATGCAAGGGTACCCCCTGGAACTGATATTTCATTTGATCTTTGTCTTCTTTTCCTTGAGGTGCTTTGGCGGTTCTTTTCCCTTTGTCCTTGGCTGCCCTAGAGGCCTCTGCACGAGATTCCATAAATCTTGCACAAAGACACAAGTTAGCAATGTTAACATGAGAATGTAGCCTTGAACAAATCCCTACAAATCAAGGTTAGAGCCATAATATTCATTTAAGAAAAGTCTAACACTTGATAATAATAACATTGGAAGGAAAACAAGTGACCCAGGCCCCAAGGGTCAGATCTCCCCTAAAAAAATTCTGGTTGATGTGAAGGAAGGTCCATTTTTAGCACATGGGTCGAAGTCCATTTTTAATTTGGAGGTCATTTGAGCCATCATTTTTTCATTCGGGCCCTAGCTGCAGGAAGGTTGTCCAGGGTTGACTGTTTGGAATAGCATAGGGAAAATGACATCTCAGGAGGCGGGCTCTAGAGTTCGGGCCACAGGAGTTGGGAAGTTGCTTGGGGATAGCCATGCGAAATAGTGAAACGTGGACATAAGTCCAGAGACAGAAGTTCGGAAGTTTAGACCCAAGGCAGGCTTAGTAGTTGGTCAAAAAATTTAGAGGCAAACGAAGGTTTGGGGCTCGGTGTCCAGAAAAGTGGACAAGTTTAGTCGTTCAGGACGGCAGAAGCAACACAAAATTTTGGAGGTTTGGGTCTGGGAGAAGTTTGGACATTTCATTTCCTTGTTCAAATCATGTGGAGTGAAAGAGCAACTGAGGCCTGGGAACTAGAAAGATGTCGAGTGGTAGCCGTTCAAAATGGTGAAGTAGAGATGGCGGCATGAGGACGGAAGTTTGGGGGCCGGGGTCCAAGGACAACTTCGAAGTTTGATTTTGTTGCAAGTTTCTAATAGACTTTGGAGGGTCAAGGTCCGAGGTCTGGAAGGTTGTTAGGAGGCCACTATTGAGAAACAACAAAATGGACAAGGAATTCCGAGAATGAAAATCTGAAGTCTGGAGTTTAGAATGAGCTATGTCGTCAGATCATTTTTTGGTTTAGTGAAAACCACGACCAGAGAGAGGCTCAGGCCCAGAAGGTGGGGTCACTTGTCCCAAAGAACAAAAATGGGACAACATCACTCTGAAACTAGATTTTGATGATCTCTGGGGTGTTTTATGATTTTTAACTTGTGGGTTTTCAAGGAGACATTCTCCCCTACAAAAATTATAGTTTTTCGCTTTATTACTTGGTTTTTTAACTTCATGAAGCCTAGAAAAGGAAAAGGACATTTAGACGACAATCCTACCTCGGGGTACTGGAGAAGAAAGTTTTCGAATCCTTGAAGAACGGTGAAGCTATAGTTCGAGTGTGGAGGAGGAGATTGCTGGGGTGCACTGTGCTTTCTATTTCTTCTTGACATGTGAAAATGATAGGTTGAGATCATTTAAATAGCCTTAAGTGCAATTAATACCCCTGAATAAATGCTAGTATGACTGTCGCTGGGTAGGTGAGTTCAAATTTTGGGACGACGATGATAGAACTGAGGTCCGAGGTCCGGAAAGACATTGGAGGATGGCCGCTGAAAAATCTGCCAAGTTAAATCAAACAGTGAAGAGGACTCTAGGGTCCGAGGTCCAGAAAGATGTCGGAGGATGGCCATTGGGAACAATGAACCGAAGATGGAGTTTTGAGGACGGTAGTCCGAGGGTCGGGGTCCAGGGGCAGGAAAGATGTGGGTGCGTTCGTCAAGTTCTAACAAGTGATTCAGATGGCTATCGAAGCACCAGGGTCCGAAGGTCGGGAAGATGCCAACCACTAGCCATATGGAATGGAAGAGCCGAAAGAGAAACCCGCAAAGGGAAACTCAAGAAGGGAAACTCGAGGGTCTAGGTCTGGAGGGTCCCACGAATGTTAGAAAGGAAAACTGACAGAAAAAACCCGAAAGGGCTTAAGACTTAGCATTTTTCAAAGGGGAAAAATTTGGTCAACCTTAAATGAGACTTTTTAGAACATGTTGACCATCAAGGAAACCAAAATGGGGCATGTAAAATGAGGTAGAGCAAAAAGGACTTGGCAAGCCAAAAGGAAAGAGAGGGTCCTCGTTCCAAATAGGGCATGTGTGCAAGAGGCACAACAAGTACATTTTCCACTGATCTGTTAGGTTGTCAAAAAACATTGATTCATCAAAAACAATTTATATCAATGAATTCTCTACCTAGATGGGTTCCTCTATTAGTTTGAAAGCCATCACTTATCCTTTGATTTCCTTGCACTCCACGTACTCTATGTTAAATTTAGTCAAGATCGTTACCTATTTGGCCATTCACCCTATGAGAGAAGATTTGAATAATAGGTATTTCAAGGGGTTGATCTTTGCAATTAGTTTGGTTTGATGTGACATGTAATTTTGGAATATTTTTGAAGAAAAAACCACTACCAAGCACACTTTCTTAATGGATGAATAGTTAATTTCATAGCCTACTAAGGTCCTACTGATGTAATATATATCTCTTTCATTTTCATTTTCATCATGTTGTGCTAGAAGAGCACCCAATGCTACTAATATTGCTGAGATATACAAGATTAATGGTTTTTCTGGTATTGGTGGCATGAGCACTAGAGGTGTTAATAGGTAGTCCTTGATATGTTGGAAAGATTTATGGCACTTCTCATCCCACTTTTAAGTTATTCCTTTATGGGGAAAATGTGAGAAAGGGTGAATTTTATCTAATAGTTGTGCTATGAACCTTCTGATGGACTATAATATTCCTTGTAACCCTCTCATCTACTTCAATGTTTGTGGTGATTCCATGTCAAGGATGGCCTTCACTTTCATTCGATAAATTTCTATCCCTCTTTGTGAGATGATATAGCTAAGGAGCCTCCCTGTTGTAACCCCAAAGACACCTTTTTGGATTTAGCCATACCTTATTGTCTTCAAGAATGTCAAATATAGGTCTAAGAACTTCTATGTGTTCACTCCTTTTCTTTGATTTTCAAAAATATCATCCACATAATCTTTAACTGTTTTGTGGATCATTTCATGAAAGATGATACTCATTGCTCTTAGATAGGTTTCCCCTATGTTATTTAGCCCAAACAGAATCATGTTCCAACAATATTTCCCCCATGGACACATAGATGCAGTTTTGTTTTGATACTCCTTGGCAATGATGATTTGATTGTAGCTTGAAAAACCATGAGTGATAGCATTTCATGCCCAACTGTTAAATCCACAAAAACATCAATGTTAGGAAGAGGGAAATCATCCTTTGGGAATGCCTTGTTTAAGTCTCTAAAATACATGCATATTCTAAGATAATTTATTTTTACTATTTTAGGACCAGAAAGTGCCATAGTGTAGTTTTCACTCAAAGGTCTGCATGTTAGTTGCAAGTTCTCCATTTTGTGACTAAAGGATTCAATTGTCTCCCCATAGTATGTCGTTGTGTCTAGCTCTATATAAAAACTAGCTTTGTGATCTACCCATGGTAAATGGTCATGGAGTCCCATGAATTTTGAGATCGCTTCATCATTTTCAAATAAATCTAGAATCGATGGTCCTCATTGGTCCAAGTCAATGAGTCTTGGGTATACTAGGTGTATTTCAGTTGGTAGATTGCTTGGAGTGAAGGATGTTGTGGATATCATGAAGAGAGTCATTTAAAAATAGGTCAACAACATCGAGGGGGAAGTCGTGTAGGGTAGCATCACGTGATGTGCGTAACCAAGAGGAAGCTCTAGCCTATTTAGTGGAATTACCTTTTCCAAGAAGAGTAACCTTGCTAGTAGTATAGCCTAGGCCAAGATTATTTAGATGTTTCTCAAGAATTATGGGTTCTATCAAACTATTGTCATTATTTCCTAGTTTCGCATTATTTTTGTAGCCCCACCCCTTCATTAGCTTCAAGCCTTTGTTGTCATATTCCATGGGAAGAATAGGGATAGGTAATTCATCTTGATAGATTAGTTTAGAGACATCCTCCTCACTGATATCTTCTTTATTCAAATCCAACGACTTGGTGAAGGTGGTAGCTACCATATTGATAGTTTTGAGCGCATCATTTCTAGATGTAGGTTTCCAATGTGATTTCAGAGAAAGTAGTAGTTATCCCAATACAAAGGTTTCCTTCTTTGGTTTAGAGTTTCCATAACCATCATTTTGGATCACTTCTTTGATGTCTAGAATGTTCTGCACAATGGATGTTTTAGGTTTTAGAGGTAGATTCAAGGGATGTTGGGTCAAAAAATGAGAAAGATGGTGTAGGTACTTCATCACTCTTGGGGATCTTGAGTATCCTATAAAACTTGGCCTCAAGGTTATTGCAATAGTAAAAAGGTTCAGGATCTCCATGGATGGTAACTTCTCTACCCTCAAAAGGAAACTTTAAACATTGATGATAGGTTGAAGCTACAAATTTGAGGGCATGGGTTTGTTGGGTCTCAAAAACGTAGGTTTGAACCACGAGAGGTTTCCAAGCTCTCACAACGCTTTTGGCCAATGTACAAGGCCAATCAATGCAATTGAACCTTCTTCTCTTTAGGTTCTTCTAGGCCAAGGCGGGTCTACCTAATGAATGATGCAGACTTAAATGTGTTTCCTAGTTGATCAATCTATCCACAATGCCAATGGGAGTGAATAGATGAAAATCACTACAACTATGCCTACTACTACACAAAAGAAAGGTTTTGAATAAGTTGTTTGATGTGAAATTAAATCTCTGGGTTGTGGCAGATCAGTGCCTTCTATCCACATGGGGAATGGAGTCAAAATAGAAAATGATATGTATTTCCTCTTATTGGCTTAAATCTAGTTGTTAGGCACTTTGAAAATTCTATGGCTGGCATAAAACTTCACTAAATCTATGACTTGCATAAACAGTGCTGGAATGTTTCTTGATCAGGTTCTACTTCAACAACCCAAATGAACTCTTAAAACCACTGTGACTTACTAAAAGATTTTAATTTTGACTTGCAGACACCAGTTAATTAAATCACACAAAATGAGAGTGCATTTTGATAAACCAGAGATATAATTGATATGCTGATTTAAATGATTAAAAGACTTCGAGTTGGACACAACCAAAATGAAGAATGTGAGTTTATACAACACAACAACCGACCACCAAAAGAATATCACCAATTAAAACATTTATCTCCATTAATTTTGTTTCAAGAAAGGCTATGTCATTATTTACAATCCCCAATCCATTTTCTTGAAAAAATCTAACTCCTATTGTCTAACTCCTATTGTCTAACTACTATCTCCTTACTTCCCTAAATTTTCAAAATATTTATACATCATATCTGAAGAGTCACGACCCTTAATATCCCTATTACAACCATTTGTTATCATTGACAGAAATCAAAATATTTACTTAAGTTGCCTCGTTGGAAAATTAAATATTTTCCACACTATAGTCTTGCTTAAATTTTTACTTTAATACATCTTGCTCTTCATATTTCCCTTCATAATTTATCCACTCTTAATATTTTATCACTTTATGCCTTTATGTTTACCATAATACCATGAGATTTAACCCTTCCTCCCATGGTAACACGGTACCGGCCCCACACTAACTATCACGACTACCACCATTGCTTACCGCCTTGTCGCAGGCTTCGTTTCTATCACCGATGGTATGGTGGTACCAGGATTTTATGTCACCTTCATTTTCCACCACGCCACCGCAGTGTACGCTTTAACCCACTACAGTACCATGGTAACCATTCTGCAAATTGCCATTCTTCATTCACCACAGTCACCACGGTCTGTGAGATGACCCCCAGTGGTGCTGCGGTAAGTGTTGCCTCATCGCCTTCTAACCCTTCTAACCGTCTACTGCACCACAATAACCACTTTGTTGACCATGCATGGTGTAGCGGTAATGGTTGACATGATTGTTCCCTGTCGTTAACTCACCGCCACCACAATATCGTGATCAATGAATTGATTGTGTGCAGTGTGGTGGTAATAACTTTATGCTCACCTATTAACTACTACTTCCATACCGTGAGCCCATTGTGGGAGGCCGCGGTAAAGCGGTATATGATATAAGAAGGAAATATCATGGCCTATAAGGTATATTTTAATATTTTGGATGGTGGTAAAATGAATTTTAAGGGAAAGATAAGGAAATAAGGGGCATGAATAAATAAAATCCCTTAGGGTTTTTTATGGGTTTTTTATGGATGTTTTATGGAAGATTGTGGGAAAACCTTAGGGTTTTAATTGAAAATTTTGGGTTCTAACAGTGGCTCCTGTTGGGGATGAGTGATTGTTCAATCACTACAAGAATCCAACATTTACTATGGGAGAGAAGATCAAGAAATGAATGAAAATGAAGGAAAATGGAGGGAATGAAAAGTGAAGGACATGAAAAATGGAGCATGGAGAATGGAAAACCCTACACTACTGTACATGGAAAAAAAAAATTCAACAAGGGAATTTCTAAGAATTTCCATGTACTGGAAAACCCAAACCCTTCAAAAACTATTGTGCATGGAAGAGAATTATTAAAGAGGTTTGTTAGGAATTGTCCATGCACTAGAAATCCCTAATCCTCTATGTCTTCTATGGTTCAAAAATCAAACCATAAAGGATGACCCCAAGCCACCCAAAAGAAAAACCTGCACTTTCCTTTGTCATAGACATTATTTTGATTAAATCTCATCAGGTTTATTTTGAAAATATCCATTCCAGCTACCCTGCAACATGCACTGTCATTAAAAAACAACATTAGAATTTATTGGACCTCAACCCACTCTCGCTCCCGCTCGTTTGAAGTTTTGAATTTCTGCTCGCATGGTGGAATCTGTCATGGGGGTACCCAAGGGTCCCCTGCCCCCCCCCTCCCCGTCGACCTGTGCTCTCCTCCTTTGAGGATGTGTCTGGTGGGTACCCCCTCTATGGGATATGTGCTTTCTCTGTGGGAATTTTGCGGGATGTGGCAGCTCTGGGCATCTCTTTTGTGTCGGTGGTTGAGCTTCCTCTGGCTGTCGGTTGGAAGAATGTTCTGAATAGTGGGAATCTAGGCTCCTCATTTTGGCCCCCCCTGAGCCGGTCACGTTTTTTGATGCTGTGTTTGAAATTCCTAACACGGTTAGTGACATAATCCTTTCCTCCATGGAGAATGTGGTGGTGGGGAGATTCCTCTCCTATCATCCTATGGTGGATATGGTTAGAAAGTGGGTGGTTGTGAAATGGAGGCTTAAGGGTAGTGTGGAGGTCTGCACGATGGCTGGCGGTCTCTTCCTTTTTTGATTTGATGTTGCTGAGGACTTGGTGTATACCCTGTCATCGGGCCCATGGGTTTATGGGAAGCATAGCCTCACTTTGTGTAGGTGGACGCCTAGGTTTGATCCTGCTGTAGACCTTAACATGTCGGCTCCTATTTGGGTGTGGCTACCAGGCTTACCTCTTGTGTTTTGGGATGAAGCCATATTCAAGGCTATTGGTGATTCATTGGGTCAGTTCGTTGCTTTGGATTCTGTCAATAAATCTAAATCAAGGTTAGTACTTGCTCGTTTCTATGTCAATATTTGCATAGATAAATTTCTTCCTAACTCTATCAAGCTTTGCTCCAAGTTGGGAAACTGGGTACAACCTGTTTGCTATGAAAACACAGTGGTTTATTGTCAAAGGTGTGCCAAAGATGGGTACCTTATCACTGATTGTAAATCGTCAGTCAGTAGGGAGGTTATGGATGTGCCTAACCCCAAGATTTCATCTGATCCCAAGATTTCGGTGGTGGATGCCTTGAGGCCTTTGGGTGGTTTGAAGATTGTCCGCCCACATTTGGTTCAGTCTCCTATGCTTTCTTTGTGTTCACTTTCACCTGGTGTTCCTCACCCTGTCTCGAACCCTAGTGGCTCTTCGGTGTTGGGAACCTTCACTTGGGAGGTTTGATTGCCTCAGGATCCTGGTTCCTCGACTGTCATTGCTTTGTCTATGGGGGCTTCTGAGGAGGGATTTGGCCCTAGTTCTTCAGCTTTTGATCCGCTATCTTTTACTTTGGGGACCTGTGGGGATTCAGTTGAAGAGGGTGAAATTTGGGAGGAAGAATGTTTCAGTTTGGTTGAAGAATCTACTAAAAACTTGGAATGTTTAAAGTTGGAGAAATTTGAAGAGGAAGGGATCTGGACCATGCCTAAGAAGAAGGGTAGGAAGAAGAAGGCAGATGTGGGAGGTGACTACAAGCCTGGGAGGCCCTTGCAGAGATCCACCAAAACGCATGAAATGACAAACGAGATTGCCCTGGGGAAGCAGAGGACAATAGAGGTGTCCTCAAAAAAAGGTCAGAGATGTGGATTATGTCTTGGAATATTCAGGGACTTAATAGTTCATACGAATAGCGTGCCCTGAAGAACTATATAGTGGAGCATAAGATTGATGTTTGTCTCCTGCAAGAAACTAAGATGATGAAGATTAATTTTGAAAAGGTTGTTAGCTTTATTTGGCCTAATGCTTCTTTTATTCATAGTGATGCTGAGGGAGCTTCAGGGGGTTGGTTGTGCTTTGGAATCATTATGGTTTTTAGGGTCAAGAATTATTTCATTATAAAAATAGCATTGGGGTTTCACTCTTTGTAAATGGAGAAGTTTGGTCTATAATTAATATTTATGCTCCCAACCAGAGGAACTCGAAGAATTTCCTTTGGAGAAACATGGTGTCTCAAATTAATATGAATAAAGGAGGTCGGTGGCTTGTTGCTAGAGATTTCAACTCTCCCTTACTACCATCTAAGAAAAGTGGGGGCCTCCTGGATTACACTGACAACATGACTGATTTGGCAAATATTTTGTGTTCTTCGAGGTTAATTGATATTGATCGTCAGGGACAGCATTTTACCTAGTCTAATAGAAGGGCTGGTGTTGATTTGATTCAGGTTAGGCTTGACCGTTTCCTCTGTTCTCCCCATTGGACCAATACCTTAGGATCCAACCTAGTAGCTCTTCCTAGGATGTTTTCTGACCATAACCCTCTACTACTAGCCACTAATATTCATCCTTCTAGTGGGCCCTATCCCTTTCATTTTAAAAAATGTGGAACTCTCACCCCGATTTCAAGAAGAAAATTGCTGAATGGTGGAATAGCCCTGTCCAAGGGTCTCCTACGTTCAGGTTATGTTATAAACTCAAAAATATTAAATTGATGGTTAAAGGTTGGAACAGGAATGTGTTTTGAGATGTTTTTCAAAGGAAAAAATAGTTTGAGGGGAGGTTAAAGATTTTGCAGAAGAATATGGATGAGGGAGATGTCTGTCAACAGATTAATAATCAGGAAAAAGATGTCAGAATGGAATGGGAAAAAGTTCTAAAAAACAAGGAGGTATTCTGCAAGCAAAAACCAAGGACCCAATGGCTAAAGGAAGGAGATAGAAACACATCTTTTTTTCACGTATCTGCTGTCAAACATCGAAAAATGAACCAAATTTCTAAACTAATAAGTAACTCTGGGGAGGTGATTTCTGATCAAGCTCTTATTAAGTCCTGTGTAGTTAATTATTTCAAGGAGGCTCTCTTGGCCCCTACAGGGGTGCCCAACTTGACACTGGATTGTTTGGTTCTCCAAGACCTCCCTACATCCATCTCTCTAGAGGATAACTTGGGCATTCTTAGGAGTGTTTCCATGGAAGAGGTTCGGTTGGCTACTTTTAGCATGGGGGCATTCAAAGCTCCTATTCCTGATGGGTTCCCTCTTGTGTTTTTCAAATTTTTTGGGATACTGTGGGCTGGGACCTTGTGCTCATGGCTAGGGAATTCTTTCAATCTGGTAAGATTCTCAAACAAATGAATCAAAACTTCATTGTCCTTATACCTAAGATTAGAGAGCCACTTTCAATGGCTGACTTCTAGACTATTAGTCTATGTAATACCATCTATAAGATCATTTTTAAGATTCTTGTTAACTGTCTCAAACCTCTACTTGATAAAATTATTAGCCACACTCAAAAGGAGTTTGTCCCGAGTTGACATATTCTTGATGTTGCTTTGACTACCCATGAACTATTCCACTCAATGGATAGAGGTAATAATGCGGGAATGGCGCTTAAACTTGATATATCCAAAGCCTATGACAAGGTTCTGTGGGAATTCATTCCAAAGGTCCTAGCTAAGTTTGGCTTTAACAGGTTGGTCGTTGAGCTCATTATGGAGTGTGTTAGAACTGTTAAGTTCTCGATCCTAGTTAATGGATCCCACTACAGTTTTTCTCTGCTGGTAGAGGGCTCAGGCAGGGAGGTCCTCTTTCCCCCTACCTCTTTATTATGGTTGTCGCTGTGCTTAGTAGGAATTTTACTAGTCTGTTGTCAGAGGGCTCCATATCTGGTGTTAGAGCGGAAACCTCACTTTGCTCGATTGTTGTGCAGCAATTCATGGATGATACTTTTCTTTTTGGGAAGGCCTCAGTTGTGGAAGCTAGGAAATGGAAAGCTTGTCTTAACAGCTATGCCTCCTACTTTTGAGAGTGCATCAACTACAACAAGAGTAAGATTTACTTTAATTTCTCTCCTACTTTAGAAAATAGGGTGACTGCGATTCTCGGATGTGTTAGTGATTCTCTCCCATTGGTGTATCTGGGGCTTCCACTTACGGTTAAGGAGGTTCAACCAAAGTTTTGGAACTCTATTCTAGAGAGGATTCAAAGGAATTTGGCTGGGTGGAAGGGATATTTACTTAGTCATGCTGGAAAATTACAACTCCTTACTACTGCCATACAAGTTATAGCCACTTACTTTCTGACTATCTTTAGGATGCCATGTATATAGTGGAAAAGTTAGAAAGAATTCAAAGGAATTTTCTTTGGGCCGGTGCTGAGGATAAAAATAAATTTGCCTTGGTTAAATGGGAAAAGGTTAGTCAGACTAAAATTTATGGGGGGCTTGGAATAAGGAAGATTGCTCCTTCTAACAGGGTGCTGATAGCCAAGGTTGGGTGGGATCAATTAAGGAACTCCAAGGACTGGTGGAAAATCCTGAATGCTAAGTACCTTCAAAATAGGCCTTTGATTGATGTCTTTCGGAACTCCACCCTCTTGGTTTCGTTATCTAGCGGAGTATTTGCTGCATTCAAAGCTTGCTAAAAAAAGGGATAAAATGGAAAATGAGGAATGGGATCAAAATTAAATTATGGGAAGATGCTTGGCTCTTATATTTCCCTTTGGCTTGTTCTAATTTTTAGGGGGTGATGATTGATGCTCAGAGATTCTTTGGGATTTGTATCAGTGACTACGTGCCTAGCCCTTCTGATGCTAGGATTTGGAGAGAGCTATCCCTATGCTGCCCCCACTCGCCAAATCTTAGCTGTCTTGCTAAATCTATCTAGGTGTTACTCTCCAGTTTTAGGTTTCATTCCTATGACAGAGAGGATGAATTCTTTTGGGCTTTAGATAAATAGGGGGACCTCTTAGTTAGATCTGCTTACAGAACACTGACTAATGATAGTTCTATGGAGGAACACTGGAGGAGGGTTTGGAATAAGTGCATGATCCCTAAAATAAATTTATTCTGGTGGACGACCTGCCACAATAGAATTCTGACCCAGGACAATTTGAGAATCTGGGGATTATGCTTTCCCAATAGATGTTTTCTCTGCAAAGAGGGGGAAGAAATTGTTAATCACCTCTTGCTACACTACCCATATGCTACTGAAGTGTGGGGAATGGCTATTGAGAAACTTGAGATTCAGTGGGTTATGAGCAAGGACCTCATTTCATTTATTTTGGGCTAGAATGGGCCTTTTTTGCATCCTCTGGTTAGTGAAATTTGGAGATAGACCCCCCCTATCATAGGTTGGTGTTTATGGAAGGAGAGGAATAACCGAGTCTTCAGGAATATTGAGCAGAGCCCCAAGGAGGTGTTTGGGATTGGTGTTTGGCTCATAGAGGAGAATATCTTCCTCTTTGATGGAAAACTTCTAGAGTTTGGGCCAAGGGACTTTGAAATAAAAATGGCTAAGGAATGGCACCAGGATTTAAATGCTAATGCTTTTGACAATGAAAAAATTTTAGCTAGGAGAAATAGCAAATGGGAGCCTCTAGATTTAGGATCGTTTAAAATTAATTTTGATGGAGCTGCTAAAGGGAATCTAGGAAGGGCAAGTATAGGTGGGATTATAAGAGATTCTTTTGGAAACATGGTGGTAGGGTTTGTTGGTGGCATCGGGGTTCAGTCAACTCTTGTTGTTGAGGCTCGTGCGCTATTCATGGGACTCAAAATTGTTGTTTCTCTAGGGATTATTAATCTCCATATTGAGGGAGATTCCAAGGTGGTGACGGATGCTGTGAAAAAGGATAGATTCATTGGTTGGAACACCAAGGACATTTTGATGGATGTTAGCTTCCTTATGTCCAAATTAAGAGATAAAAAAGTGTCTCATATTTACAAAGAAGGCAATAGTGTGGTAGATGCATTGGCGAATCTTGGCTCAGGCTAGGTCTCAGCTAGATGTTGGAGGAAAAAGGAAAGACTGCCATCAAACGTTCAAGTTTTGATAGAGCAGGAAAGGGCTTCCGTAGTTAATAATGACTTGTAATTTTTGGATGACGAGGACTGACTGGGGGGCCCACTGGTTTATTCGGGTGTGTTGGTGGATAAATGCCAATATTGGCATGGAGGATAGGTGTAGTTCTACGAGTAAAGATGAGCGAGTGTGGAGTAGGGGAACGAGCACCCACGTGTTGATTCTTTGGGATTGGAGATTGGGTATAGCTTATAAAATAATGATAAGATGGCAGGGAGGAAACTTAATTTATGTGATCAAGCTTAGATTTGGTGATGTGATGTGGGTTATTTTGAAGGCCGTGATTTCTTCTCGGGTGTATGAAGGTACTGTGTGTATCACATTTTGGGGAATGGGGTTACTTGATTTATCTTCTAATTACATTTGGAGAAGTGAGTGTGTTAATAATGATGGGACCATTCATGATGAGTACTAGTTGTGTTCTAGTGGCTTCGCGTCGGCTAACTTAGCTAGTGGTTACTTCGGCTTTTTATGGCGGGTTTCTAAATTTAGCTTGTTGGTTTATTTGCATGGGATGTCATGCCTTTCCTACTTATCCGCCAACTTCTGCCTCCTCCACTATTATCAAAAAATCATTAATTGTTGTCTTTTCTCACTGCTACATATTTCCCCTCCGCGTGTGTTATTGGTTTGAGAGGACTATTAGCCGTAAGCCCTACATTAAACATCCTTTTATGATATTTGTTCATAATGTTTGTCTCTGGTGTTTGTTGCATTATTGTGGTTTTCCTGAGTAGGCTGACAGAATGGGTGGAGATCGTGTGCAGACGGAGCCGAATAGTTGTGATAAATTCCAAAACAACCCTCTGGCCTAGCACAATTATGTGGAGAGAGGAATTGCCCCACTTATGGAACGATTGATCAGCCATGATCCTATTCTTTTGGGTCAATTTGCTAGTTCTTGGAAGGACATAAGGATTTCTGTTGGGGGGATTTCATTTGAAGTTAGCGAGGATGTCATTACATAGGCCACGAGCTTGAGGTGCGAAGGGAAAAAATACCCTAAACACACCAAAAAGCTAGACCATGAAAGCCTTAAGGCATTCTTCAGAGGTGAGGAGACTCCGGTCAGGAATCAGGTGGGGTTTGAAAGAGCTGAGCTCCCTAAGCCATGGGACATGGTCTGCAAGGCTCTGATGAAATATGTGACGTTGGAAGCTAGGTACAAAACTTGTTTCTTCTATCATTTCCCTTTGCTTAACCATCTCAGACATAAAATGTTGATTAGCTTTTCATTTTTCCTTCTTATGGACCTGGAAAGCTCGGTGGACAAATGTAATGCAGTGGCTTGTTGTAATCCCTATGATCTCCCGCCTCTCCTACTCCATTAGGGGCTTATCCTCCATTGGTACCAGTTCCATCTTGCTCTCTACCCGCCTAAAGCCATCACTGTCCGTGTTGAGAAAATTGAAGCCATCTCTTCAATTCATATCTCCCTGGCTGAGTCCAAGAGCCCTCCTCGGACTAACAATGTGGGGAGTGTCAAAACTAATTTAGCCACCAAAAAGCTTAAGGGTGGGTTAGGCATGGCTCATGCCAGTGCGGTGGAAGGGCTCTGTAAGCTAAATGCCACCCAGGTTGGCACGACTGATAGTGTCACTAAGCTGAAGAAAGGTAAAGAGAAATGCATGCAGGCTACAACTATTAAGGATGGAAAGGGAAAGAATGTAGTTGGGAAAGATTCCAAAGGGGATACGATTGTGGGGATCATTGAACTAACTAGTGGGGAAAGTGTTAGGAGGAGATCAGGAGGGCTGGCCAAGAACAGCAAAAAGAGATTAATTATTGAGGACTCAGAGGTGGAGCAGTCTGACAACAAGGGCTATAAGGAGGAAGAGTCTGATGATGAGATTGATGACATGGGAGAGAGGCCCCTGCCTACTCCGATGGACAACAAGATTCCTTGCCATGGTTCTAACTCACACACTTCGTTGGTGAATGAGCCTGGTGGGATTCATGAGATTAGGGATATTGGGGAAGATGCTGACATGTTGGCAAAGAGATTGAACACCCTAGACAAAAGATTTAGGGGCTTGATCCGCTTCACAATGAAACTGAGCCACTTTGTTACTAGTGCGTTGTCAAATGTCATAAAAGAGGAATTGGAGGGGAATAATAGCTAGGAAAATAAGGAGTGAGTGGGTGATGAGGCGGTCAACCTCCTGATCAAGAACTGGGATGAGGCCAGTTAGCTGCTCCTGTTGCTGGTCTGTCGACTATTTTTTAGCTATTGGTGTGCTGTCGTTGGGCTGTCTCTAGTTTTTTTCTATTAATGTTTTTTGTTTATGTTTAGTCCTTTTTTGGTCCTAATGGCTCGTTGTGAGAGGTACAACACCCCGTAAATGTTGTTTAACTTTTCAAAAACATACACTGTCATTGAAAACCTTCAGGAAATCACTATGTTCAACTTGATTCATATTCATTTCACCACTCTACATTTCATCATTCTCATTATCATATGAAAAATATTTATCACCTTCAACATACAAAGTTTACTTATATTCAACAAAAAATTCATAGGTTTGATCATTATCATATGTTGTTGAATGATCCAACAACTACACTGGGACCTAAAAATCTGAATGCTTTTCTTAGAAATCAAAAAATTCTATCTTGGCCTTGAGTATTTACATCATCATCTTCTTTTTGATTATGTAAATAATCATTATCTTTGTACTCATACTGGCTCAAGAATAATTCTTTCAGATCCTCCCATGAAGATATACTTTGCATAGGAAAAATTTTAAACCATTCCCTTGCACTATCCCGCATAGATCTTGAAAAACATTTCATAATGACATCCTCTGGATAAATTTGAAATTTGACAATGAAATTCCATAATCGTTCCATATGCTCATAAGTTGATTCATCCATTCTCCATGAAATTTAGGAATATGCATTAGCAGTTCTATCAGTTCGTAGGGGTAAGGATTTGGGTAGCCTTGGACATTACTAAAGTTAAATGGTTTCTCAATAATTGAGACAAAATTTGGAGGGCCATATGGGTTTTGGTAGATCATTCATATTTTTTTTGGAAATGGAAGATGAATATTCATTTGATGTAATGGATGTGGTGCATAAGTTTTATACTATGAATAGAGCACATTACCTCCATTGTCAAAGTTCTCAGTTGTATCATGTGCTGCCTATGGTGTCCAAGATCTCCTGGTATTTGTGTATCCATTCTCACTGTATGATGGCTTGTTTGGTGATGTATTTGGAACACATTCGGCTCTCACCTACAACAGTCATTGTTCCACTTGTCATGTTTTTTGTTTCTAGTATAACCTTTGTTGTTCCAATTCTTGAAAATATTTCATTGACCAATGTCTTCTTTCTGCTCCTAACATCTTGAAAAAATGTTACTGCTCCACAACATCCATGCATCATATATCAAATTAAAATAGAGTCATCACCTACTTTTCCAAAACTAGGAAAATGAAATGGATTGCTTTGGTTTGACCCAACGAAATCTCAAAACAAAAATTTGAAATTTTGTTGACTCTATAAATGGAAAGGCTAGAAAGTTTTCTAATGTCTTTCCCCAGCAGAGTCACCAAATTGTTGGGTCTCAAAAACACAGGTTTGAACCATGAGAGGTTGCCAAGCTCTCACAATTCTTTTGGCCAATGTACAGGGCCAATCGATGCAATTGAACCTTCTTCTCTATAGGTTCTGCTAGATCCAGGTGGCTGTACCTAATGAATTATGTACATTTAAATGCGTTTCCTGGTTGATCAATCTATCCACAATGGCAATGGAAGTGAATAGATGAAAATCAGTACAACTATGCCTACTCCTACTGCACAAAAGAAAGGTTTTGAATAAGTTGTTTTGATATGAAATTAAATCTCTGGGTTGTGGTAGATCAGTGCTTTCTATCCACATGGGCAATGGAGTCAAAAATAGAAAATGATATGTGTTTCCTCCTATTGGCTTAACTCTAGTTGTTAGGCACTTTGAAAATTCTATGGTTGGCATAAAACATCACTAAATCTATGATTTGCATAAACAGTGTTGGAATGTTTCTCTATCAGGTTCTACTTCAACAATCCAAAAGAAATTTTAAAATCACTGTGACTTACTAAAAGATTTTAATTCTGACTTGCAGACACTAGTTAATTAAATCACACAAAATGAGAGCGCATTTTGATAAACCAGAGATATACTTGATATGCTGATTTAAATGATTAAAAGACTTCGAGTTGGAGATAGCCAAAATAAATAATATGAGTTTATACAACACTACAACTAAAAACCAAAAGAATATCACCAATTAAAACATTTATCTGCATTAATTTTGTTTTAAGAAAGGCTCTGTCATTATTTACATTCCCTAGTCCATTTTCTATAAAAACTCTAACTCCTACTATCTAACTACTATCTCCTTACTTCCCTGAATTTTCAAAATATTTATACATCATATCTGAAGAGTCATGACCCTTCATATCCCTGTTGCAACCATTTTTTATCATTGACATAAATCAAAATATTTAATTAAGTTGCCTCGTCGGAAAATTAAGTATTTCCCACGCTATAGTCTTGCTTTAATTTTTACTTTAATACTTCTCACTCTTCATATTTCTCTTCATACTTTATCCACTCTTAATATTTTATCACTTTATGCCTTTATGTTTACCACAATACCATACGCTTTGACCCTTCCTCCCATAGTAATGTGGTGACCGGCCCCACACTAACTGTCATGGGTACCACCATTGCTTACCACCTTATCGTAGGCTTCATTTCTGTCACCAATGGTATGGTAGTACGAGCATTTTATGTCACCTTCACTGTCCACCGTGGTCTCCGCTTTAACCAGCTATGGTACTGTGGTAATTTTTTTGCAAAACGCTAGTCTTCATTCACCGTGATCACTACGGTCTATGAGATGACCCCCAGCGGTGTCATGGTAAGTGTTCCCTCACCGCCTGCTAACCCTTCTAACCGTCTACCATGCCACCATAGTCACTATGCTGACCATGCACAGTGTAGTGGTAACGGTTGTCATGACTATTCCTTGTCGTTAACTCACTGCCACTGCAATACCATGGTCAATGAGTTGACTGCACATGGTGTGGTAGTAAGAACTTTATTCTCAACTATTAATTGCTACCACCATATCACGAGCCCATTGTGGGAGGCCGTGGTAAAGTGGTATATGATATAGAAAGGAAATATCATGGCCCATAAGGTATATTTTGATTTTTTGAATGGCGGTAAAATGAATTTTAAGGGAAAGATAGGAAAATAAGGGGCATGAATAAATAAAATCCTTTAGGTTTTTTTATGGATTTTTATCGAAGATTGTTGGAAAACCGTAGGGTTTTAACTGAAAATTTTGGGTTCTAAAAATGGCTCTTGTTGGGGATGAGTGATTGTTCAATCACTGGAAGAATCCAACATTTACTCTGGGAAAGAAGACCAAGAAATGAATGAAAATTAAGGAAATGGAGGGAATGAAAAGTGAAGGACATGAAAGATGGAGCATGGAGAATGGAAAACCCTACACTACTATACATGTAAAACAAAAAAATTCAACAAGTGAATTTCTGAGAATGTCCATGTACTGGAAAACCCAAACCCTTCAAAAAATTATGTGCATGGAAGAGAATGATTAAAGAGGTTTGTTAGGAATTGTCCATGCACTAGCAATCTCTAATCCTCTATGTCTGCTACGGTTCAAAAATCAAACCATAAAGGATAGCCCCAAGCCACCCAAAATAAAAACCTGCACTTTCCTTTGTCATAGACCTTATTTTTATTAAAGATCATCATGTTTCTTTTGAAAATATCCATTCCAGCTACACTGCAACATGCACTGTCATTAAAAACCTTCAGGAAATCATTATGTTCAACTTGATTCATATTCATTTCACCACTCTACATTTCATCATTCTCATTATCATATGAAAAATCTGTATCACCTTCACCATACAAAGTGTACCCATATTCAACAGAACATTCATAGGTTTGATCATTATCAGATGTTGTTGAATGATCCAACAACTACATTGGGACCTGAAAATCTAAATGCTTTTCTTGGAAATCAAAAAATTCTATCTCATCAACAATTTCTGATTCCATTTCTTTCCTATCACCAGTTGGCATTGACACACACTTTTGATCCATAGAGTCATCCTTACACATACTTGAATCAACAAATGTTGGACACTCATCATCAACAACATGTAAACCAACATCTTCCTCTTGTAGGCCAAAATTATGCAAGTCACATACCTCTTCTTGGACACAAATGGATTCATGATCAACTTCAATGATTTCTTCATCAATGTGAAAGATGGACATGGAACCATTTGAATCATTACACACAGTACTTTCATTGTCAAAACAGATGTAGGCCGGACCAAAAATTTTAGAACCATCTTTATGTGCACACCTCTGGTATTCAAGAGTCAATAAATCTGAAACTTGATCAGTGCTGAGTGAACATGTTTCATCTAGATCTCCTGCCATTTCTCCAGCTTCTTGATATCCATGTGAACTGCAACAATCATCCTGTTGTAGATCAACATCCACAATTTCATCTTCACAATCTAGATCACAATCTGTTATGCAAGAGAGACTCTCCATATTTTCATTGCTGAATGGCATGATATCCTCTTCTTATTCATCTTCTGAAGCATTGTTGATGTACTCCCCAAATGATGTGTCCCCACCAATATCATTAATGCTGCAATCATCTTCCAAATCTGAAAAATTATCATTAGAGATCCCAATGGCACATTCTTCCTTAGTTTGTTGCATTGTTTGAGCATCCATGATATCACTACTAGATTTATTATTTCCAGTATCCATGTGTTTTGTCCCAAGCATGGAATCAAGAAATTTATTTACTACATCAAAGGCATGTTGTTTTGATGACTCTGACCAATAAAACGATTCAGGCTCCCATGCTCTTGCAAATTGTGTAACAAATGTGGGTCTTGTAGGCCTATGATGAGGAGGTAATTTCATTCAAATGTATACCATCCTGTTGTATAAAGAGTTTTCATCCTCTCCTTCATATTTCCTTATGTCAAAAAATGTATCTAAGGGGGAAATTCCACATTCTGATTCTATAATAGAGTCTTGGCCTTGAGTATGTACATCATCATATTCTTCTTGATTATGTAAATAATCATCATCTTTGTACTCATACTAGCTCAATAATATTTCTTTCAGATCCTCCCATGAAGATATACTTTGCACAGGAAAAATTTTAAACCATTCCCTTGCACTATCCCTCATAGATCTTGAAAAACATTTCATAATGACATCCTCTGGATAAATTTGAAAGTTGACAATGAAATTCCATAATCGTTCCATATGCTCATAAGATGATTCATCCCATTCTCCATGAAATTTAGGGATATGCATTAGCAGTTCTATCAATTTGTAGGGGTAAGGATTTGGGTAGCCTTAGACATTACTAAAGTTAAATGGTTTATCAATAATTGAGACAAAATTTTGAGGGCCATATGGGTTTTGGTAGATCATTGATCTTTTTTTGGGAAATGGAAGATGAATATTCATTTGATGTAATGGTTGTGGTGCATAAGTGTTCTGTTGTGAATAGAGAACATTACCTCCATTTTCAAAGTTCTCAGTTGTATCATGTGGTACGTGTGGTGTCCAATATCTCCTAATATTTCGTGATGTATTTGGAACACATTCGGCTCTCAACTGCAATAGTCGTTCTTCCACTTGTCGCGTTTTTTATTTCCAGTATAACCTTTGTTGTTCCAATTCTATAAAATATTTCATTGATCAGTGTCTTCTTTCTACTCCTGACATCTTGATAAAATGTTACTGCTCCAAAACATCCATGCATCATATATCAAACTAAAACAGAGTCGCCACCTACTTTTCCAAATGTAGGAAAATGAAATGGATTGCTTTGGTTTTCCCCAGTGGAATCTCCAAAAAAAATGTGAAACTTTGTTGACTCTATAAATGGAAAGGCTGGAAATTTTTTCGATGTCTATCCCCAGCGAAGTCGCCAAACTATTGGGTCTCAAAAATGTAGGTTTGAACCATGAGAGGTTTCCAAGCTCTCACACACTTTTGGCCAATGTATAAGGCCAATCAATGCAATTGAACCTTCTTCTCTTTAGGTTCTGCTAGACCAAGGTAGGTGTACCTAATAAATGATGCAGATTTAAATGTTTTTCCTAGTTGATCAATCTATCCACAATGGCAATAGAAGTGAATAGATGAAAATCAGTACAACTATGCCTACTCCTACTACACAAAAGAAAGGTTTTGAATAATTTGTTTGATATGAAATTAAATCTCTGGGTTGTGGTAGATCAGTGCCTTCTATCCACATGGGCAATGGAGTCAAAAATAGAAAATGATATGTGTTTCCTCTTATTGGCTTAAATCTAGTTGTTAGGTACTTTGAAAATCCTATGGCTAGCATAAAACTTCACTAAATCTATGACTTGCATAAATAGTGCTGGAATGTTTCTCTACCAGGTTCTAATTCAACAATCCAAAAGAAATCTTAAAACCACTGTGACTTACTAAAATATTTTAATTCTGAATTACAGACACCAGTTAATTAAATCACACAAAATGAGAGTGCATTTTGATAAACCAGAGATATACTTGATATGCTGATTTAAATAATTAAAAGACTTCAAGTTGGAGACATCCAAAACAAAGAATATGAGTTTATACAACACAACAACTGAACACCAAAATAATATCACTAATTAAAACATTTATCTCCATTAATTCTATTTTAGGAAATGCTTTGTCATTATTTACATTCCCCAGTCCATTTTCTAGACAAAATCTAACTCCTACTGTCTAACTACTATCTCCATACTTCCCTGAATTTTCAAAATATTTATACATCATATTTGAAGAGCCACGACCCTTCATATCCTTGTTACAACCACTTGTTATCATTGATAGAAATCAAAATATTTAATTAAGTTGCCTCTTCGGAAAATTAAATATTTCCCATGCTATAGTCTTTCTTTAATTTTTACTTTAATACTTCTCACTCTTCATATTTCTCTTCATACTTTATCCACTCTTAATATTTTATCACTTTATGCCTTTATGTTTACCACAATACCATGAGCTTTGACCCTTCCTCCCATGGTAACGTGGTGACCGGCCCCACACTGACTATCATGGCTAGCACCATTGCTTACCACCTTACCATAGGCTTCATTTCTATCACTAACGGTATGGTAGCACCAGCATTTTATGTCACCTTCATTGTCCACCATGCCACCATGGTCTCTGCTTTAACTAGCTATGGTACCCCGGTAACCGTTCTAAAAACCGCCATTCTTCGTTCACCACGGTCACCGCGGTCTATGAGATGACCCCCAATGGTGCCACGGTAAGTGTTGTCTCACCGCCTCCTAACCCTTCTAACCGTCTACCGCGCCACCGCGGTCACTGTGCTGACCACATGCAGTATAACGATAACGGTTGTAATGACTATTCCCTATCATTAACTCACCGCCATCACAATACCATGGCCAATTAATTTACTGTGCACACTGTGGTAGTATGAAATTTATGCTCACCTATTAATTGCTACCGCCATACCGCGAGCCCATTGTGGGAGGCCACGGTAAAGCGATATATGATATAAAAAGGAAATATCATGGCCCATAAGGTATATTTTGATTTTTTGGATGGTGGTAAAATGAAATTTAAGGGAAATATAGGAAAATAAGGGGCATGAATAAATAAAATCCCTTATGTGTTTTTACAAATTTTTATGGAAGATTGTGGGAAAACCTTAGGGTTTTAACTAGAAATTTTGGGTTCTAATAGGATCCATGGCCGACCAAGCAAGATGTTGTAAAAAAGATGATGGTATAATACTTGGCATGTAGTCTCTATAATGATGGGTCCCACTTGGATGGGTAGTGTGATGATTCCTTGCAATACTTTCTCTTGATCATCATATGCTCTGATGGTTGTACTCTTTGTTTTCATAATAGTATCCTCTAAATAGCCCAAGTTTTTTATTAGCTGAAGGGTAAAAATATTCAAACCAACACCTCCATCTACCAAGAATCTTTTAACCTTGTTATTATCAACAATTCCCTCAAGGTGTAAAGCATGAATATGAGATGGTTGTGATGGGTACATGCAAGATCATGATGGGCCAAAAAGTGGGCGATATGTAAGTGATATGATGGCCCATGTGGTTGATGACTTTTTTTACCCAAAATTGATGAAACGAAAAGGGTTTTTAAAGGAGATTCTTAGCTTTCCACCAATATAAATTATGCTTTACTTTGAATTTAATAAGTAATTATTATTAATTTTCTATTTGAATTATGACTAAAGTCTTGATTGATAGGTTGATGGAAAAACATCTATAGCTTTCAAACGGTATCACATTTTTTGAATCTGAAATGTGCATCACATTATATGCTTCACATACTATAGGATTATTTTTTTTATAAAAATTTCATGAATTTTTGACCAAGTTAAGGTGGTCAGACGTACGAGTTTTTATAGTTATTAAAAGTTGTAATAAAAAAATCATAATTAATTATTTACTAGGAAAAAAATTATAAAAAAAATATGCATCACATCGGGACATGAGTCCTCTACTTATATCTTAAATCTTATAAAAAATATTATCATTTTATAGTGGTTAGGGTGGTTAGACAAACACCTACTTCTTATTTTTTCCTTGAAATTTAAGTACTACTCCATTGAAATCTCAAATTTTCACCAAATAGATTTAAAAAAAATAAAAATAAACCTAGCAGTTTAGAAACTACATTCAATTTTCTAAATATTCTATTCTTACATATTTTTGAAATAATATAGATAAATTATTCAAATTTTTATGTCAAGTTGCCTAACACTGATTTTCAGAATTTTTATCGCCACTTAAGGGCTTGTTTTTTCCATGATGATTCTGCACATACCCTGATGGAAAGTCTTGTTCTTAGAAGGTGAGAAGATGGTTAGTGATATTCCCTACCATAGCTTGAAACTATTCTATATCAATATCCTTAGGGACTGGAGATGAAGATATAGTTTTCTCTAAGATTTCCTTATGTACAAGGGATAGCCTCAATAGTTCCAAGACTGATATCTAGATGGGGTTCTTCTTAAGTTGATCTAGGAGATTATACTTGCTATTTTTTGATGTAGGAAAAATTTGTTGCTCCCTATATTGAGATGGGAATCCTTGGATTGTGACTTTTCCACATCATGTGGTGACCCCACACTCCACTCTAGGCCCTTTGATGGCGACAACAGTGATGAAACTATCACAGGAAGCAACCACATTGGAATAGGTGTGCTACACATTTGTGTAATCCTTATCTTTTCTAGTGTTGTTTCATTTTCTATGTTTTGGAATAGGTTTATTATATATATTGAGATCTTGATTGGGGGTCGGTACCTCAACAAATATGGCTTCACTCTCTATAAGATCTTGGATAATATTTTTGAGCCTCATGCAGTTCACTATTTTATGTCCTTTGATTTTGTGAAAGTCACAAAGATCATTTTTGTTGTACTAGGGTGGTTTATCCTATGGTTCTTGGTAGTTTTCAAAATTGGGAAGCACTATTATGTTTGAATCTACCAATTCCTTCATGATGGTTTCAATAGGTTCCAACAATAATGTGTACCTGCATTTCAAATAGTATTTCTTGTTAGGTGTTAGTCATTGTTGTGTTTCAGTATTGGTTATTTGATTGTTTTTTGATGGATTTTTTTGTTGCACAATTGGTTGAGCTGTAGCGATTTGATTGTTGTTTGTCCTAGGATCACTTAGGACCACCTTAGTATCTACCATGCCATCAATTGTTATGTTATTTTTTTTAGCCTAGACACAAGGCTTATCATTTGAACTAGTAGATGGGAAGTTGTCTTTGTAGGCTTGAGTATTTCTCTATGAGATTTGAGCTCTCTCGATGCTAAGGGATCTACGAACAAGCTCATCATAAAATGTAATACACTACATATTTTAGTGGAAGGATAGATCTAGATCTAAATTTACTATGATGATCCCTACTTGTTCATCAGGAATTTTCCACTTACTCTTAATATCCCTTTGCCTCCAATGTTGTAAGAAATTGGTGAAATATTCTCCTTTATTTTGTTTGAGAGTGTATTAAAGGAAAATTGAGCTATGAATTTATCGGTGATTTCTTGTAAAGTTTTGATACCTAGAGAAAATTGAGAAAACCAATTGATGGCTAGGCTTATAAAGCTTCATGGAAAAAGTTGCATTAGATAGGACTCATTGTAGGTGACCTACATACACATGATGTTGAACTTTTTAATATAATCCACATGAATTCTACTCCCTTTATATTTATCAAATTCAGGGACTTCAAAATCAAGAAGGAATGGTACCATTGTGATGTTTCAATCAAATGGATACGGGCATAGTTTCTATATATGGGGCTTCTTCATCTTTCCCATCCAAAGATCCTATATTTCTTGTGATAATCCCTTAAGTTGTGATGCTACATATCTTGTGGGTTTGGTGGAGGAACATATGTTGCATATTGTTGGATGGAAGATGGGTTGTACATGGGATTATTATATTATGGTGTGTTGTATAGTGTGTATGGAGGTGTGGGGTATTGTGAAGGTGATTGTGGTGTTGTTTTATATGTTCCTAACATGTTTGTATTGATAATATTTTGATATGGATTATAGTAGGAACCTTGTGGTTGTTGTTGGGCATACTACTGAGCTAGTAAGGCTTGTTGTTGTTGTTGGGCTACTAAGGTTGCTTGATGTTTTTATTGAGCCAATAGGGCTTGTTCTTGTTGTTGTTGTTGTTATACTAGGGATGCTTGTTTTTGTTGTTGTTGTGCTACTAAGGTTGCTTGATGTGTTGCTAAGGCTACTAGTTGTTGTTGTTGTAGTTCTTCTAGGGCTACTTTCTATTGTTGTTGATGTTGTTGTGCTGCTAGGGCTGCTCGATGTTGTTGCAACTGTTATTGTGCTACTAAGGTTTCTTTTTATTGTTGTTTCTATTGGATTGCATGTTGATAAGCTTTTTGTACTTGTTGTAAGGCTAAGTCCTTTGTTTGCAATGTAGGATCATTTTTTTGTTGGTACATCTATGATTGTTAGAATTGGCTATGGTTCCCAAGATCTTGAGACCAAATGAAAAGCACAAGAAGAGAGAATATGATGTGACAATAATAAATTGTATTCTCATCAATATGATTCACTGATATGAGATGATTTTTTTTACATAGGAGACCCCTTGGTTATATAGCCAAGGTGATAACATAGAAGGGCATAATATTATGACAAGTGTCATAATCTTATGACATGAGACAATTGTGAAGAGCTATCACTCCACCTAAAGTGAAAAAGTGATAATGTGATAATCACCACAAATGGTGGATCACCCACAAAAGGTGGAGAGGTAATCACATGATATGTCCATGAAAGGTGGAAGTGATAAAGTAATAACATGATAAGTCCACCAAAGGTGGAAAAGATCCAACTACCTCCTATGTGGTCCCTAAGTAAACTTAACTAAGGTGTAATTATGACCTAGGACAAGGTACACCACATTTAATTACACCAACAATGATGATTTCATGTTTTGTGTCGGTAGCGGGTTGTTGATGAGAGGTTGGGAATTCCCTTGGTTTAAAATTCCTTGTAAGATGGTGGATTGGGATGGAGAAATGTAAGTTTGAGGTCCCATTTGATTTTTCATGACATGGGGGACCAAGGGGAAAGATGATAATCATGCTATTAGATATATTGATGGTAATGACAAGTTAGGAGTTTCAGTCCATTGGTTTAAAAGGTTCCCTTGAACAATGTATTGAGGAATTCCTTGTGTTAGGGATGTGGAGAAGGTATTACCTTGGTTGATGGGGTTCGTGAACAAGGGGTTGTTTTGAGTTAGGTTGGTGATGGATGGGATAAATGCCTTATGTGTAACCAATGGTGTGGATGAATCAATTGGTGGGTTGGATAAATATGTACCTGTTTTCATTAAGGGTTGACTTTGCGTAAGGGTATTGGCATGCCCTTGTTGGCCTATTTGAGACACTTGGCCCACATTTGATTTTTGGATGGTAGGCACACTTGTGGTACTTGTGGGGATGGATGAATATGGGTACCCTTGATATGTTGATTTTTTCGTGGACTCATGAGGTGTAAGTGGTTGATGTTTATGCAAGGGGTGTTTGAGAATAGTAGAAGTGCCAAATGTTGGTTTCCAAGTGGTGGATGGATTGGTATTGATAGTACCAACAAGTTTGTTACCTTCAAATGGAAGAGTATGACCAAATTCTTTTACAAGACTAGCTGCAATACTAGGAATGGATGTTTGATTTAGCCCTAGTGATGGAGTTCTTAATCATTGTGTCAATGTTGCACAATAAAACACATGGATATTAAAACCATGTTCTCTAACTCTTGATGTTCTTCTTTGTATTCTATGATTTCTTCCTTAGTGAGTTCAAATTGGTTTTTCAAAACGTCTTTTATCTCATATGACCCTAGTGGAGATGAGAATTGTTTTGATGCGTTAACTTGACTTCTTGGATCAAATTCTTGAGAATTGGGATCAATTGAGGTAAATATGACTTTTTTTCTCCATAATTCTCTTGTGTTGTGATCTTGTCTTTACCATAAATTTTGGGTCACCTATGGGAGAGTTGTGTTGATATTTGTAATGTTTAATCTCTCTAGTTGACTCAAATATAGGTAGAAGGGATGCTCTAAGTCTTTTTGGAGCAATGGTGATAATGGGAGATGAAAAGGTGAATAATGTGGAGACGCATCTTTGCAAATGTTTTGGGATAACACTTTATACTTAAGTTGGATGTTTTTATGTTTGGATAAAGGATGATTATGAACTTGAGAATCTTTAGGGTAGACTCATGACCTTACAGATAAACTAGTCCAAAGATGATGACTAACTTAACTATGTGCATGGAAAAGGATTCATTTCACATACAAAGTAGCCAAGTTAGGTTTTTGTGATGATTGATATGTAAGTCCAAAGTTTTCACGTATTCAAAATTTTACAAAGTTTGGTGAAGTGAAGGATGAGTTTTGATGAAATGGTGGATGAAATGTTTGACCCATTATTTACATAGAGTGAACCTTTATTTTCCAAGACCAAGATAGTGACAAAGATGCTAGACCTCTAAAGTGTTCAAATCCAAAAGACCAATGTTTGATTTAAAAGAGGAGTTCATATTGAGCATACATGTATGGATCATTCATGGAAACAAGTCTATAAAATTTTCTTTAAAAAGTGTTTATGTTGTGGTAAAGAGGTACAAGATGTTGTATGTCAACTTTTTTACTTTGACCATAATATTAGTTTGTTCCTCTTGTTTGTCTAAGATGTTTGTGGTGTTTCTCCACTAACTAGGTGTTTCCTTTTCTTCAAAAGTGAAGCTTCTCAAACTGTTAATTATATCCATGTTTTCTACTTAATGAGTTCAAAGTCTGGTTGAATGATAGCGGGTGTAAGGTGAGGTTGTTCAATCAGAGTCATCAAACACAAAATGGTCATGTGGGGTTCAATTTTTCAATTTATCTTGATTAAATGAGTTTATTTTTATTACAAACACTTTGTCTTGATTAAGTTCAAACTAAATGTCTATGTCAAAAATAACATAAATTTTACAAAGTCCATTTTGTGAAAATCATGAGGTTGAAATCGTAGTTGCCTATGTCAACTTTGGGAAGTATGGATTGAAATATAATTCAAGATATTTAGAAATAAATAATGATAGAGATCCTTAGGACAAGCATCAATATCAAGGTTTTTTCAAAGGGTGTCCATTCTTAGACCAAAGGGTTTGAAATTTTGATAAAGATTGTGGATGTTTTTTTACAATGTTTTGGAACCAAGCAAAGTATTAAACTAACTCACAAGAATTTACCACCTAGGTTTATAAGATATTACTTACTGAGTCCCCACTTGGATATGTCCAAATACTAAGACAAAGTGAACAAATAGAGATTTGGTGACACTAGCTCCCCCTTACATGGCACACACTTCTTGGGTAAACCAAATCTAAAACCTTGATGATCTAAAGATCCGAAGGATATACTATTTCTAAAATTAATAGTAAAATTTGGGGCAGCTTTGGAACAACCATTCCTACACGAGCAAGCATAGAAGTTTTTGGTTACTACAACAATGGTTTTTAATTTAGAATTTTCAGGAGACACTAGTGCTATAAAAATTATGATTCAATAAATTAAGAGGCCCCCAACCCTTAGAAAAATCTAAGGAATTTGATGCATCACAAGGATGCTAGAGGAGACATTCATCAGTATAGGACAACCACAACTAGTTGGTTAATGAGTTTAGTCACGCCAATTTTTTTCTAGCAGACTGAAAATGAAAGCACCACTTCAATCGTTACTTCTCACAAATTGGGAGGTAGAACCTTCTAAAGGTAACACATTTTTGAGGCATAAAATTCCTTCCATCACCCAAGATTTCCAATCAGTGCAATGGGAAAGGATAGGCACTTCCAAGAAGAAAAAATATACTTGTGTGTTTATCTTCACCCAACATCACACAAGCTACAAGGGGAGTAGATACACACAATAAGCCTACTCAAGAAATTCAGACACATGTTCATTTTAATCGATCATAGCAAAATGAGTTCATTTTAAGCACCAATTTTGAAGGGCGAAAGTTGTGTTGTTCAATTTTAAACCAACAAGAAAAAGGATGTAAGGGTTAATTTTTAACCAATTTGAATGTTCATTTTAAGCCCAAATGAAATTTAGTGTAGTCCAAAAATTGTGAAATAAAGCATCATAAATGGGTTATAATTGCACCATAAGTGTCAAAACACTTGTTACAATTAGAAGATTTAAACAATGATATGCTCCTTTAGTTCAAACTTTATTGCTCCAACCTATAAAACTAGTTAGTCTGAAAAGAAGAAACAATAAGTCAGTGACATGTTAGTGATCAGATAAGAAAAAAATTAAAGCATATGCCAAATTTTAGGTTTAGTTTTTGTTTACCAGCAAATCACGATGCTAAAATCAATTGCGTCGCTAAATTTAATCAATATCATCACCATATAGCAAGTGTGTCACTATATAAAAAAATCAATGGCGTTGTTCTATAGAAAAAAATGACATCAAATGCATCACCAAATCAATTGTGTTGCTAAATAAAAATTAAAGGTGTGATGAAAAATAAATTTAGCATCATTATTCTAATACGTAGTGAGCATCACTAAATTAATTATCTATTGCTAGAATGAAAAACCAAGTGCATCATTATAGAGCAATGTGCCATCGATTGCATCATTGAATAATTAATAGCATTATTGTTCTTGAAACACAAGAAAAATAGAGTTTTAACAAGAAATTTATCAGATTAGTTAGTTCATGCCCTCCTTCTAGCACCAAAATGTGACCGACGGATTTGTATGGGCCAACTACACTTGATCCATGAGGATACAAAGTATATTCATGCCACTAAACATCAGTCCAATAAGATCATCCAATACAAAACTAAACTAGGCATCCATTAAAACTAACATATCAAATCATGAAATCTTCAAAAACACCTATTCTAATCATTGAAACTTATCCTATTGGGGGTGTGGTGTTGCATTAATGTAGAATGGTGACCCTTTCCCAATACCATGGATAACTGATCTTGTTTCAATTAGTTTTATTGAAGAAAACTAATGAAACCATTGTGAGATGTATATGAAAACATGATTTAAAGTTTTTACCATTATGCAATCTATTTTAACATGATGTTGGCTAAGATGGTTGATATGGGTATATGCAAATATAATCTAAAAGATGTTTAAGCTAAAAACATTAAAACCCTAAGTTACCATGGAAGCCATTAATGGAAGCTAAGCTAATAATGCAAGATATTAAACTAAATATGCTAAATATGTGCTAAATATGGATGCAAGTGGGAGTGATTTCAACAACATAACTTTTCTCTAAAAAAATATTGATCCATTTCTCTCCAAATAGTAACCTATTTACAAGAGAGCAAATGAGAAGTGAAGGGATAAGATTAAAAAGGTTAGTGAATGGTCAAAAATGGAGGAGAGATGAAACATGGATCATGGATTCTCATCTATGGATGATAATAAATAATCACATGCATCAAGGAAAGAATCAAGAGTTCATATTCTTCCAAACAAACACACATTCAAAACTTGCACAATAATTCTTGTAAGTTAACTTGAGGGTGTTGCCACAATAGTGGTTTACACTTTCTGGAAGATCTTAATTTTTGCTGAAATCACATATTTTTAGAAAATATAATGATTTAAGCCTTGAAAAATTCCATTTAAAGGATTCCAATTCAAGAGGTTTTTATCAAATCACATTATACCAAGCCCCCTTGGATAGAACCCTCCTAGTTTTAAACCATACCTATAATGGAGTCTCCTTTACACCTATCAAAATGGTGATAAAAAATGACTTTTGATTTACCTTTTGGGGGAGAAAATGAATTCATTTAAAAATTATTTTTTTAAGTATGTAGTGCTTATTATAAGCTTCCAAAAAATTATAATTTTAATTAAATTAAATTTGATTATTATATTTAATTTTTATTTCTTGTGAATGTAGGTTTTTCACTAAAAATCAAGCTCTTTGTTCTACACATGTGGAAAAATAGGAGATTATCAAAATAAAATTTTGAAAAATATGTTTAGGTTGGGTATTGATGTCCTTAATCCATTAAAGAAAAAATTTGATACATACAAAAAAATTTATGTTGTATACAGTCTGTTATGTATGAATTATAATTAGTTTGACTTCGAAACTTGATTAAAGAAAACATATTTAATAAAACACTATGAAACCAAATTAACTAGTTAGATATCATAGCTACAAATCTAAATTCAAAAAAAAAAGAATTTTATTCTTCATAAAAAAATGGTTGTAACGCCCCGCCACGCAACCCTAGAGGAAGTTGCAATTTACTAAATAAACGAACTAATTTTTTTTTTTTTTTTTAAGTATAATAAATAAGAAAGTTCGCTACACGTTGCAACAACCCCTAGGGTTACGAGACTGAGGTTACTTAATAACCCACGAACTACATTCATGAAAAGATACCACAACATCTAAAAGCTTAAGAAAAGAATAACACATACATTCCATACAAGATAACTCATCAGAGAGAATTAAAGATACCATGAGATCTCTTTTTACAATAAGATTACAACACTCATTCCCCGAATGAGGTAAATCTAAAAGCATGAATACATATTACAATTTCCACCTCAAGAACAAGGAGGGGTAACAAATAACAAGATTACATAAATGAATAAAGCATACAAGGTAACTAGATCCCACGAGCTCTTCATCTGGAAAACTCGTCAACACGAACAAGAAGAAAGCCCAACGGAGTAAGGTGCACACCACCCGACCATGTGGAACCCAAAGGTCCACCCCCCGTGCTAGGAGATAGTAACAAGGTAACATGACAAGACCAACTACCTCTAGACACAGGCTGGAATCAAACTGATTCAAACTGACACAAAATTAACTCAAGTACAACTCAAGATCAACGCACGTACAACTCAATTACATCCCAAGTACAACAAGCACGACTCTAACAGAGTTACATTGCTTCCAAGTATGACAGATCAGGTATGATAAGAAAACCAAACACAAACAATCAAGTACCCACTACAGGGATACTATAACATCACTGACATGGACCACATTACATTAGATGACACTCAAATAAAACTCCTTCCCAAGGTTATCCAGTTTACCCTTCACGGCTCTGGCCCCTAATGGAAGTCACTTTTCACTTTACAACATACATTCAAAACAATACCACGGAAAACCCAAGAACAAACAACAGATAAGACGATCACTCCAATACCAGGAGGAAACATAAGTTAAGCCCTCTCCAAGCACTGGAGAGAGTAAGCACAACAAAACCACTCCTTACAAGGAGCCACTATTCATATAAACCTCTCCTTTCACAAGAGGCACAACGCATCCCCGTTCATGGAAACCGGGTAGATCATTGACACAACCACAAGTACTAATCCCGTAACTAACAAAAGGTTGACTTCACAACAACAACTTCCAAACTCAAGGGTTCACTAGAAGACTTACAAACCAAGATACTTAACCCATTACCTCAATCACGAACACAAAGGAATCAATCACACAAGCACTTGCAAAGAATAAACTAATTTTGGATACCTTAAATCCACTTCCTTAATCTAAACCATAAATCTAATGACGCAGTGAAACCAATTAAACAACGCCTCTTCTAGACAAGGAACAATATATGTAACCCAAATATTAAATCGCATAATTGCTCTTCCAATAATAATAAAATCAACATGAACTTCATTCATTCCTAAAACAGGTTGATACATGATATGACAACCCACTTAATTTAACCCTTTACGAAAGATTTTAAAAAACTAAAGGCATATTTAATCCAAATGCCAATATAAAAATATGAAGGAAGTAATCACTGACACAAATGAAACATCTACCTTTGGATATACTAAATCCATTTTCTTTTCAAAGGATCTCACATACAAATATACTAATTGTCTTCACAGAATAATAAACTATTAAAATCAATTGGTTCAACCGTTGTAGCGAAGGAAGAATTCTAACTTAATAACTAACTCAATTCCCTTGACTACTTTAAACCCAACATAATCCTGTGCCTTTTATAGAATTCAATAATTTATAGTTTTAACAATTCTAATTTAATATTACCTCCTTCAAATACATGCCAAAATTTAACCCCAATATGTAATCCTATAATTACTCTTTCAATAATAAGAGAAACAACATTTTAAATAGGCAATTTTAATCATAACTACACCTTCTTTGCATTTCCTAAATCCACTTTATTCAATTAAAATTCACTAGCTTGTTGCCATATTAAATCAGATTTACCAATATCCCTTTTCGACATAAGGAGAGTTTTAAACTAATATTCAATTACTTAATCACTGGTAATAATGAAAATAATTATTTACTTGGTCATTTCAGACATACTCCTTCACATCACCTATTTCTACTTTCCAAAATAATTCATTTAAACCTTAATTAATTTCACTAATAAATATATTATTTGAAATTCAATAGTTGTCTTTTCCCAAAATAATATTTTAACTCAATTCACTAATATGACTATTGCACCTGATTTATAATTTTCTCATTTAACTCTAAATCAAATAGTTAATTTGAACTGTTGAGCTATTGAACTTAATCTAAGTTTCTCAAATACATTTAATTTCAACATCATTAAAACTATATTTTAATACATATGTATTTAAAAATCTATACACATATATTAAAATAAAAGCCACAACTAAATATTTAAAATTCTAATGGTTCGTCTATTAACCATTTATGTTAACACAATTTATTATTTTCCCACTATATCATCTTAATTCTGTTATCTCTGCTATAACCTAGAATCAATATTTAATTTTCCCTTATTTGCAATCAATAATAATTAAATAGTCTTTACCCCTTCAATTTGAAATAAAACATTTAAGGAATTTATCTACAACTCTTTTGGAATAAATCATCTAGAACTTCATTAATCATGACATAAAAATATATTATCCTTAATTTCAATGCTAGTCTTTTCAAATAATTTATTCAAAATAACATTCCATAAATTGACTATAACATCATGATATAAAATTTTCCTTAAAAATTTACCCATGCCATTAATTAATTCCCCTTGAAATATATGTATATAATATTCCTATATTATAAAATATAATATTCAAAATATTATTTAATAATATTTTAATATTATAACATATGATATCAAGATATTATATTTTAATTTAGTTATAATTATTATTTTTTTAAATCCCCAAATGAAATAGGGTAAGCTTTGATCATAGATTCTCGTGCCACATTTTAGGGCACCCATACTTTTGGCCGCAAGTTTTATTTTTACTGGTTGCAGGGTCGGCGGCGGATTTTCCTATTGGAAGGGCGGCGGATTAAACCACAGTTGAACCTTGGCCGACTGTGGGTAACACAGTCGGCTCCCTTAAGGGCGCCGGTTGTGTTACACACAGCCGCGCCAAGAGTGGCGGCCGGGCGGAGTATGGGAGGTGGGGGCTGCATGGAGGCTCTGCCTCCATAGCCGTCCCCTATATGGGGGCGGCAGTGGGGGCAGCGCCTCCCACAGTCCCCCCCAAAATACAACCAAAACCATAAAATAATACAACCTTCATTTCAAACTGCGTTTTTTCGATTTCGCCTATGGCGAATTTTTCCAGTATAAAAATAAATTTCGAATATTTTATATTTATATATATATTTGTATATATATGTTAATCATATATGCAAATTTATATATGTATATATAAAGTATATATATAAATAAATAGTTTCAACAAAACAGTCAAATTGAAGAACCAGAAAATACTCAAATCTTACAAAGATTTTAACAGATAATTTTATTTATTTTTAAATAAATTTCTCAATAGAATTCTCCAACTTTAGCATAGAGGAAAGGAAGGACAACCACAAAAATTCTAACATGGATTTAGTCTTGAAAACAATCAGGGTTTTAAATTCATAATTTCCAAACAACAATTCATATTGTGAATTATTTTCAAAATAATCAAATTTTAACAAGAAGAAAACCTGTTTTCAGAAAGCTTGAGAGATGGCCAAATGGTGCAAGTCTCCTCCTCAGATCCAAGCTCCTTCTCTTTTTCCAGAAGTTTGATAAGATCCACAAAGGTGCCATGATTCCTCTTCACAATCCATTTCCTCCATGCAACTTCAAAAACCCCCAAAACCCTAAATTCTTCCCTTCTCCATCTTTTTCCATTTCTTCATGTCCCCCAAATTTTTCCCAAAAAACCAATTAATAGCCAAAAAGAAAATATCTCCTCAAACCCTAAAGTCAAACTTTTGAAAGAAACCCTATTTTCTAATTTTTGTCTTTTTCTAATTTCCAGAAATAACATTTAAACCTTTTCTTAAATTTTCAATTTAATTCAATTCAAGAAACTTATAATCACTAAAGTGCATAAATACTTCATTTCAACATAGTTAATTTAAGTAATCTAATAAAATAAATCAAATCCAAGATTTGATTATTTTATTAATTACATTAAATTAATCCATAAATAAAATAACATTTTCATAAATTTTCAATTTAATTTAATTTAAGAAAAACTACAATTATCAAGATGCATACATAACTTCTTTTCGACATAATTAATTTAACTAAATTAAAATAAATCAAATCCAAGATTTATTTGTTTTATTAATTACATTAAATTAGTCTTTGAATAAAATAAAATTTTCCACAATATAATCGGATTAATTAAATTAACAATTTAACCACATAGTAATTTATTTAACTTTTCTAACTTGCAATATAATAAAATCAAAGCAAGAGAACAATAATATTTAATTCAACAACCCAGACCAAAATCGACGACACACACAAGACTAGGGTGATGGCTTGACAGAAGAAACCTAGCTACTATCTCCCAATCAACTGCCGTTGGCAATGGACACGCTCAGACTTGTGAACCTAGGTGGAGTCAGTGTCTTGTACCTGTCAACCTGCGAACAATAAAATGTCGTACATGTATATCTGCATCATAGAAAACACACCGTGAAGAGGGAATCACGAAATTGCAGGGCGCTCGCAAGCGAGTGATGCAATCCCATCCCCTTCACCCATACAATGCTACTAACTAACGAATTTTAACATCAATAGTTTAATCCAAACATAAACATCATTAATTCAAATATTTTCAATGCTAATCTAAGCATATCATAATGACAACATCTGAATAATATACCACCACATCAAAGTATAACGAGCACATTATTATGCAAGCAATGATCCATTAAAATCGAGTACCACACTCCAAGCATTAACAGAAAGCACAACACAACCAACAGGACACTGTTGGGTCCATAAGGAAAAATGGAGGGGTCTTACAATGGTTATGTTGTATATGGTGAGCATCAGTCTTTAAAAATGTTGTTTACTAATAAAAACTAGTTTTCAAAGGAGATGTAAAAAAAGGTGCAATTTGATTCAAAAAAATTTGAAAAAAATATATTTAGAATCTATAGACAAAACTTCATAAATCACTAGTTTGCATCATCTTCAAATTCCTCATGGTTTAGCTTCTATAGGAGCCCGAAAGTGAAGATTTAGTTAAATATTAGTTCAGTGTCCAATTTATCCAAAAATTGTAAACCAATATTGTGGGATCACCCTTGAACATGAAGTATTATAAGTTTATCACAAGGAAGAATATTCATTTTTTCAAATGAGTGAAGAAAGAGAATATTCTTTGGAATATTCTAATGGGTGGGGAAAATTATATATTTAGCAAATTAAAACAATTTCTTAATGTGCAAAAGGGGAAGGAATATTCCATGGTAAAATTCCCTTTTTGGAGGAATGTGAAAAGGAGGAATATTTCCTTGCAAGTGGGAGGATTAGATTAATTATTAATTTGATAATTAAATAAAGTATCAATTACACAAATTAGGGGAATTAGGATGATATTCATTAAATAAATGATTCAATGAAAAGGGGTAAAGTGTGATGATATTTAATTAAATAACTCAAGGTTATTCTAATGAAATAAGAGAACTTAGCATTTTAAATTAAATAACTTGATGTATTAAATTTAATAAGATGAAATGCTAGTATGAAAGGGGGTGAATTAACCTAATTAAATTAATAGATGAAAATGACATAATTAATTAAATAGCTAGGCTAATTTAATCCATTAAGTGAAAGATGATGGGTTTTAGGACAATACGAGGTTAGTATATCCCATTTTTTAGGGTGTTCCCATTACAAAATGAATTCCATGTACATCAAAGGTGTTGGTTCTCCAAATAAACAAATGTAATGAGTCCTAAAGAATAGCCACTTTCTTATGCTTTGACTCAAAGATGGATTTGGCAAACTAACGAGATTCAATAAAAGACTTAAATCTCCTATTGTTCTATCTGTAGGACCAAGGTGGGTTTCCCTTCACAATGTCTAAAGAATTAATTCAATTGTGCACCAACATTGCATTTTATAGAAGATAATTCCCAATGAAAATATACCAAGGAAAGAATTGACAACTTCAAATCTAGCTATACTTTTTGTATTTCAACACTCACTCAACAATTGGGAAACAAAACTCAACATCATACTCAAACCAAACAACATGAATTAAAATGATTTTGATTTAATAATTTTTTTTCTGAAATGCATTTAGCCGAATAACAAATCAGTGCCTAATTCCGAGCCATGAAGTCAAATACAAAATTATAAAGACAACCTCATCAGTAAAAAAAATTCAACCAGTGGATTTAAAACTACTAATACTTTGTACTAACAGATCCACTTTGGTTATCATCCAAATTCTTCTTATAGATCCACCCTACACACCTAAAATTACAATTATTTTCTCAAAGTAATCTAACTATTTCCTTGAAATTGAACCATGAACAAATAACATAATCTTAGGGAAATTGAGATGAAAAACTCAAACATCTTAGATATATTCAATTTATACGATTAAATGTGTACAAATATAGAGACAATCTGATGAACTTCATACCCTATTTGCATAAACTAATTGACATTTACTCATGAAATCAATTGTTACAATTTACATTATCAATCCATGACTCAAACTCGACATTTCTCTATCTACCCAGCCCATACAAAAAAAATAAAAACCCTTAATAATGAGGAAAGAATAGAATAAGAAGAAAATAGAAGAAGCCCTAAAGTGCATCCACAAACTACAACTAGCAGCTTGATCTCCATCTGATCCTCAACAAGAAACAAGAAAAATCCTCTCTTCTCTCTTTCTTTACAATAACAAACTTGGCCTTTGCTCTTTGCTCACTCTTGATTCTTCAATAACAAATTAACCTTCTGTGAAAAATCAGCACCACTTTTACCCCTGTAGTTCTAAAAAACATATGCTTCATGAAGGACCTTTTCATTTCTCCTTTATTTTCTATAGAAAAATAGACTTGTACCTCCTAACCAATAATAATCCAACTTTATAATAGAGCCTTTGATTTATTTAATTTCCATAGTTCCCAGTAAAGGAAAATATATCTCACTTTATTTCAAAAGTATTTACTTTGGAATGAAAGCATTGTAATATTATAATTTATTGGGTAACAAAATTTTACCCATGTCCTTATCAATTCTGCCCAGTCAATTAGTTAAAATATTTCTCCTTTCAAAATTTTCCCATGCCTTCACTAACATTTCATATTTAAAATATTTTACCTTTTCACTATTGCCTATTAAAAATGAAAACCCCATAATTATTGAGAAACATTTAGCATTAAAATTTTAATGCTTTAGCCTTTGAAATCTTCTCTCGGGGAAACCAAGACTTTACCACCCAACAAATTGCAATTTTTTATTTTTTATTATTGGCCAAGTTTTAAATGTTTAAATATTTTATCGAACTTATACAAATATTTTCCTCAACCTTCATTCCTTCACGGGACCCACCATTCTTTTTCCTCAGTAAGCACATTGCCCATTGCACATCTATTTGGGAAATGGATAAATGAACTGACGATACCCAATGGGAATGAAAAGGCATCACTCAACTCATCACATGTTGAATTGGGGAAAGGAAAAGTAAACTAGTGATGGGTGATGGGAAGCATACGACATCGCTCATCACCTGTTGTTGAGGAAGTGAGGCAATGAAGACTAGCGATGAGCGATGTTGTTGCAATGAATTAAATTACATAGTTGGAGAACCTTGGAAGATATTAAAACCTATCCATTGCCACAAAGCTTTAAGTAGGCCGCCCAAATGAAGATCCATCACTAGAAAACATTGCATCGCTGATTTCCTCCTCCATTTTTATCCAAAAATGGCCAGGGTAGATGAGTTTTGTAGTGTAAGTGTAAGTGAAAGCACCTTTTCATTTGCACAATATTTAAAATATTCAAAATATTTTAAATATTAACATTTGAAACTTTAGAAAAATTGTGACTTCTAGTTATGCCTACGACCCATTTGGAGAAAATTCACTATGTGCAAACCGAGACACTTGGAGCCATGAATTTTTCTATGTGATCACAATCAATTATTTAGAGAAAACCCATTTCCTAAAATTTGGCCCAGACCTTAAAATTTAGGTACCTCCTTTGTAAACTAGCCCCGAGACATGTTCACTGCAAAAGTACATTAAAATAATGTATCAAATGACCTCCAATCTTGATGAAAATGGAGCTCTATAGGTTTTAGACCAAAACAACAACTGGTTTTTAATTGGAATTGAAAAAATTGAAACTTTACATAACACAATTTTTGGCGTTATTGCAATAAGAAAATTACTAGATAACCCATCAAAACTTATCTTGAGAACCCGAAATTGAGCATACATGCACACATTAGATCTAAGAATGGAGTGAGAAATATGGTTCAGCAAAATATATTCTGAGGCGCAAAATATTAATCAGAAAATTTGGTTAATCAAACATTTCTACAACTGCACCTATTCAAAACCAATTAGGGCTCACCAAGTCACCACTTTGAAAAAATATCAAACCATCTTCTGGGGGTGTTCTCAATAGAAATACAATCTAATTTAGGTACACTAAGTATGTGTTCAAGACATATTTTTTTCAATCATAAATCTTCACAAAATATTAGCAGTCAAAGTTGACCACCTTGAAACATTGTCAGAAACGTAGATGTAAAACAAAACAAACTGCATTTTCTTTTGATCATGAAAAAATATCAAATCAGATCTTGAGACTTTGCAAACTGACATGGGAGTACATGAATTTGGTTAGAAAGGAGAGAAAAAATCCTCTCATTATGAAAATCATCCAACTATGAAATATAAGCTCGAGTAGGAGGCTACTTCGCAGGATAGAGATTTTGCAAATAGCAAAAAAGTGCCAAAACCCTCTAGCTTTTCTTTTCCAAAAATTGTCAAAACTCATCATAGGGGATTGAAAACTGACATACATGTCCACATATGTCAAGTGAATTTTCTCACTAAGGGGTTTGGAATGAACATCAATAGGCTCTAAATTATGACCCTCCAAAGTAGGTCACTTGGGCTGATTTTTCAGGTGCACTTCTAAGTGTACAAGGGCAATTTTTTTTAAATGGGCACTTCGAATTTTCCAAATTTGAAGGTGCCACTGGTGGCTCTAACTAGGGATATATGCCCCCTATGGGAATAGCAATAATCTTGATCTCTAGGGAGTAGACCAAATGCTGAGTCCATTGGGTGCTCTCAAACTGCTCATTTATTCAACCTCCTTTTCAACTTCAAATGAAAAAGGGGAGTCAATATTTACCCCTGTCAAACACCAATCTATTAAAGGAGCTTATCTCTCTCAACCCATGCTTTTTTTTGTCACACCACAACAAGATGAGTGACTACAATTCTACAAAAATAAATATTAAGTTGTCATTGAACAAGTGGAAACTTGCTCTTTGTTTGGCTTTGTTGTCACATGGAAACCAAATCACATATGCCACATCACTACCACTCTCTTCATTTTATTATTTTTTATCAAGTGGAAACATTTGAATATAGTGATCAAAACCACATGGAGACAAGGTTTTATCACATTTCACCACAGCCAATCTGAAAATAGCATTGCAATCTGCCTGATTAAACATGCTATCATCTCCCAACAGTCCATCACATGCAACATTATCAATATATTCACAATTATCATGCATCTGAAGATTAGGCATACTCTTAAAATACTAACTATCATGTGGCAACAACTTATCATATTCATCATATAGATCATTCTCAAGTTGAAAACAACTTTCATCAATGTCTTGCACATTGTCACATTTTGTGAAAACTTCTTCCACCTAACAAAAAAAGCTCTCACATTCTGCCATATGGTTGGTACTATTAAGGTCAATCTAACTTCTAGTTTTCATGTCAAAGTTAAAACTATCACAATAACTTACCAAAAGATCTTGCACATCATGCAAACTATCTCCAAGTGTATGCAAAGAGATACACTCATGCATTGGCACACTTTGAATCTATTCTCCATCATGTTGATATAGAGAATCATCAAGGATTTCTAATTTGTGCTCATCTTTACTCACTTTCTGACCCTCTGAACATAACATATCAACATATTCATCATCCCAAGTTTGCTCAGAAGTGAGCAATTCTAGTTCAGAAAGATAGTTTGATTCTACTTTGAAATCACCATCCATATCCATATGAAAAGACTCATGAATAGGCTCATCTAAATCAGAAAATGAACACTTGTCCAAATCTTCATTAAGATTCTCAAGACTTGGCTCATTGGATGTAAAAAACTCATGGTCATCTACTATTTATGATTCATCAAAACATATTTTTGAACTTGCATAAGTATCCACACTTTCATACTCATCATACATTGCATCATTACAATCAAATTGTTTCTTATCGTCATCCATGTTATCATCATCCTGACCAACTAGTTCATAACTAGGAGGCAGATCAAAAACACATGTATCATACCTTGCACAGTGATGATTATCATCATTGTCAAAATCAATATGAGAAGTGCATAACAACTGAGGGTTATCAACACATGTGTACATTTCTAATATTATGTGGTCAACATATTTGATATTTTCTCACTGCTTAATAGATCATTGTTCTAATCCATTCTTTCAACCACTTCTTTACCTTGACCTCCACTAGAATTTCATGCACTATCAAACTGAAAATTAGGATATATCATGGTGTCATCATCATCAAAATCTGAAAACTCAATGGGCTGACCATAATCAAGATCTCCCCAATCATAAGAAATTGAATCAGCAACAACCTTGTCAACAGTATGGTCACAATTCATCAAAGAGAAAGAGCTGCCCACTTGCTCATTCTTACTTCTTTCTAGGCTGTCATGGCAACGATCTACATCTTTATGTATTTCACCATTGGATTGGGTCTCATCATTGAGTTTGTTATTCACATCCTCTTGAGGGTAGACACAAACATTTTCACTGTTATGAACATCAATGGTTTCTTCATTGTAGCAGCTTGTGGTTGATCTTGCTAAATAAAATTCATTGCATACTTTATCACTTGTAGTTGAAAATTTGACATTCTCAAAAGAATTCTTCAAATCGACAAACTCCTTTGTCTCATCATGAATGCTTGCATTAATGCTATATTTAATACTTGTAAGATTAGTATGACCAAGTGCATCATAATACTGTTGATTACATACTTCTTCAAAAAGAATACCCAATTCATATCCCTCATCACGTTCTTGGCTCAAAAAACTTGGAACCCCATTGTTCTTCGCAACATCACACTCATTTCTTGAAGGGAACATGTCGTCAACACAATTTGAACTGAGATGATCTTTTAGGAAATTGTCTCCATCATTGCAACCTTCAATTGCTACAATTTTTTTTTCTATGTTTGCATTTTAAGAGTAGATAGAAGAGACTAAAAATGTTTCATTTATCTCATCATGTCGTTCATTATTATGGCTGCAATTTTCATTTGGGTATATTTCTTCTGTAGGTTTGTCAAAGACAACTTCCTTATCGTCTAATGATGCATCATTCTTGTCTTCTACCTTAACAAGTATGCATTTTCTGTATTTAAAACTAAAGACATTTGATCATTTGCATTCACACAGCTTCTAATTTCATCAACATGTTTACTCACAATTGAAGATAGTAGACTTCGTATATATTCATTCCTCATTTTCTCCAAGTTATCTAAACATGTGTAAGCTATCTGCAAATTGGATATTGTAAAATATTTTAACAATGCACTAGATCCTTCCCCAACAGCTTCAAAGTACATATAAATGCAATCTGGAGTACTAGGTCTGAAATTTTCAGGGACCAATGAAAGAGCAATAGCAAATCTATGACTGAAATCAATACTTGACTCTTCATATTTTCTTCTAATCTCCTTCAACCTTCTGACAAGGTCAAAAGGTTATTGTGTGAGGGGGAAAAATGATGTTAGATTCAAATTCAAGATGAACAAAAATGCAATTTTACAAAGAAATCTAATCTACAGTCAAATGTACAAATCTAAAATCTAAAACCCTACAAATACAATATTAAGCTATCTTATTGCAAACATAATAAGGAACCTAATGATTACCAAATGAAATTAAATAAAAAGATAGTTTCACCATCCCGTAGAGGAGTGTATTTGCTTGATGTTGGATTTCTCTTATCACAACGAAGCCTCCAAAGTTTGTGTGCAAAGTCTGGATGAATACTTGGTTGATCAAATGAAAGAATGAAGCTCTCTAAAGGATGATCTCAATAGCACTTCGTTGCATAAGGTATCTTGATTCTCTGATCCTTATTTGTGAGGAAAGAGGTTTTTTATATAGAAAATGAGATTTTGAATCAATGATCAAGATCACATTGGAGAAAATCCAGATCAACGGCCAGAATGTGTTCAGAGGATTTAGACATGAGAATCTTGTGCACAGTTGATTGCACAATTTGGGTGATTGAAAAATAGATTAGCTAGTTAGGGAATAGATTGATTAGTTAGAAATTGATTAATCAATTAGGAGATGATTGACTAGTTAGCAAAATTAGATTGCTTAGTTAGCAAGATTATATTGCTTAGCTAGCAACCCATGATTTTTTCAATCAGAAAGTGGGTGAGGAATATGAATTACTTAATTTAATTAATTAATTCATTTTTAGATTTTGAACGTGCAAATCAAGTTTGACTTTTGCAAATAGAGTTGCATTAGTTTGACTTAATTTTTGATAATTGATTTGAATAGTTTGATTTAATTATTCAAATTTTGGAGGAAAATTAATTAATTAAATAATTAATTAATATCAAGAGGAACATGCACATGTGAATTTGACTTTAATAAATAAATTTTATTTATTAAAGTGATGATGTTGAATGAATTAAATAATTTAATTTAATTATTTAATTTGGAAAGGGGAAAGTTGTTTAATTAAATTAGAAGAATAGGCAGGGTTAAATAATTAAAATAATTATTTAATGTAGAAGTTGAAAGAGGATTACATGAAGATTTAACTAAATAGATTATTTAGTCAACTGAGAGAAAGTGGTTGTTATGTTTAAGGGAATAATGCATGCAAAGATAATTGAATAGTTAACTAAATAATTATTTTAGTTAGCTAAAAGAAGAATTAGTCCATGTGGAGAAGATAGTTGATTTAATTAACTAATTAATATTAAGAGGAACATGCATGATGGATTGTTTTTAATAAATAAAAAAATATTTATTAAAGGGATAATGTTGAATGAATTAAATAATTTAATTTAATTATTTAATTTGGAAAAGGTGGGATTAAATAATTAAAATAATTATTTAATGTAGAAGTTGAAAGAGGATTAAATAATATTTGATATTATTTAATTTATGAGGGGGGATTGATTGATTTAATTAATCAATTCATTTTGGAGTTAAACATGCAAATACTTTTGCAAACAAAGTTACATTAGTCTGATTTGATTTTTGATGATATTTTGAATAGTATTATCCAATTTATTTAAATTTGGAGGGAAAGTGAGTTAATTAAATTATTATAATTTAATAATATAATCAACTTAGGGGAATAAATTTAATTAGAGACATAATCAAATAATTGGAATTATTTAATTAATCAGAGGAATAAAGTTAGATTAGGACTATATTAAATAAATGAAATTTATTTAATTTTTTGAATTTGATGAAAACATGAATTAATTAAATAATGTTGTATTATTCAATTAATAGAAGAAATTAGATTTTTAGGATTTTATTAAACAAATGAACTTTATTTAATTGGTCATAAATGATGAAAAAGTGAATTAATTAAATAATGTATTATTATTTAAACAATAGAGGAAATTAAGGTTGAAATGCTAGTTCACAAGCTAGGACAATTCTAGTTGTCTACATTTTGCCCCTCTTTGAGACAAAGTATTGGTTGCTTTGTTTCAAAGAAAATTGCCCTAGTATGCCCTAGACACAAGAGTTTCCCCAATATGACCCAGTATGCCCCAAATAAGATAGCTTGGTGCCCCCTTGGGAAATTTGGTAAAATTTTTGGATAATGAACCAAGTTTTTCAATAAGCTAATGTGATGTGTTAAGAACTGACAAAAGAAATGGTGAGAAGAAGAAAATGTTAATAATAAATACAAAATAGATGATGTTGTTAGTAGTGATGAGTATTTCTTTCACTTTGCCTGGAGACTTCATAGTTTTGAACAATCCTATTTGATGTAGCAAACATATACAATGCACTGAGGTGACATTGTATCTATTGTGTGGACTTTTACTCTAAAAACAAAGAGTATATTTGCTCCTACCAAACATACAAAAACTTTGCTTAAATTATATGTAATGCCCCGCCAAGAACCTTAAAGGAAGTTGCAATTAACGTCTTAAGCGAACCAATTTTTTTTTTAAAAGTGCATTTAACATACACATTCACTTACTAATTAACAACAACCTCTAAGGCTACAAGGTTAGGATTACTTAAACCCACACATACATATTACATATAACCACAACATTATGAACTTTATGAAATAAACATCATACATCATAATAATACCACATAACATAATAAGATAATCAACCAAGATACAATCTCATAACCATTAACTTAAACCAATAGTTACATCACTCATTCCCAGAATGAGGCAATAGTACATAAGGTTACAATTACAAAATTCCACCTCATAAACATAAGAGGGATAAAATAACTTCTACAAACTGAATTATTACAATGCAAGAAATTACAACAAGAACCGCGAGCTATCCATCTGGATGTCTCGCCACCAAGTACTTGAAGATAGATGGGGACCCAATGGTTTTGGTGCATGTTCCACCCAACCAAGTGGTACCCGAAGGCCCACCCCCCATGCTAGGAGATAGTAACAAAGTAACATGGACAAAGATCTACAACCACTAACCAAAGGCAGACTCATACTGACTCATACTGATATAACCAAACAAATGAACTAACAAGTACAACTCAATCACCATGCAAGTACAAATCAAGTAAAACTCCAACATCACTGACATAGGTCACATTGCTTCTAAACATAATATTAATCAAGTATGTTCATAGAACCATACACATAAAATAATTAACAACAGTTGTCCTATATAGAGTGTCATCGCATAGTAGTCATGAGATCTCCTCTAGGCATTCTTCATAAGCTCCGGTAATCCTGGTGGCCTTAACTGAATCCCAACCCTCATACTCACTCATGTGGCTTCAAATACCTCTCGTACTGACAAGATAAATGACTATGCCATTCCAGGCCTTCTCACTCATCCCAAGTCTAAACGAGCCCTTGTGTCTATGAGTGAGGATTAAATTATCTTGATTAGTGTGAACTGCATCCTAATCATCTAAGTACATTAATTTAATTATCACTTGATTAACTCACTTCTGAAGGTTACCCGGTTTACCTCTTTGGGCTCCAGCCCCTAACAAAAGCCACTCTTCTAATGGACAACACCCTCACAAACCAATCACCAAGGGAAACACAAGTGCATACAAACTAGGCATCAAAACCACTCCAACACAAGGAGGATACAAATAATAGAACTCACTCCAAACATCTTGGAGGAAACAAACACATAGTTCACTCCTTTCACAAGAGGTACAAAACATCCTCATTCATGGAAACCAGGTAAAACTGAAAAGACGCCATGCACTACCCAAGGGAAAACAACTGGATGGCATAAAGATTCAACAACCCTTATCCTCTAAGTTCTTCTGGAAGACTTATAATTTAGGACTAACACCAAATCCCAAAAACCACAATGCAACTTGACGACATAGCAACAAAAGCATTCAAGTCATTAATCAAATCTAATATTTGGATTTCCTAAATCCATACTCATTCAATAGGTAACGTTAACAAGGTCAAAGACACACTTATAGGGTTAAATCAAATAATCATATACCCATATTTCTATTTCCATTATATGAAGTCTCAAACAATCTAAACTTACATCCCCTTATGAATACAGAGAAACTAGAACATTTAAGACAATCACGAGAAAATTACTATTTTTGGATATACTAAATCCATATCTCTTTCATATTTCATTCACAATAAATTAATTGCTCTAATTGAAATATAATAAACTAAAATAACTATTTGTCTCATCGAAATATAAACAACTTCTTAATTTACTTTTAAATCGACACAAATCCATGCAAGTAAACCCTTTCCATTTCCTAACCAAATCTTACATCTCATTCAATTTTCTATTTAGAATATGCAATCACTTTAATATAATAAAATATTGTTTCTCTATCCATTTACCCATATACACTAATCAATCCATTTTAAGTCTCTATTCAATGATATATTGCTTGCATCTTATTAAAATACAATACGATAATGAATTTACACATAATATATATATGCTCCATATTATATATACACCAAATATATATATATATATATATATATATATATATATATATTAATAAATTTAATTATATATATTCTTTAATATTCCAATCACAATAATTTAATTGCTCTATTAGAAATCAATAACTGACTCATCAATAAAACTCTTTTACCATTAAGATGACATAAATCTATGCAATTAAACCTTTTCAATTTTCTAACCATATTTTAAATCTCTTTCAATTTCTTATCTAACACATGCAATTTCCCTAACATAGTTAAAATATCATTTCCCCTATCAATTTGATCATGCACAATAATATAAAACTTTTTTTCCCTTTTAAAATAATTGAAATAATTAAATAAGTGCCTTTAATCTACAAATATAAGGAAATCTAATTTAAAAAATTTAAATCAAATTCAAAGGTTGCTTATACAACCAACATAAGTTCTCTACTAACTGGATTTCTTTCGTTTTCCAACTAACTCAAATAATCTATTCAATTTATTTAAAATACCTTTTTCTCTATCAATCTGAATTATGCTTACTAATCAATTTATCTATTTCAATCATCCATGCATGCAAGTCCATTCTTTTAAAATATCCATTAAATACTAAATTGTATGCATTAAATTGAACTAAAATACAATATTAAATTTACACTTAATATATAACAATGCTCCCTATTATATATATACACTTTAATATATAACAATGCTCCCTATTATATATATACACTAAATCTATAATAATAAATAATTATATTCATTCTTTGTATATATATATACTTTAAATATATCTTCCATTATTCAACAAAATATTCAAATTGAAAAACTCAATACAATATAATTATGTTAATTACCTCCAGAATGTATATATATATACATATAATTAGTCTGTATTTATGCATACAATATAAATACATAAATCATATATATACCTTACATGTTTTATTCATATAAATGATAATGTAAATATAACAAAAGTAATTGAAATCAGAATATTCAAATAAAACTAAATACACTCTAAATGCCCTCAAAACGTAGGCTACCATCGAAATCCGCAGCTACCCTCGGAATTTGCATACAAGTTAAAACATAAGGAAAACCCAATGCATTTGGGGAGGAGGGGTGGCAGAATAAATCCTGCCAACCCTCTTCCCAAATGCAATGGGCGACAGCTATGAGGGGATGTGGAGGGGGTCTCCCTCCACATAGTCACTCCCATATGGACGCGGTTGTGGGGAGGTAGATCCTCCCCAACACCCAAACCCCATACGAATACAACCAGCGAATTAAATTCGCTTAAAACAACGACAGGGGTTTTCTAAAAACAGCAAACCAAGGCTAAATAAAATGAACGCTTTTACGTTATTTGGAAGTTTCATTCGTCGTACAGACAGTGACACAGGAAACATTTAAAAGAGTTTTCAACAGTAATTTTGAATATATATATATATCATATGTAAATACATATGTATAAATATATATATATATATACACATGTAAATATATATATTATATATATATTTAACCAGAATTCAACATAAAGGTAAAATGAAGAAATTATTCAGAAACATTCACCTAAAGGTGAAATTATGAAATTTTTCAGAGCAATCCCAAATTTCACAGAAGCTTAAAACTAATTCTTTTAATCCATTTTTCTGGATTCTTAAACAATAAAAGAACAATTAAACCAAAACAAATCTATATTAAAAACAAAAGTTTCAAAATCTTCAAGGTTTCTCCACCTAGTTTCTACAGAGGGTTTTAAATTTTTCCAAAACAAATCTAATGTGTTGCTCAACCTCTAGTTTTGATTCCAATAATAAATTTCTTTTCTAAAACAGATTTATCAAACAAATCTTAAATCACTACTATTTAAAAGTAACCAAGAAAAATAAAACACAAAGAGGAAAACCTAGTTCAAGAAGCTACAGGAAAAGATTAATTTCTGATGTAGCCTCCTCCAAATATTTCTCGAATTTTTCTTCAATCATCCAATGAATCCAATCCAAAACCCAACAAATGCCAACAATCTTTCCTCCATTCAATTCTACAAGCAAAACTCTCTTCAAACCCTTCTTGATGCAAATTTTTCCAAAATTTCTTCTCTGCTGTAAAAATGAATGTTTCTAAAAACTTTCTCCCTCAAAATTAAAACATGCATTCTTTATAAATCAAAAATACCTAATACAACCCTAATTCACATTACATGCAAATTAGATATTTCTATTTCTATTTCTATTTCTATTTCTATTTCTATTTTCGAAACCCACTTTCAATGCAATTTCAAATAATAAATTAATTTCCAAAGTTGCAACTAATTTCCCAAATAAACATTTAATTACAATTTCTAATTTAATTCCCACAAGATGAAATTAAATTCCAAAATTAATTTTAATTCTTTTATTTCCTTTCATTTTCTTGCATCACGTTTAATTAATTAATTAAATTATTTAATAACTAAATTCAGCCCCCTTGGATTAAATTTAATTAATTAAATAAATTTAATTTAATTAATTAAATAAATTAAATATAATTAATTAATTTAAATATAAACTTTTATCCACATTGCATTATTTAAATTAAATAACCATCAACATGATTTAAATGCAATTATTCTACATATCTATTTCCAAATCAAGAATCATTCATAATTAAATAACATTAAAGCAAGACAGACAATGACTCAATACACACAACTGACGACACACTAAGGCTAGGGTGTAAACTTGACACATGTTACCTAACTACTATCTCCCATTCAACTTAACCGTTGGATCGCCACGCTCGAACTTGTGGAACCAAGTGGAGTCAATGTCATGTACCTGCAAACCTGAAACCAAGTAAACAACATCATATAATATATCCAACATATAATACACACTGTGAAGAAGAAATTAAGGATTCACAGGGCGCTTGCAAGCGAGTGATGCGAACCCGTCCCCTTCACCCATACACTCATCAAAACTGACACTTCCATCATAATTCCAATAATCTCATAATAACATCTCATGCTAACTCTACAACATCATTACTCCATCATGCATGTGACACAATAATTAGATCAACACATCACACAATAATAGCTGTCGCTCAATAGTAGCGATCAAAACATCATAAAAAAATGTATCCAGCATCAAAGTGACTGCAACCAAACATAGCATAAAGCAAACCGAACGAGAAGCAAAATGGAGGGGTATTACATTATACAGTTGGGTTGCATTGAAAACTTTTCGAACCAATTACATAGAGATGTATAGAACACCTAACATGCAACTGCTTCATGAATTGTTTCAATACAACTCTTATATACTCAATAAAACAAGTATTTTCCATGGTAATATTACAAAAATATCTTACAAACAACAAATTGAAATGATATTTAATTTCCCCCATTCGTCTTCTCTAAATCCTTATGGATGTCCTCGAGAGATCCTGAGAATGAGTCAATAATGTAAATCACAAGAGAAAGACAACAAAAAGATAAAACAATGCTATTATATCACTTGCCATATCTATTTGGGGTGGGTCTATTATCCAATTTTGATCATGTCTATCATAGGAACGGATTTGTTAAGACATATCTCAGGATGTTGTTGGGTCTTGGAAAAACGATATGTATTTGATACTGGGCTTTGTTTTAGTTTTCTTTGTGATCAAATTCATTTGTGATTGCTTGCTTCAAGGTTCCAATTATTGATGTTTTATTTGTTTGTTTTGCCAAAGGGTGAGTGTGACAATCTATTTATTATGGATGATGTCTTATTGTGAGTTGTGATGAATGGGATGGGTCCTTTTTTTTCTAAGTTTTATGATATTATTTTTGTTGTTTTTTGGGGAATAAACTAGAGCCTCAGGGGCTCATCAAAGATAATCCTTTCCTATATTGTACATGAAGAGGCTCATAGTTTTCTTGGTTTGAGTTTTTTTGACTTTTTCTATTTTGTGAATTTTTTTGGATTTTGCATTTTCTATATGTTTTTGGGATTTTGCATTTTTTGACTAAGTTGAAATAAAGCATGCTAGAAACCTAAGGGGACTGACCTAGGGTCTCAATGTCTAAAATCCTTTCCTACATTGTACATGCAAAGACCACGTAGTTTGACCATTTGACTCAAAGCATGAATTGTTTTTGCATAAACAACATCAATAACTTAAATTGATATCTCGTTTCTGTGTCTAGAGGATATGTTGTGGGAAATTCAGTTGAACTAGCTATGAGGTCCAAGCAAATTTTGATATCTTAGACTATTTGAGTGAAGGAATAATCCAATGATGTTTTTTTTTTGGTTGGTTTTCATTTTTTTAATTTTTTTTCTTGTTTTCTAGTGTTTTTGTCTTTTGTTGTTTTATAACCATGATCAGATGCTACAAGACCTAATTCATGACCAGCCTTGGGAAGCTGCACCCAATAAAATGACTTCAGTTAATTAGTGACAAGTCATGGTTTGACACATGATTTATGAAATGGATGGGTGAATGCTATGAAAAAGTGTTGATAGATAATGATGCATGTTTTATTCACGCATAACACATGTTCTCCAAGTTTTCACTATGGTACTTGTTCTAGGAGTTCCACAATGTGGTTTTCACTCAAAGAAAATTTTATTTCTCTTTACTATTTTTATTGGTTTTTTATTTTAATTTTTTAATTTTTTTTCTCTTCCTCCATTTTTTTGGATTTTTACCCTTTTGCCTGGGGTATTTTAACATGTTACATGTATATAACTTCTTGAGGTGTTTGTTGTTCAGTGGCTCAGCTAAAGGTTATCCTTCAAGAGAAGTCAACTGATATGCCCCAGAGCCATAGCTTGTTGTTATGATGAATGGACCTAACCAGTTAGGTTCATATTTTCCCTTGCCATCTTGATTCAATTGTATCTTTTGATTCTCCTTGAGGACTAAGTCACCAACTTGAAAGTTTCTATCTTTGATTCTCTTGTCATATCTTTGTTTGAGTAGATTGTGATAAACCTACAACTGGTTTAACATGCTCAAATTCCATTCATCTAGGAGCTCTAATTCATTCGGTTTGGATACCCTGTACTCTTCATTGCTTACCATGCCTTTTAATGAGACTCTCAATGCGGGAATTTTGACCTCGATAGGTAATACAACTTATGATCCGTAGACCAAGGAAAAAGGTGTTGCACCTAATAGGCTATCAATAGGTCCTACTACTTTAGAATAATTGAATGTCAATTACTCGACCGTGCAGTGTCCAAGGCAGTTTGCAGAAGGAGATTATTTGAATAACCCATTTTATATTTTATATTTTTTTTCTTCTTTTAAACTACAGAAATCAAGTCTAATCTAAGGCCATTACTTTTTAACTAGAAAGTAATCTTACTCTAAGAAAATCCAAAAATACTAAATTAAAAAGCATAAGACAACTAGTTTAGAAAGCATTATGACTAAACTAGAAAGCATGGAAACAAGCAAACTAAATAACTGATGTATTAAAAAAATAGAAAAGTAAGGGAATAGACGATTAAACATCTTTTAAATAGTAAAGGAATTCTATCAACTATGGAAGATAACCTATACAAATTAAAAAAAATGGTGCTCCGAAACAACAAACTCGACTCTTCAACAACTTGTTACTTCCTATTGAACAACAATTTACTTCTAACAAAGAAAATAACTTAACAGTAAAATACTTATCTATCTAGGCTAACTCCCCTCAAGTGGTCAACTCGCAAGCTAATACTTCATCTTTAGATCACATAAGCTATGGGTTCTGAAATCCTTTTATTACAAACAACCATCATCATTCAAAATTCAACAGTTACCAATAGACATAAATCAGATAACTCATTTTAACAATGCTTTGAAAAACCATGTGAACAACATAACGATACTTCTTCTCTGTCTTATTCACTACTTATGAAATTATAGTATTATAGATAAATTCTTAACTAAATCTTAAATTTAAGATCGCATGGATAGCCATTGAAAAATTATTCCTTAACTTAAATCTAACTTTGATGTCTTTAAAGCTTTTAAACATGTAGAAGGCTTGAGAAGAGCTATAAAGTTTTTAACAACAAAATTTAAAGAAATTAAAACTGAATCTTTGGTGCATCATCCAGGCATCTAGGAGTGGGTTCACAACATTACTCTTGAGGCACGTGCTGGCTAAACTTCTGCAACAACCACATGATGACCTGTTATTCCCTAAAAAAATGCTCAAATCAACCCATTAAACCTACTTTGGTAAATTTCCTCGATTGATCAAAAGAAAGAAAGAAAGAAAGCATAATTTTCCTTAAAATAAGCAATTACTTCTCCTAAAGTTTAATAAATTGGCACAGGCTTAGGATTTGAAATTAGAAAAAGTAAGCTTTCCAGATTTTATTATGATGATTTTATTTTTACCTCATCATTTCCTCCCCTACCTAATTTATGTCAGGTCCTCTTACTCCATGGTTAAACCCCTAAGTTCTATTCCATTATTCATAAAGAGTACTAAGATCATGTGTTTCCCTAGCTGATGCATTGAAAGTTTTAGGGTTATGAATGAACCCTCTATGGAACATCACACTCTCCCTCCACTCATTCAAAAGTTTTTCATTCTTATCTGTGGAAATATTAAAGGCCGAGGGTGGATTAAGTAGCAAGGGAGGCCTGTATTTCATTCCTATCGATTTTGTTCATTAGGCTGATAGGGCTAATCATTATAGATCCTAAACAGTTTCCATCTTAGCCATTGTTCATTCAAAAATATTGAGTAAATTACCGATGGCCTTCTACAATTCAACAAATAGTCCACAAGTTGACATGCATCCTGCTTCCCTCTGTAGGCTTTGTGAAATGACTCCTTCAGGAGCACCAGTTCCTTCTTTAGCCTGTGATTTTTAGTTTGGACATTCCTAAGGAAGTAACACTTTTCCATCCATTTTATTAGCAGAGGTGGAATGCGGACCTGGAACCAATCAGTTATAACTAGTTCAGTCTGAATTTCTTTGGACTCCATTTGGGGTTTCATAGTACATTCCTTCAAATCCTGTTCTAGTTCAACTACTTTGTTGATGGAAGTGTTCAGCTCTTCAGTTTTTATTTTTTTGTCCTCCTCAAAAGCTGTGAGCATGAGCACAAAATTTTGTTTTATTCTTTCCATTTCTGCATCTTTATGTGCAATGTCCACACTATAAGTTTTATGCTTTTAATACTGCTCCTGCATTTGTTCCTGCAACTTATAGATTTTTGAGTCTTTCTCCTACAATTGAAGCCTCAAGCCTCTTATTTTATGATCCCTTTTATTTATTATAGCAGTTTGCATAGCCAACTCTTCTTTTTGCAATTCTATAAATTTGTTATTTTTTAACAATTGTCTTGTAAATCATCAATTTCTACTTTATACTGGTCTAATTCAGCAATGGCACTACTGGTTTCAACTGTTTCAACAATTTTATCTACAATGGGTGACAAATTTTTTGGCATACCGCCATCCCCCTCAGGTTCTCTTCCCTGAATTTCATCATTGAAAATTTCCTCTATATGTGCAGAATGGAAAGGAAACACTTCACCTGAATCCTCTTTATTTAGGGGTACCTCCTCTTCACTGGCATTCTCTAAAATTTCTGTGGGCTCATAAGGCTGCTTAGGCTTTTTCTTTTGTGAACTTCCCTCCTTACCCTGTATTGGGGTTTCGGAGAATTCAGAAACCAACCACTTACTTGTTTTGAGCGGAGGTGACTCCTGGAAAATGATAGGTGTTCCATTTTTCCTTGTTTTCTTCTTTCTTGGGTTACTAGTGTCAGAATAAACAATATCAACCTATTCTAGCAGGTCAGGCATTTTGAATTTATCACCGTAGAGGTCTGGAAAATCCTCACCAGGAGTGGTGGGATTAAGAGCTTTTAGAGCCAAAGAGCCCTTAGGGGAAATTTCTCTGGATGATGGAATAGCCCATTGGGATGGTTCCCCTGATTCTATGGTTCTTGCAATTGTCGGCTTCTCCATTTTCCCTTGGGTTTCTTATGAAAGTGGTACTTGCAAATTAGCTGAATTAACCCGTGATGTTTCAAAGGCCCAGTCCCTGTTTTATACCTCTCTATGGAAGTATTTAATGAATCAAACAAGAATTTAGGCATATTAGCCCTAAGAGTTGGGTCCTCCTTCCCGTGACATAAATGGGTCAACATATGAAAGGCAGACCCTACAACTATAGTAAGCTGACCCTCACAAGTAAAATACTTTATAATCCATGCAACGGAAGTACCCGAAGGTTCTAATATGGAGGTTCTTTGGAATCCCTTGTTTTGTCCCCTGGTACTTATTAGTACCATTGGGTGTGGGTCTCCCTCTCTAAAAATAATTCAGCTAATTTCTAGTACATTATTTGAGAGGTTTCTTTTATACTTATGCCTACATTCTCTAATCTAGATAAGCAAGAAATAATTTTGGAGCTTACCTTGAAATGCTTCTCTTGAAGTACCACTTCGCCATTTGTGTAGTTCTCAACAAAAGATCTTACCAGCTTTTCATTATGGCCTTCAAATTTTTTGATGAAGTTTAACCACCCTACTTCCTCGAACAATCTGGAGATATTACTCAATCCCAACAATTTTTTTGTTGAAAATCTAGCTCTTTCTTTCTTTTACCACCCCCCATTTCCTTATTTCACACTCTGCAAAAGATTTTAGTTCTAGTACAGAGCTCCCATGTATGTTTCTTTTGAAAATATTTCCTCTGAAATCACTTATTTGTTTTATTTGCAGCTTATGCTTCAATGATTTTGAAACTGCATGGAGGTTTGCGAAAGGCTTTGTCATACAAGTATTTTATCGCTGGGTGGCGCAAATTGCTAAATTGGAAGTGAGGTTCATGCCAATTAATTATTCTTTATTCAAAAATAACTACCTACTTAAAGCAAAAATTAATACTTGCCCGCATTTCGTGATCGTTCGAAGATCTTATACCTCACAGATTTGACAAGATGACGTGAAGGCATTGGTTGAAGTGACAACGGAGTTATTATGATATGGTATAGAATTCTATGGGGGACAAAGCTTTCAATGAGGAGTACGGAATTGGGTGGCTTACTTATGACTGAAGCAAAAATAGAAAGACAAATGTATAGGATATTCTGGTGGAAGAATCATGAAAATTTTGAAATTTTGAAAAAGTTGGCGGAAAACAAGCAAACAAGTTCGAGAGCACGTAATTTGGCCAATGCACTCAAAATGAGTGCTTAAGTTCTAGAGCATCGGTGTTTGGTGCAACCGAAACAAGAATGAAATGAAGGTTCCGGAGCATCGCTAAAAGATGTAGCCGAAGCAAGAATGAAATGAAGGTTCCAGAGCATTGCTGAAAGATGCAGCCGAAACAAGAATGAAATGAAGGTTCCAAAGCATCACTGAAAGATGCAACCAGAGCATAAACAGAATGAAAAGGTTCCAGAGCATCACTGAAAGATGCAGCTGGAGCAGCAATAGAATGAAAGGTTCTAAAGCATCACTAAAAGATGCAGTCAGAGCAGCAATGGAATGAAAGGTTCTAGAGCATCACTTAAAGATGTAGTTAGAGCAGCAATAGAATGAAAGGTTCTGGAGCATTGCTGAAAGATGCAGCCAGAGCAGTAACAAAATGAAAGGTTCCAGAGCATCACTAAAAGATGCAGTCGGAGCAGCAACAGAATGAAAGGTTGAGTGAGATGGAAAAGAATTTTTGAACCTCATGAGCTTTGAACGTTATTGCAGAACACCTCTTCAATATGATGACCTTTATACAAGTTCTAGAGCATTGGGCTTGAAAATGTCAAGTTCTAGAGCAGCGGTATCGACATCATAACATTCTGGAGCATCTTTGGAGGGTGCTCTAGAAGTTATTTTCTACTTCTTGAGAAGTCTTGCAAAAACATGATTTTTTTTTAGCTAAGTCCAAAAATGATGAAAGATTTAATGAAGGAAAATATCTCAGCATACATGTCCGTTTATTGCATATTTTCAAAAATTTATTATTTTATATATATATATATATATATTTATTTTATTTTTTTGAACAACATAGCATTGTTACAAGATAGACTCTGCCATGGTAGAGTCAACACATTGGACCTCTCCCTCCATTTTGACCATCCTTGTAAAGTCTTCCCTGTTGACTAGCTTATGGTAGACATGTAAGCGATGACCATTAACCAACAGAGTTCACGTGTCACCATCGATTGGTTTTAACCAAATGGTTTCATTTGAAAAGACTTCCTCAACTTCACAAGGTCCTAGCCAGTGAGTCTTGAGCTTCCCCTTATGATCCTTGTATCTAGAATCAAATAACAGGGCCTAGTCCCCATTATGAAACTCCTTTCCCTTAATATGTTTATCATGCCACACTTCTCGTTGATGCTGAATTAGTCTAGTTTGATGGATGGCGTCTAAAAAAAGTTCATCCAATTCACTCAGTTGCAAAACTCATTCAACTTAGGCTCATTTTAAATCTAGACCTAATTCCATAGCTATTCGTAGAGTTTGTAATTAAAACTCAATGGGGAGAAGAGGCTTCTTCCCAAAAATGATCTCATAAGGGTTGAATCCAGTCATAGATTTCCAGGTTGTGTTGTATGCCCATACGGCTTTAGGGAGTTTCCTGGCCTAGTCTTTTCTTCCAGAAGAAACTGGTTTTGTTAGAATATTTTCCAGTTCTCTATTAGTTACTTCTACCTGGCCATTCATTTGAGGGTGGTAAGGGGATGAATTCCTATGGCTTACCTGAAAATAATTGGTAAATTCCAAGAGCACTCGAGATATGAATTGGGGTCCTTGATCAGTTACGATAGTTTGAGGGGCTCCAAATTTAGGGAAGATTTTATTATAAAGGAAGTCTACAACCTGCTCTTCCCTAGCTATTCTTAAGGCTTGAACTTTAGCCCATTTTGTTAGATAGTCCGTGCAAACCAGTATATACTCTTTGCCTTGAGAGGAAGGGTCTATGGGTCCGATAAAATCTAAACCCCATATTTCAAATGGTTCAAGGACTACCTGTGGCAACAATAGCATTTCCAAAGAAGTAGTTGGTCTTCCTACCCTCTGAAATTCATCACAATGATGAACATAGTTCTTAATATCTTTGTGCATTGAGGGCCAATAGTATCTAGCACCTAGGACTTTGTGGGAAGTTCTCTTTGTAGAGTAATGTCCTCCCGAAGGGTCATTGTGACAGGCCCTTAGAATGTTGTAGGTTTCATTGGCTCTTACACATCTCCTCAAAATCATGTCAGGACCACAATGAAATAACATTCCATGAATCCACTTGAATGGGCCACTTTCCCTGATTAGACGCTTTTTTTTCTTAGACGTGAATCCAGGAGGTATCTCTGAAGCAGCTAAATAGTTAGCGATATCTGCAAACCAAGGTGATTTTACAGAAATGTAAAACAGATATTCATCTGGGAAATCATCCTATACAGGGGTACTGTCATCTTCTTCATGTTTGATTCGTGACAAAAAAAATGGCTACCACATTATATTTCCCTGGTTTATCAAGAATCGTGGCATTAAACTCCTGAAGGAGCAATAGCCATCTCATTATTTGACCATTAACCATGGGTTTGTTCATTAGGTACTTCACAGTTGAGTGATTCATATAAACTATGACCTTATACCCCGTAATATAATGACAAAATTTATTAATAGCATGAACAACAGCCAAAAATTCCTTTTTTGTTGTATAATTCTTTTCTGCCGGAGTAAAATTTTTGCTAATGAAATATATAGCATACTTCCCCCCATTCTCATCTTCTTGTCCTAGAACTGCATCGACAGCATCATTAGAAGCATCAACATAGATATGAAAGGGAATACTGCAATTTGGCCCTCTCAGAATGGGAGCAGAGACAAGCTTTTCTTTGATTTCTTCAAATGATTGTTGCCACTCAGATGTCCAAACAAACTCCACTTCTTTCTGTAAAAGAGAGAACATAGGAGTTGTAATTTTACTAAAGCCTTCTATGAACCTTTTGTAGTAACCAGCATGTCCAAGAAAACTTCTTACATCTGTTTGAGTTTGATGGATTGTCAACCAGCTATTGATATTCAAGGTTTTTCCTGGTAATAGCATTATTGATTTTGTTCCAAGATGAACTGAGGTTACAGTATACATAGGACGCAACAACATATTAAGAGGACAACTATGAGGTACCAGTTGGTGAAACCTTGTGATATCCTCATAGAAATGACTTGTTCTAGGAATCATATATTCTAAGGGACATGACATTCTCATTGTACCATAACTGTACTCCATTCCACTTATATCAATTGGTTGCCCGAAAATCCTTGGAGCATCCATCATTTCTTCCTCATTCGGGGTTATAGCAAGGCATGCTATTTCATTTACTAACTCTTCCTCCATTTCTTCCTCGTGGTGTTTAATTACTACCATGGCTAGGGAGGCTAAACTATTTGAACCATTTGATTCCTCAGGTTCGTCAACCTAGACTTTTTCATGCTCAGTAGGCTTAGCATGGGGATATAAGAACAAGTGTTTTCTATCTTGTCCATGCGAAATGGTCATTCCCCCTTCCCTACAATCAATCTTAGCAGCAATTGTGGCCAACCAAGGTCTTCCAATAATTATAGGATAGCTATCCTTAAGTGTAAGTGACTGAATTACCTGGAAGTCAACTAGATAATCCCATCCATCAACTTTGACAAGGACATTTTTAGTGACGCCCTTTGGGATGGCTATAGATTGATTTTCCATTTGTAAGACTATGGTTGTAGGACGTAAATCAGTTAGACCTAATTTTTCCATTACATTCACAGTCATCATGTTAATAGCTACTCCTAGATCCACTAGTGCATTTGGTATTGTTACCTCGTTGATTGTAACAGTTATAAGTGGACTTCCGGGATCATCGTATTTCAGAGCAATAGTCTTTCCAAACAAAAAATCAGCTAGATAACCATCAATATGAACGATATTTATCATTTTTGGCTTTCTCCATGGTGTTTTGATACATAATTGTTTGATTAACTGGTTTAATTCAGGGATTTCCTTTATTGCTTGCAATAAAGGAACTTCAATTTGCAACTGCTTAATCTCCTGAATTAACGTAGTTTTTGTAGCCAAAGATACTTCTGGAGTATCTTCCGGAGATATGTAATTTAAGTGTTCGGGATATGGTGCCATCTTTTTCTTCCTTGGAATAGGATCCTCCTTATGTTGACTTAAAGGACTGACCTTCCTCCCCTTGAGACAAGTCAGCAACCCCTGCCGCTGAAAAAGGCTCTTTGTCTTGAGGAGACGTATCCTGCTTAGATGATGTGTCTTTTGTTGGACTTTTAGGCTTAGTTTCCTCCTCTATTTCTTTAATGGTTGGAGGTTGAAGAGTTTGACCAGAATGCAATTGCACATTTCTGAAGTGTATCGCATTAAGCCCTATAACATTTTCATGTTCGGTAGAATAGACTAGTGTATTTTGGCGATTATTCTTAGGATTGGGAAGCGGTTGCGCTGGAAGTTGCGATTGGTTTACCTGCTCATTCTGAGGAGGGTTTTGAGCTGGAGGTAACAATTTTTTTTGTTGATTCCTCCTTGGTTCAGTATAGAATTTATTTTTTGCCCGATTCCATTAGGGGGCTATGTGTTATTGGTACCACTATTGTTGGGGTTGATTTGACCACTGTTGATTTCCCCATGTGTGGTTTGTCCACTCAAGGGATCCCCAATAAGGAGTTCCCCGATTAGGTTGAGGTGGAGGCGACTGATTCCAAGATGGCGTCCATTGATTATGAGCCCAGTTATTTTGTGGTCTCCATGTAGGATTAGGATTTTATCCATAAGGGAAATTACCTCCTTGACGTTGGTTTAAGGCATGTATTTCTTCTTCAACCGGAATGGTTTTTTTCTTAGTATTCTTAATATCCGACAAACTCTTGCACTAGTTTGTAGGATGATTTTGCTCACACAGTTGACAAACATTGAGTTTATCCAAAGGACACTCACGCAATAGGTGTTTATTTTGACACCTTGGACAATAAATGGATAAGGCCTCTAGGTTGTGAGTTTTAGCTTGTATACCTTCTAATGTGGTATTCAACTACATGAGAATACCCATTTTCAGATTGGCTATTTCTTCGTGAAGCTTATCTATCTCATTAGACCCTTTAAAAAGATTAGTTTTTTGGATTCCTCCCCGAGTACGGGAAAAATTCTGACATAACTCACATATTTCTTCAAGAGTTAATTGAGATACATCACCTTTTCCCATTAAATCAAGATTTCTTCAAGCGTTATCATCAAGACCTTTAAGAAATATTGTTTTGAGAATCTCTACACTAATGGTCGTTTCTCCACATCTTTTGGAGAGGAAGAGGAACCTATCGATATAATCCTCCAAACTTTCATCCTCATTTTGTCTCAGCTTAAACAAATCCTCCTTATGATCACTTACCCTACAGTAACTTTGGTATTTTTGTAAGAAAACAGTCTCCATTTCCTCCCAGGATGTTATACTACCAGAACCTAATCCCATGAACCAACATATTGTTGAGTCCTTCCAAGTTGACAGAAAGAGCTTCAAATTTTGGTTGTCATTCTTATAATCATAAGTTTGGCATAGGACTTTAAACTCAAAGAGAAATTGGTTTAGGTCTTCTAAGGATAAACCATGGAAGTTTGGAAAGAAAGCTGGAGAAATGTTCTTCATGACAGTGTCATCATCAGTGTCCAACGTAATAGGATAAGTAAACGTTCTATGAGGTTGAGGTTCATTGTGGTTAGGTTCATCTCTATGATCTCCCATGATGTCCAGAAGAGTATGTTCCTTGAAAACAACTTCCTCTATAACTGGTTGTTCTACCAGTTGCTCGACAGGTAAATAATGGAAAGCCTCTGGTGGAGTAGGCTCAAATAATTCTTCAGAAGTGTGGTCGTCTAAGCCTTGGGCTTCCCTATTTATGATTGGTACGTATTTTGGGGGGTTCTTTGGTATAAAAATTCTGTGAGGGCCTCTTTTTCAGATGATGCAGAAAAGAAAGCCGGCTAAGAAATTTTTGGCATAAAACTTTGTATTCAAACTGTCTCCTAATAACACTTAAGCACAAAGGCTTTTTAAGAAGTCCCCAGCAACGGCGCTAAAAAGTGATAGGCTGTCGTTAGGTCCTACTACTTTAGTATAATTGAATGCCAATTAGTCGACCAAGCAGTGTCCAAGACAGCTTGTAGAAGGAGATTATTTGAACAACCCATTTTATATTTTCTATTTTTTTCTTCTTTTAAACTACAAAAATCAAGTCTAATCTAAGGCCATTACTTTTTAACTAGAAAATAATCTTACTCTAAGAAAATCTAGAAATACTAAATTAAAAATCATAAGACAACTAATTTAGAAAGCATTACGACTAAACTAGAAAGCATGGAAACAAGCAAACTAAACAACTGATGTATTACAAAAATAGAAAAGTAAGGGAATAGACGATTGAACATATTTTAAAAAATAAAGGAATTTTATCAACTACAAAAGATAACCTATAAAAATTAAAAACAATGGTGCTTCGAAACAACAGACTCGACTCTTCAACAACTTGTTACTTCCTACTGAACAACAATTTACTTCTAACAAAGAAAATAACTTAACAATAAAATACTTATCTATCTAGGCTAACTCCCCTTGAGTGGCCAACTCGTAGGCTAATACTTCGTCTTTAGATCACATAAGCTACGAGTTCTCAGATCATTTTATTACAAATAGTCATCATCATTCAAAATTCAACAGTTACCAATAGACAGAAACTAGATAACTCTTTTTAACAGTGCTTTAAAAAACCATGTGAACAGCATAACGATACTTCCTCTCTGTCTTATTCACTACTTATGAAATTATAGTTTTATAGATAACTTCTTAACTAAATCCTAAATTTAAGATGGCATGGATAGCCATTGAAAAATTCTTCCTTAGCTTAAAAATAACTTTGATGTCTTTAAATCTTTTAAACATGTAGAAGGCTCGAGAAGAGCCATAAAGTTTTTAACAATGGAATTTAAAGAAACTAAAACTGAATCTTTGGCCCATCATCTAGGCATCTAGGAGTGGGTTCACAACATTACTCTTCAGGCACGTGCTGGCTAAACTTTTCCAACAGCCGCATGATGACCTGTTATTCCCTACAAAAATGCTCAAATCAACCCATTAAACCTGCTTTGGTAAATTTCCTCGATTGATCAAAAGAAAGAAAGAAAGCATAATTTTCCTTAAAATAAGCAATTACTTCTCCTAAAGTTTAATAAACTGGCACATGCTTAGGAATTTAAATTAGCAAAAGTAAGCTTTCTAGATTTTATTATGATGAGGTTATTTATACCTCATCAATACCAATAGGTGTGTGAATGCTAGTTTGATAGGCCCATAAGGCTAGGTTTAGCTATAGATACCAATCATGGTTGGCTTCATTAACAGTCTTTTTCAATATTTTCAAGATTTTTTTTTGGATGCCTCTACCTGATCATTTTCTCTAGGATAGTAGGGTGCATAAAATCTATGTTGGATAGAGAATTTGGAAAAAAGCTCCTAGACATCCTAATTTTTTAATGGGGTGCCATTATCTGTTACAATTGTCAATGGGATTCCCTACCTACAAATGAGATAATTCAAAATGAATTTTGATATTTGTTTGTCAATGATATAGGTCAATAGAATTGCCTATGTCCATTTAGTGAAGTTATTTGTTGCAGTGATAATGAATTTATGCTCGTTGGATGAATTGGGTGATATTTTACCTACCAAGTCTAACCCCCATTGTGAAAAAGGCCATGGCATTGTGATAGGTCTCAACTCTTGTGCTAGTACATGAACTAGATCATTGTGTTGCTGACATTGTCAAAACCTTCCAAAATGTTGAATGTAGTCTTGCTCCATGGAAGGCCAATAGTACCCTGCTCTGAATATCTTCTAGAATTAGTTAGCTCTACTAGAGTGGGATCCAAAAATACCTTTCTGGACCTCTTGTAAGGTCATTTGTACTTCTTTTGTGTTATGTAATTAGATTAACATACCATCTAGGCTACGATGGTATAGGGTTTCTCCTAAGATCATAAAATGGGAGGTTCTACGGGTGAAGGTTTTCTTTTGAGTAGTCATTAAGTCAAGTGGTATGATACCACTCTGGATATATTCAAAAGTATCTTGGAGCCTTGGTTACATAGGACCAGCAACAATACATACCATTTATGATTCTGGGACATTGAATTCTGGCACCAGCAGTTGCTCCATGAGGAATTCATATTTAGGCACATTTTTAGGAATATCAAGTAGTGAGCCTATTGTTGCCATTGAAACAACAACCCTGTTATTAATCTGAGGAACTATTCAAAGATTATTTTGATGAAGTACTTGTTGATGGATTTTTTTGCACCTTCTCAACATAGGTAGTTCACAAGTGCACCACCTCTCTTGAAAGGAAATCTCCAGCAACAAGTTGTTGAAGATTACCCCAAGGTCTCTCGAGTGTCAAGTCATGATAATGCTTGGAATAGTTTAGTTTGTTGATGTGTTTTTCTGGTAACATAGGACCGAGACATATGGTTGACAAAGCATGGGAATTTGGGTTTGCAAATGGAGTTTCAAAGTGTTGGAAGTGAATGAATAGTGGCTACCCACTCAAAATAGCAAGCTGAAACTCACCATGTTCATCAGATTTAGCTTTATTATGATGCTTTGAATCCTATTCTAACAAATGACTAAAATAAATTGCAAAAGGAGAAGGGTTAAGAAAACTATTCTAAATCCTAAGAATGAATGAATAGTAAAAATGGTGGCTGCTACAATAGACAAACTTCCTAAACTAGGTTTTCCTTAACCAAGAGAACCTAAAACTACACAAAACCAGTGCAATCTTCTAAGGACTGTAGATTTTCATATTACACATGTATATAATTAACATGCAATTGAACTAAGTCACAACAATGAAATATGGAAGCCCAGGCTAACTTTGCACAACAACTTGTCTTTAACAAGTGCCAAAAGTATGGGCTGAAAATTCACCAAATTATTGTAACAACAAGCAACATTATCACATCCATCCAAGAAAATACAAACTAAAACTAACATGGAAGTTGAATAATGCAAGAAAGATGAACAAACTCAAAGAAAACATCCATAAAATCATGCAATGCTTCCTTCTATTACTGCAAAATTCTCTTTGCATAAATTCTCCAACCATTTACAAATGAGGAGCAAACCCCTATTTATAGTTTTCCAAAACCAGAATGAATTGTTAGGATTAATTTTCATTGTGTGGCCAAGATTTTTTACAAGCTAGGGTTTCACCTACCCCAAATATTCAACAATTTAAAATAAATTCTTTGTCTTTTTCCTATTTTATCATCTAGTGACTTAGGTACTATAGAAAATTTGTCATCTAGTTGATTTCCCTTTTAGTGTAGCTGAAACTGCTTGAAGGTTGCCCCTTATTTGATGGATCTGCAACAGTCTTCATCCAATCAACTAAATCTTACTAGCAGATTTGTATCGTTGAAGAGAAAAACATGTCATTCCTGATCTCAATGGACATCTTCTAACAGGTCATGATCATGTGATGAAATAAAAATAGCTCCCTCTAGCTCCCTTCAAGGCCACCCTTTGCAGTTTTGTCACTGATTTCCTCAGCATAGGAATTCTTCTAATGCAAGCTCTATTGATGATTTCTAGGAGGAGAGGAAAGCATAAAATGAATGGTGATGGGAGCAACGTGCTTGTTCCTTATTCAACTTTTTAAATGGGCCTCCCTGACAAACCTGCATCAGGTTCCATAAATCCTACATACACAAAGTGCAGTAAGTGCTTTCATACATAAATCAAGGAAAATTTTAATCAAATCCTACAAGATTAGTGTTAGATCCATCCATGCATCATTAAAAGATCATAGTATTCATCATTGTTCCACATGTGGATCTCATTTGGACCATAAACATAAATATGGGTCTAGGGGTGCGGGTTTCTCCCATGGTGGATGGAAGGTGGATGACAAACATACAATAGATGAAACATGAATAGTAGATGAATGGCGGATAGTGGGAAACCTTTAAAATGATGGAAGGCACACGAAAAAACCAAATGTAGAGCCTGCCAGGTGAGGGGAAGCCAAGGGACAACTGCCCTAAAAGAGGCAATCCACACATGAAAATCTACACAGTGCGGCTTGCAAGGGAAGCTCCCATAGATAGTGATGGAGGGACATAAACCCACAAGGGAAGTTCCCACGGATGGTGATGGAGGGATGATGAATGGAAAAAACCAAATGCGGAGCCTACTAGGTGGGGGAAGTTAAGGGTCGGTTTCCCTAAATGAGGCAAACCACTAATGAAAACCCGCACATAGTGACTCGCAAGGAAATTCTTGGAGATAGCGACAAAGGGATGGAAGCCCGCAAGGGAAGTTCCCAAAGATGGCAACAGAGGGGTGGCGGCCCGCAAGGGAAGTTCCCACGAATGATGATGAATGGATGGCGGCCCATAAGGGAAGTTCCCATGGATGATGACGGAGGGACGGTGGCCCGCAAGGGAAGTTCCCACAAATGACGACGAAGGGACAACAACCCGCAAGGGAAGTTCCCACAAACAACAATAGAGGGATGGTGACCTGTAAGGGAAGTACCCACGGTCGGCAATAGAGCAATGGTGGTCCGCAAGGGAAGTTCCCATGGATGGTGATGGAGGGATAGTGGCTTACAAGGGAAGTTCCCACAGACGATGATAGAGGGATGGCGACCTGCAAGGGAAGTTCCCATGGATGGTGATGGAGGGACGATGGCCCGCAAGGGAAGTTCCCATGGATGGCAATAGAGGGATGACGACTTGCAAGGGAAGTTCCCACAGATGGTGATGGAGGGATGGCAGCCCACAAGGGAAGTTCCCACAGATGGTGATGGAGGGACGGCGACCTACAAGGGAAGTTCTCATAGACGGTGATGGAGGGATGAAAACCTTGAACGGATGTTCCCATGAACGGCGACGGAGGGACAACGAACCAAAAGGGAAGTTCCCATAGATGGTGATGGAGGGATTGTAACCCACAAGGGAATTTAACATGAATGGTGACGAAGGGATGGAGGCCTGCAAAGGGAATCTCCCATGGATGGTGACAGAGGGACAATGGCCTACAAGGGAAGTTCCCATAGATGGTGATAGATGGACAATGACCCACAAGGGAAGTTCCCACGAATGGTGATAGAGGGGCAGTGGCCGACAAGCAAATTTCCCATGGATGATGATGGAGGGACAATGGCCTGCAAGGGAAGTCTCGTAGACTGTGACAGAGGGATGGTGGTCCATAAGGGAAGTCTCACAACTTCATAAAGCTAAGTAAATTTGATATTTTTCAATTTTAGCACATGGGAAAAGGGGTAGAATGAGTGCCAAGACATATTTTCTTAATATTTGACTCATTTTGAAAAATGAAAAATATTGGGAGGGGGAAGCTAGAGGGCCTGCTACCCTTTTGAAAAAAATAATGAGCATGCAGTGACCCACACACAAATTCTCAAAATGTCTAAACACATGGAAAACTTGATGCATAATCCTTTAATCATGTGAATTCATTCATTTCATGGTCCCTAGATGATGAAAACTTAAATTTTGTACCCCTTTTAGAAAGGAAAAGATTTGGAAGGGGGAAGCCAGAGCTTCTGTTGCCCTTTTAAAATAGAAATGAGCACACGACAAACCACACACCACACACGGTGACTAGAAAAGGAATTATTTTGGACGAAAATGAAGGGATGGAAGCCCACAAGGGAAGTCTCATGGATGGCGATGGAGGGATGATGACCCACAAAGGAAGTTTCTGTAATTTCCTGAAACTTAACAAAACCTTGGAAATTCACTTAGGCATCATGAAAACATCCCAAATCCATAGGCTAATTGTCCCCAAAGTCAAAAATGAAGGAAAAAGTGAAGCAAGTGAGTAGGGATCAAGTCAGCAGGAGCAAGGCAAAATAAAAAATGGGGGAAGCTTGCAAAATAAAAAGACATAGAAAATAAAAATAAGTGGACTTGGTCAAAGGGAACTTTAGTCATTTTAAGTTATATGACCAACCTAATCTTCGGAATAGGGGTGGGAAAAATGAGGTGGGAGAAAAACAACCCATAAAGAGAAAAAGAAAGGGGGTCCCTACCTTCAGTAGGGTGTGTGTGCAAAATAAACACAACAAATGGTGACTCACTAGGGAAATGCTCCGAATAATTTTGATGAAAAACTAGAATCACGAACCTAAAATCTCTTGTTCCAATCCTCATGCTAGGGCAAAAAAATCAGATGCCGACCAAAAGATCAAAACCACTAGCTACCTCAACCTTTAGTGTGATGAAAATTCAAGTGTGTGCAATTGCGTTAATTCCTATCCTTGAGCCACTACAAGAACCTAAGCTTCGTCAGGTTAATCTACGTAATTAATTCCAACTTCAAAATAATCTGGGACATTTCCTTGCTGCTAGTTAGGAATCCATAGCCCCAAAAAGGTTGTCATTGTGATTCTCCTGAACACTGCTCTACTATCAACTAGGCGTCTATAGCCCCGATAGATTTTTTCATATCCTCTTAAAAGTTGAATCTTCTTTATTTTGATTTCATCATTTTTCTTTCTTTCTTTTTGTTTCTTTTGATTTTATTTTCTCTTCTTTATTTTCAACCTGCAAGCAATGAAGCTTGCAATCAGGGTTGAAAATCACAGTGGCGCTGAAGTAGAATTTTAGATTTTTAACTTAACCAGACTTCATAAAGGAGCCTAAAGGAACCTCTAGATTCTTAAAGTATGTGAGATATGTAAGATTTAAGAATACATCCGAGTCAAATCAACCAATGACCTATCCCCTTCAAAACAAACATCCAAGTCTCTTGACACTAACATAAAACCCTCACCATCCACTCTAAAAACTTGATTAAAGTTGGTTGAAGAGATACATAGAACAACCCTAGGAAATAAAATGGTTGTTGTGTGCACGAACATGCCCAGCTAAAAGTAGAGGAACCTTGAGCAAAGCAACAACATAGTGGAAGCAAACAAAAACAAGTGAAAAGCAAACACCCACACTAACAAAAGCAACAAATCAAAAACAAACAACAAGGAAACTAATCTAAGGGTATGTGCAGGATCATGATGGGCCAAAAAGTGGCGATATGTAAGTGATGTGATGGCCCATGTGGCTGACGACTTTTTTTTAACCCAAAATTGATGAAACAAAAAGGGTTTTTAAAAGAGATTCTTAGCATTCCACCAATATAAATTATGCTTTACTTTGAATTTAATAAATAATTATTATTCATTTTCTATTTGAATTACGACTAAAGTCTTGATTGATAGGTTGATTGAAAAAAAAAAAATAGCTTTCAAAGGGTATCACATTTTTTTAATCTGAAACATGCGACACATTCTATACTTCACATACTATAGGATTTAAAAAAAAAATGAATTTCATAAATTTTTGTCCAAGTTAAGGTGGTCAGGCATACGAGTTTTTATATTTTTTAAAATTTGTAATAAAAAAATCATAATTAATTATTCACTTGGAAAAAAATTACAAAAAAATATGCATCACATCGAGACATGAGTCTTCTACTTATATCTAAAATATTATAAAAAATTATTATCATTTTATTGTGGTTAGAGTGGTCAGACAAACACCTACTTCTTATTTTTTCCCTCAAATTTAAGTACTACTGCATTGAAATTTTAAATTTTCACCAAATAGATTTTTTTTAAATAAAAATAAACCTAGTAGTTTAGAAACTACATTCAATTTGCAATAGATTCTATTCTTACATATTTTTGAAATAATATAGTTAACTTATTCAAATTTTTATGTCAAGTCGCATAACTCTGATTTTTCTGAATTTTATTGCCACTTAAGGGCTTGTTTTTTCCATGATGATCCTGCACATGCCCCTAAATCAAACTAACCTATGACAAACCAACCTAACCAAAAAAAATCAGGAAAGAGAGACTATTTACATGATGCCTACACTAACCAAAAAAACTATGTACAAATATATTTACAAAGGACTACGTTCAGGCAAGATAGACCAACACTCATGCCCATTGGATTTCATAATGCATGCACAAGAAGGTGAGTGTCTGTTACAGTTATAATCCATGCAAACTTATCCTTATATTAAAAATAAATAAGTTTAACATTGCAACATTCAAATTTAATCACATGGTCCCAAAAAATCAGCAATTGAGGAGGTTCATTAAACCCATGGTTAATCCATAAACACATTTGTCTCCCATCGTTCTAATAATAAAAGTGATAAATATAGCTATGAGTATTCACAAGAGTAAGGAAAGATAGAACCTAGGTGTCATCATGCGAAGATGGCACCATTTGACAGTTGAGAGTGAGCACTGAGTCCTAGGTCATTACGTTGACAGCTTTAGGTGGAGTCACTAGGTGGTGCGACATCCCTCATGTATCACAAGTCTACAAATCACAATCAAATTGATTAGGCAGTACACATTGTGAAGAAAAAAATTCAAATGCAAGGAACCTTATACCTGATCTAGGGCTTTCACAAGGCTGGGAGAATGAGGCAGCAAACACCTCTTCAGAGCTACCAATGGGATCCACAACCTCTATCGATTGTTCTTCAAAGAGATACACTTCATTTTGCTGATCTTTTGTAGTCCATGTCTCTGCATGATTGTTGTCTTCAAGAGGTAGCGTGTTGTCCCATCTCCTTCCCTAGGTGTTGACCTTAATTTTATGATGTTCATTGTCATGGGAAGATGACACAAATTAATTTTTCCTATTGTAGCCTTCTGAACATGTAAGATAATCACCAATAATCATGGCAGAAGGACTCCCAGTTGTTGCTTGTAGTTGGTCAAGCCCATCATACTTGTGGGCAGTCATTAGAACACACCTGCCTTTATCTTCTTCTCTTTGGATTTCATGTATTTCACCATGACGTTCACTCGTTTGCTCTTGTTCATCATCACTATAGACAGAGAAGGAGTTCTTGTTCCAGTCTAGAGAATCTAATGTTTCATCCTCTTGAGGTTTAGGTAGTATGTATTCATCACCACCATCCTCTAAAATGTACTCCTCCTCAACATTGGCATACCTCTGAAGTATAGCTCCTAATGGAATAAAGTCATCAATTGAGGGGACCTCTTGACGGGGGCCAATATTTACTATGTGGTTTTCCCCCAAGGATGCCCCATAAGGCCTACCATCCATTATGTATAGATTCCCTATAGGAGGGAAGGACTCTTGATGTTCATTGGATAGCATTCCCATGTTCTCCGCTTCATCATCTGAAAGCTCAGGATTGTGCTGTTATTCTTGCATTGATGTCCCAACATCCTACTGATAACTAAATTCAACTCGATTATCACTTGGTTCAGGTTCTTGGTCCTCTAGTTCAATCCTTGAAGCTACTATAGGAAGTGGTGCACTCAACTACCTCACTTGTTCTTTGACTTGTTTGATGACCTCTTCACATAGCTCACATGTGAACTCAGAATGTGTTGAATCATGGAGCCTACACCATCTCAACAACAATAACACCTCCAAATCTAGTTGGTGTCTCAACTTGAACCAATCCCTTGCGAGTCTTGAGATGAGCTCATTGTATCTTTCAATCATCATTAGTTGGGAAGGAAGTTTGATGGTAGACAACCGCAGCATGTGGTTGTTCCCACTCCTCTAAATCCTTATTTTCAGATGCTTGATCACTGTCATTCATGAAGGAAAGGTCTTCTAATCTTATTTCACTTATGCTTTCTTCTTCATTTTTTGTTGCCCCAAGGCATTCAACCTCTTCCTCTTCCTATTCTTCAAAATTTTCATTGGTTGTCCCAACATGCGTTGCTGCAAGTTCTATTAATTCATCTTCAATTGCCAATAATTCCTCTTCTTGAGGGAAGGAATTCTCTTCACCAGTGGGAAATATGTTTTTTAATTCCTCACTAATTGAACTTTCATGAAGGCTTCCTATCATTCCAAGGAACTCAACACGTTCCTTTTAATTTTCAGCCTCAGTGTGTGTTGTCCCAACACTTACCTCTATGGAGCTTCTTGATTCAACTCCAGTATGTTGCCTCCTAGATTTTGACAACTCACCTACCTCATGGGATGAATTTTTTTCATTGAGAGTTGGCTATTCTAACTTTCCCAAATAGATGCTAGCTTGGGTGATGAAATCTGCACATGATGGACAAGTGAATTCCAAGTGGGGTGAATTATGGAATCTTCACCATCCAAACATCAACACTTCTTCTAAGTTTGGTCCATCCTCAAGGCTCATTTTTTATTGAATCAAATCCTTGAAGGTCTTGGATTCCATGTTAGAAAATTCCTTTTCTAGGTCTGGAAGAGCCAAGGGTTGGTATATTTCCCAAAAGAGTATTTCTCCTTGCAAGGCCCTCTCAGCTCTGCCCAAGAAAGTTAGGTAGTCCAATTCATTGTCTCTACATCTATTATGGATCCTACACTTTTCTGCCAATGAAAATTTCTGGAATTGTCTCCTCAATATCTTATTCAAATTTGAAAGTAGCTGAGCAATGTTGATTTGCAAATGTTGTTCCATCTCCGCTCAACTCTTGTTGGTCTTCAAATTTCTGATTTTAACATTCCAGCATGTAAGGAGATCTCCTTATCTCATATTTCACTTGAATGTTCCTTTCAACTTCCAACTCTCATCTTTGTAGCCTCAACATGTCATGCCCTCCTTCTAACGCTAGTTCTATTGATGGGTGTTTTTGCACATTCTCAACATAGGAAGCGCACAAGTGCACTACCTCTCTTGAAAGGAAATCTCCAACAAGTTGTTGAAGATTACCCCAAGGTCTCTTAGGTGTTAGGTTATTATAATACTTGGAATACTTCAGTTGGTTGATGTGTTTTTCTCATAACATAGGGCCAACCTTTATGGTTTACAAATCATGGGAATTTGGGTTCGTAAATGGAGTTTCAAAGTGTTGGAAGTGAATGAACAGTGGTTTCCCACTCAAAACAACAAGCTGAAACTCACCATGTTCATTAGATTTAGATTTTTTATGACACTTTGAATTCTACTCTAATAAAGAACTAAAATAAATAGAAAAAGTAGAAGGGTTAAGAAAACTATTCTAAATCCTAAGCATGAATGAATAGTAACAATGGTGGCTGTTACAGTAGACAAACTTCCTAAATTGGGTTTTGCTTCACTAAGAGAACCCACAACTACACAAAACCAGTGCAATCTTCCAAGGACTGCATATTTTCAGATTACACATGCACATCATGAACATGCAATTGAACTATGTTGAAACAATGAAATATGGAAGCCCAAGTTAACTTTGCATAGTTGCTTGTCATAAACAAGTGCCAAAAGTATGGGCTAGAAATTCATCAACATACTATATCAACATGCAACATTATCACAACCATCCTAGAATCTACAAACTAAAACTAACATGGAAGTTGAATTGTGCAAGCAAGGTCAACAAACTCAAAGAAAACATCCATAGAATCATGCAATGGTTCCTTCTATTTCTGCCAAATTCCCTTTGCAGCAATACTCCAACCATTTACAAATGAGGAGCAAGCCCCTATTTATAGTTTTCCAAAAGCAGAATGAATGGCCAGGATTAGTTTTCATTGTGCGGCCTAGATTTTTTACAAGCTAGGGTTTCACCCACCCCAAAATATTCAACAATTTAAAATAAATTCTTTGTATTTTCCCTATTTTTTCATCTAGTGACTCAGGTACTATAGAAAATTTATCATCTAGTTGATTGCCCTTTTACTTTAGCTAAAATTGGTTGTAGGCTGTCCATTATTTGATGGATCTACAACATTCTTCATCCAATCAATTGAATCTTGCTAGAAGATTTGTATCATTGAAGAGATAAACATGTCATTCATGATTTTGGTGGACATCTCATAATGGGTCATGATCATGTGATGAAAGAATAAACAGCTCCCTCTGGCTCCCTTCAAGGCCACCCTTTGCAGTTTTGTCACTGACTTCCTATGTGTAGGCCTTCTTCTAACATAAGATCTATTGATGGGTGCTAGGAGGAGGGGAAAGTATAAAATGAATGGTGATGGGAGAAACACACTTGTTCCTTATTTAAATTTTTCAATAGGCCTCCCCGATGGACCCACATCAGGTTCCATAAATCCTGCATACATGAAGTGCAGTAAGTGTTTTCATACGTAAATCAAGGAAAATGTTAATCAAATCCTACAAGATCATTGTGAGATCCATCCATGCATCCTTAAAATATCACAGTATTCATCATTCTTCCACATTTAGAGCTCATTTGGACTATAAACATAAATATGGGTTCATGTGTGCACGTTTCCCACACGACAAATGGAAGGCAGGTGACAAACGGATAGTGGGTGGAAGGCAGACAATAGATGAATGAAAGACGATGGGAAACCTTTTGATGGACGAAAGGAAAATGAAAAAACCAAATGCAGAGCCCACCAAGTGGGGGGAAGCCAAGCGTTGACGACCCTAAAAGAGGCAATCCACACACACAAGACTGCACACAGCAACCTGCAAGGGAAGTTCCCATGGATGAATACAAAGGGATGGAAGCTCACAAGGGAAGTTCGCACAGATGGAAAAAACTAAATGTGGAGCTTGCCAGGTGGGGGGAAGTTAAGGTTTGGCCACCCTAAAAGATGAAAACCACAAATGGAAACCCACAGATGGTGGCCTGCAAGGAAATTCCTACAAAAAACAATGAAGGGACAATAGGACACAAGGGAAGCTCCCACAGATGGCAATGGAGGTACGATGGCCCGCAAGGGAAGTTCCCATGGATGGCGGCGAAGGGACAGTGGCCTACAAGGGAAGTTCCCATGGATGATGACCTGCAAGGGAAGTTCCCATGAATGGTGACAGAGGGATAGTGGCCCGCAAGGGAAGTTCCCATGGATGGTGACAGAGGGATGGCGGCCCATAAGGGAAGTTCCCATAGATGGCAGTGGAGGGACGATGACCTGCAAGGGAAGTTCCCATGGACATCGATGGAGGAATGGTGACCCGCAAGGGATGTCTAGTAGATGGCAATGAAGGGATGGCAGCCCATAAGGTAAGTTCCCATGGATGGTGACAGAGATACAACAACCCAAAAGGGAAGTTCCCATAGACGGCGATGGAGGGATGACAACCTACAAGGGAAGTTCCCACAGATGGTGATAGAGGGACGATGACCCATAAGGGAAGTTCCCATGGATGATGATAGAGGGATAGCGGTCCGCAAGGTAGTTTCCCACAGATGGTGATGGAGGGATGGCGGCTCGCAAGGGAAATTCCCATGGACGGTGACAAAGGGACGGTGGCTTGCAAGGGAAGTTCCCATGGACAGTAATAGAGGGATGATGACCTTCAAGGGAAGTTCTAATAGATGACAATGAAGGGATGAAATCCCACAAGGGAAGTTCACATAGATGACAACAGAGGGATGGTGGTTCGCAAGGGAAGTTCCCACCAACGATGATAGAGGTACAATGACGCACAAGGGAAGTACCACAAATGGTGATGGAGGGATGATAGCTCACAAGGGAAGTCCCACAACTTCACAAAACTAAGTAAATTTGAGATTTTTTAATTTTAGCACATGGGAAAAGGGGTAGAATGAGTGCCAAGACATATTTCCTTAAGATTTGACTCATTTTGAAAAATGCAAAAAATTTGGAGGAAGTTGGAGGGTCTTCCACCCTTTTGAAAATAACAATGAGCACACGATGACCCACAAAGAAATTCCCACAATTTATGAACACATGGAAAAATTGATGCATACCCCTTTAGGCATGTGAAGTCATTCATTTCATGGTCCCTATATGATGAAAAATTGAATTTTGCACCCCTTTTGGAAAGGAGAATATTTGGAAGGGCGAGGCTAGAGGGTCTGTCACCCTTTTAAAATGGAAATGAGCACACAATGACCCACATAGGGTGGCCTGCAAAGGAATTCCCGTAGACAACGACGAAGGGACAATGACCCACAAGGGAAGTCCCATGGATGACAATGGAGGGACGGCGACCCACAAGGGAAGTTTCTGCAACTTCTCAAAACTTAATGAAACCTTGGAAATTAACTTAGGTATCATGAAAAAATCCCAAATCCATAGGCTAATCTTCCCCAAAGCCAAAAATGAAGGCAAAAGCAAAGCAAGCGAGCAGTGACCAAGTCAGCAGGAGCAAGGCAAAAACAAAAAGGGGGGCCCCACAAAAGCAAAAGACTTAGCAAATTTAGATAGGTGGACTTGGTCAAAGAGAACTTTAGTCATTTTAAGGCATATGACCAAACTAAGCTTGGGAACAGGGGCATGCAAAATGAGGAAAGAGTAAAACAACTCATCAGGAGCAAAAGAAAGTGGGTCCTTACCTTTAGCGGGTTGTGTGCAAAATATGCACAATAGTACTCCTTGAAGCTATCAACCATCCTTTTTTATGGTATCAATTTGTCATTTTTTGTTTGGCATTCATCATTCACCTACCTGATTACTAGCTGAGAGTCTCCAAAGACATGTCGCTCTTTTATTCTTCGTTCAATCACCATTTTGATCCATTTGATAAGAGCTTCATACTCTAAGATGTTGTTTGTGTGAGGGAATGCAATCTTGTAGGCCTTGGGTATACTATCTCCCTATGGTGTGAGAAATAAAATACTTGCTCTAGAACCATTTTGAGTATGGGACCCATCAAAGTATAGAGTCCATTGCCCTATATGTTCTATCATCAAGACACTCTCATCTAGAAAATCCATTGTGAGAGGTTTATGATCATCTATGGGTACTTCAGCTAGTTGTTCTGCTATGACTTGTCCCTTCATAGCTCTCCTATCTACGTATTCTATATCAATTTCCCTCAGGATCATCACCCATTGGGCTATTCATCCTTTTAAGGCTAATTTTTCTAATAAATATTTGAGTGGGTCCACCTTCAAAATCAGTTTCACTTTTTTGTTTAACATATAATGTATCAATTTTTGTGTTGATAATAGGACTAAGAGACAGGCTCTTGGGTGAATAGTTCAGTTCATAGCCCACTAGTGTTATGCTGATATAGTAGACTGCCCTTTCTTTATTGTTATCATCTAGTTGTGTCAGGAGAGCTCCCAATGTTGCTTGTGTGGTAGACACATCATGTATCATCTACTTTTTTGGAATTGGTGGCATGAGTACAAGATGAGTAAGTAGATACTCCTTGAATTGATGGAATGATTGGTCACATATCCCATCCCATTTGAAGGTGATGTCCTTGTGTAGGAGATGAGTGAAAGGGTGGCATTTGTCTACCAGTTGTGAGACAAATCACCTAATTGATTGTAGCTTCCCTTGTAGGCTCCTTAGTTGTTTAGGTGTCTTTGGAAGAGGCATCTCCACTATAGTTTTTACCTTGGAAGGATCCACCTCTATCCCTCTTCTTGAAACTATGTACCCTAATATCTTTCTATATGTTACTCTAAACACACATTTCTTAGGGTTGAACTTCAAATTGTATTGTTCCAATCAATCAAATACCCTTGATAGGTTTGTCAAGGGATTTTCCCTTTTGATTGGATTTTCTAGGATTTTGTCGACATAGTCCTCCATGATTGTGTGTAGCATATCATGGAATATGGTTATCATCACTCTTTGATCTAGGTTGCTCCTGAATTCTTCAGACCAAAAGGAATTACATTTCAATAGAAAGTTCCCCAAGCTCAAGTGAATATTTTTTTGTGTTGGCCATCTAGAGAGATCTTTATCTAGTTGTATCCAGATAAATCATCAATTAAGGAAAACATCTCATGCTTTTTTATTAGATCTACAATCATGCCAATGCTTGGTAATGGAAAGTCATCTTTTGGATAGACCTTGTTCAAGTCTCTGAAGTCTGTACGTATCCTTATGGCCCCAGTGGGTTTGGACCCTAGTACTAGAATTGATATCCATTGTGGATAGTCAATGGGTCTAATTAAAATCACATCTAGTAGCTTCTTTAGTTCTACCTTTACCAAAAATGTTATCTAGGGATGCATTTTTCTGAGTTTTTGCTTGATAGGATTTGCTTCAGGGATGATAGCTAGATGATGTACCACTAATGATGGATCTAGTCCAGGCATGTCAATATAGGTCCAAGAAAATTTTATCTTTCTCTTGTTGATGAACGCTATGAAATTTTCTTTCTCCTCGAGATCAAGTGATGTTGCATGGTATGTTATCTTTGGGTCCTCTACTGTACCAACATTTACGGTTTTTCTTTCTTTTACAAGGAGTATTGGTCTTTCTAAATATTCTGATATGGGGAGATTGAATCCTCTATCCTCAGGTGCCTCTGGGAGGTTTTTACCTTTGGATGCATCCTTTATTTTTCTCTTTTTTGGATCTGATAGAGCCACAGTGTGGTTTTCTCTAGGGGATCATATCTTTATGTATTTTATTTCCTTTTTGCAATTGTAAGATTCAATATCTCCACCAAATTATGCCTCTTGTTCTAGTTCCATGATGAACCCTACTTTGTGATCTCCTACTAGTATGTTCGTTCGAAGTCCCATGAACTTTGTGATGGCCTCATTGTTCTGGAATTGATCCAAAATAGGTGAATGTTGATGATGATCATAATCTACAAGTTGTGGGTAATAGAGTGAGAGACTATCATCTTGTTCTATAGAGCTTATAGAAGTAGGTGAAAGGGTCAATATGGCTTTGATTTATTTTTCCCACTGGGTATCCAGGTCATCATTACTAGAGTCAGGGGAATCATATCATGTGATGAAGGAAGGAGAATCCCATTTATATTCATTAGAGTCCATTTTAGAATGGTAATAGATGTTGGGAATGATTTCCATGTACTAGAGAGGGAACCTATCATTTCTAAAGTTGCCAAATAAGTCTTCAATGGGTAATTCATTGTCCATGACATGGTAAATATCCAGTTCCTTAATGCTAGTAGAAGTTTCTTGTTTCTTCCAAGAGGTTTGTCTAGTTTTTGGAATAACCATGTCTTTTGGTTTATAACCTGGACCCATATTATTTTGTCTCTATTGCACTATGATAGGCTCTGATTGAACTTTTTTGTGAAGCTCGAGGCCACCTATTCCATTGTATCCCATTTTTTTGACTAATTCATACCCTCTAGTATTAAGATAAAATAAAATGGGTTGTGGATTTTGTGGTTATTTTTGGTCATCCTTGTAGATCATAGATGAAAGGTCCTCCTCAAATATTTCTTCATCTTTCATGTCTGCCCATCTATTAAAGATAGTGGGTTTGTATATAATTTGTACTTTCTTGATCTCTTTTGGACCTCCATACACTCTAGGTGTTGGTGGAAGCATGTCGATGCAAAATGCTTGGTTAAAATGGTAGTTCCCATTACCTTTGTCAAGTACTTGAATCTTGGCTTCTTCTTTCAATTACTCAATCAATGTGTTTTTGGTGGAGCTTGATAGAAGCATGGAAGATTCCACATAAGAAAAGTGGTGGAAGGCTATATCATTGCTAGGAACTCATTGTATTTTTTTGTATTTCTCCACCAACTTTGCACAAAAATGGAAAGGTTCAAGATTGACATATAGTGTTACTTCCTTTCCTTCATGGTGAAACTTTAGGTATTGATGGAAAGTGGAAGGGACTACTTGTAATGCATGGATCCAAGGGCATCCTTGGATTAGGTTGTATGGTAACTCAAGATCCAGTAGTTGGAAAATAGTTAATGTTATTGTTGGTCCTATTGGCACCAACAACCTGACTGTCCCTTTAGAATTTCTCTCTAAGTCATCATAAGCCCTTATGGTGATACTCTTGCCTTTCTCAATCATTTCATCATAATACCCCATCTATTTTATGAATTTTAAGGTATAGATGTTTAAACCTACACCATTATCTATCAATACTCTTTTGACCATGGTCTTATGAACACCAACCTCTATGTATAAAGATTGATTACGGAATGTTATTTGTGGTAAATTTTTCTTAATAAAAGACTAAGTGATTACTTGCAGTAATTTTGCCAACCATGGCTTGGAACTGGCTCAGATCAAGGTCATTAGGGACTAGCATTTCCAAATATTTTTCCAATATATCCCTATGTGTGGGTGATAATTTTAACAATTCTAAATTTGAGATGAGGGCGGGTGCCTTCTTTAACTGTTCCACAAGGTTGTAGTAACTTGGTGACTTAATTGTGGGTTTGCGAGGTGCTCCTTGTATTTTAACTCTTTTGTTATGGTTAGTTACATTGTAGTTGTTGTCTCATCCTAGTATTGTTACTACGTTTTCCCTATTGTCATAAACTTGTGAGAGGGTTCCTAAAACTGTGTCACCATATGTGTAATTAGTATTATCATACTCTTGTCCCTTTCCTTTATCGTTCCTCATAGCATGGTTTAGGATCCGATTTGAGTATATTTGGAGGTCCTTGTTTCTAGGCTGATGATCAACATCCACTTCCCCTTTGTCTATTAAGTCCTAAATGATGTGTTTGAGGCACATGCAATTGTTATTTGTATGTCCTTTGATCATATGGAAATCACACAAGTCTTTTTCATTGTACCATGGTATCTTAAAGCTAGGTTCCTCATAATTTATGCGATCATTTTTTTTAATGAGGTTTTGTTGTACTAGTTTGCACACAACTATTTCAAGTGACTCACCTAATATAGTAAATTGTCTACTAGGTTGATCATATTGCCTCTGTTGCCCTCCCTGATTTGTCTATTGGTTTATAGTTTGATTGTTCTTGGGATAGGTAATTTGGTTGCTTTGTGTTTTTTTGGGACCATAGCTTGTTTGTACCACTTGTGGTTTATTTTGATTTGTGTTCTATGTGTTGTATACTACTCTAGCATCTACCACTCTATCATTTTTAACGTTCTTATTTTTAGCCTAGATTTTGGGTTTCTCTTTTGAACTAGAGGGACTATCTTTTGAGTTGTTTTTCTTTAAGGTTCCTCTTACTATGAGGGATCTCTCAATATGTAATCCCTTTTCAATTGTTTCTTCAAATTCTATAGGACATAGCATAGTGACCTGGTAGTTTATTTTGGGTAGGACATTCGTGATGAAAATATCCACGAAATCCTTGTCTGGAATGGGTTATTTACACCAAATCACTTTGTGTCTCCATTTCTATAGGTAGGAGGTGAAGGACTCTCCTGGGTTCTATTTGATTGTGGACATACTCATGATGCTTACACCTTGTTCTATATTGAACCAGAAGTGGGTTATAAATTTGCTAGATAGGTCATCAAAAAAATTGATTCTGGCTTGTAGACGGGTGAAGCACTCCATAGCATGACCCATAAGGTTGCATGGAAATAGACTAAAGAGATAGGAATCATTGTTTTCTACCTCCATACATGATATCGAGAAGTCTCATAGATGTTCTATTAGATCTCCTACTCCTTTGTACTTGCTTTCAAAATATGGGTATCTCATTTCTTTTTGGAAAGGGTAGTGCTGTGACGGGATGATCAAATAGGAATAGAAAAATTTCCTACAAAGTGTAGCTCTTCTATTTTCCTATCTACATATCTACTATTTTTTTAGTGAAAACATCTAGCCTTAGTTCCATCTCCATTTTGGGTACATGTGTTTGCGAAGGCTACATGTGATAACCCTGTTGTCCTACAAGGTTTTGGTCATAGATTGGGTATTGTCAAGGTATAGGACCTTGATAGCCAATGGGATGTAAGGAGGGTTAATTCCTTGTTATGTATAAGGAGGGTTAACTCCTTTTTGTTGGGGTACAACATACAGAAGGCTTCCTTGATGATGCATTTGTGGGTGACCTTGTTGATAGGATGACTGCAGAAGGGCACTCCATGGCAAACCTTGTTGGGTAGGACTAAATTGAAAGTTACCTTGGTGATGTGTTGGTGGGATACCTTACTGTTGGGATGACTGAATTAGGGCACTCTGTGACACACCCTACTAGTTAGGATGAAAATGAAGGTTACCTTGATGATGCATTGGTAGGAAACCTTGTTGTTGGGATGACTAATTGAGAGTGCTTTGTGGCACACCCTATTGGGTAGGACTAAACTAGAGGTTACCCTGATGATGCGTTGGTGGGACATCTTGTTGTTGGGATGACTGAATTAGGGTTCTCTATGGAACACCCTATTGGTAAGGACTAAAATGAAGGTTACCCTAATGATGTGTTGGTGGGACACCTTATTGTTGGGATGATTGATTGAGGGCACTCTATAGCACACCCTACTAGGTAGGGCTAAACTGAAGGTTACCCTGATGATGCATTGGAAATACACCTTGTTGTTGGGATGACTGAATTAGGGTGCTCTATGGCACACTCTGCTAGGTAGAACTTAAATGAAGGTTACCTTGATGATGCACTGGAAAGACACCTTGTTGATAGTATTTCTAGATTGAAAGGGGACCTTATGGTCCACCCTATTGAAATTACTCAATGTTTGAAAGGGGACCTTGTGTTCCACATTGTTAATGGTATTGATTATTTAGAGGGGGGCCCTGTGTTCCACCCTGTTGATGGCATTTATTGTTCTAGGAAGGGTCAATGCTTGATGTGTTCTAAGGTATATATTTCCTAGGAGGTGGATTTTTATTTTGATGTTCATATTTAGATGAACCCCCTTGGTACATTTGTGCTATTATTGGTTGTTCAACATAAATTTCTTTCCTGAACAAGGGGTTCTCTTTGGGTTGATTGTTGTTTATTGAGAACATAGGTGGCATATTCGACATCTTTATAGGTTGGGTTATTTGTCTCACAACTGATTTTTCCCCTAAGGGAATAAGATTGGGGTCTTTGATATCTTTTACTTATAAGTCCATGGGTAATTTAGCACTGCTTTGTGCTAACTTGCCGAAATAGGAGTTTGGGTCCTTTCTTAACAACACATCCATTAGTTTTAGAACCTTGGGGTTTTTAGAATGTTCAAGTAGTTATTCCTCATTTATCTCTTCTTCGCCACTTACCTCCTCTATAAATACTCTATTGGGATCATAGTTACTTTGTTTCATTAACTCCTTATGTTTGTGACTTATTTCTTCCTCAGTGAAAGTGTCTTTGTATGTTGGTATCTTTTGGGGAGTTTCAAGGTAACTTGTGATATAGCCCCATGGGATACTCTCATCATCCATGGAATTTTTTGGTGGGATAGTGGCAGTATTTTTGTTTCCTTCCATATTTTTTCTATGTTGTGATCTCGTGGTCATCATAAACAACTTGAGTCTCTTGTGGGAGAGTGGTGTGCTCTCTAGTTGACTCAAATTCTAAAGTCCTAATTTTTTCCATACAAATTGTGTAAGATACTAGAACTATTGGAATAGACCTAGATTCTGATAGTAGTAGAAGGAATACAAGCTCAAATCATTCTTGGAAGCTCATTTGTAAAATTTATATACCAACCTAGTTCTGATTTCATGAAGTTCCCAAAGGTGTTTCTTGAGAGCTTCTGGACTAAGATTCATAAGTCTGAAATGATGACCTATGGACTTTACCTTAGGGATATTGACCTTGCATGAGATCATGAAGGTGGTGGTAATATGGGTCTCTTTGTTACTATGTCATCTTTTTCTTCCTCTTCGTCTAGGAAAATTGATGCAGTGAGAAATTGGTGGGGTGTTTCATTCTTCTAAAAAATGAAGGTTCTCAAGTTGCTTATGATGTCAGTTTGTCCAGCTTCAATATATGCGAGACTAGGTTGAAGGATTAGTGCTACAAGATCTGGTTCTTGAACTAGGGCAGTTGGTCGCCATATGGTCATAAAGTTTGATGGTGTTATGGGATGCTTGTTGTGAAGATCAAAACCTTATGGTTTGAGTTTTTTTTGAATTGATACTACTTCTTGGAAATCAAAATGTTGAAGAACTAAGGTCTATATTGCACTTCCTTGTTTAGAGGATATGTTGTAGGAAAGCTTACTTGTACTATCTATGAGTCCCAAGTAACTATTGATATCATGGATGTTTGAGTGGAGGAATGACCTTAATGGTTTGTTTAATTTTGATTTCAAATAGGTAGGATGAAAATAATGGATGTGGGACTATCTGACCTTCTGTCTTTCCAATTTCTTTTGGTTCGAACAATGATCCTATAAACAACTTTCTCTCAATTTTTTCTCAATGTTTGAAGTATGGCAAGTGATAAGACAACACTTGGACTGACCTAGCAAGCATGGACTTGTGTGACCTTCATGTTTATAACTTAGGTTGTGAAATCACAACACCCAAGCCATAGTTCCCAAATGTTTACTTTGATTAATGTACCCTAAAATCAAAGCCAGAATGTTCAAAAACCTTTAAGGAAAGATCCTTTCAAAGGGGTGCAAACACAAGGATTCTTTCACAAGTGTGTACCAAATCAAAGGGTTTGTGTTTCAACCATCTTGTTTAGTGTTTATTTTCAATGTGTTAATTTTATTTAAATCAATCATAGAATTTGATGTCAAATTATTTTTAATGTAATGGGCCAAGTCTAACATAAACCATTAATTAAAAACCTATGGGATAGACACCATTCTCTTAGGTAGGCCTACCTCATGCTCCGAAGAGACGATTTTACATGCAAATTATGGTGCAAGCCTATAGTCACACAGGGCAAGTAACTTCTTGGAAGTAAATTTTGATGCACCACTTTCAAAGAATGTTTTTGGATAATAGGGTGGGCTCTAAAATAATTTGGTTCTTAGTGATAACTATGAATGCATAAATTTGGCACTCACCTATTGGCCACTTAAGGCTCTTTAACCATTCTTGTTCCACTTAAGGTTATGGGATTAGGTGCAGTCTATTGTCAACACGGTTTGAAGCTACTTTCTTATGATTTTGCAACCTTTAACATAGCTCGCCAGTAAACATGTTTTGAGACCTTTCAATGAGTTCTCTAGCATGAGATGTGTCTCAAAGAAAGCCCCCTCTCTAAGGTAAAATTTGGAAAATAAAATGCAAAGCTCAAAAATAATTTTTTTTCTCACCCAAGATCGCCAAAAGGTGCAAGGGGAGAAAACAAAAAAACTTTAGCTTTCCAATCATTGTATGCATAAAAAACACTTCATTGCAAATTAATTTATCTTAAACACCTCGAACGATGTTATCTCCAAAAAATTGTGAGTAAAGAAAAAAAAAATTCTTTTCAACTTGCACAATATCAAGTGTTCAAGACATCAAGCAGTTAAGATATCAATGGTGAAAAATCATAAAGAAACATTTGTTCATTTTTATAAGCTCCAATAGAAGTGTTTCTAAGAAAAGAAGTTTTGGTCCTATCTTGATCAACAAATGTAAAATGTGTGTGCGTCAACAAAATGGAAATCGTTTTTTGCCCTCTTTTTTTTAATGCACCAAAATTTAAAGGTTCCTACTTATGAAAACATGAAATGTGTTCATTTTTAGAGCCCAAAATTGAAGTTTTTTTGTTCTTTTTATGAGCACCAAATGAAAGTTCATAACTTAGAAAGCTTAAAATTGGTTCATTTTAACAACACCAAAATCAAATGTGAGTTTGTTGTTGTTCATTTTTAATGCACAAAAGAAAAATTCCTAACTTCAAAAAACTTAAAATTTTGTTCAATTTTTAATAGCACCAAAACTAAATGTGAGTTTTTTGTTTGTTCATTTTAGAGCACCAAATTTTTTTTACTAACTTAGGAAGCTTTAAAATTTCTTTATTTTAACAACACCAAAGCAATATGTGAGTTTGTTGTTGTTCATTTTAGTGCACCAAATGAAACTTTTTCCTAAGTTAATAAAAAATCATTTGTGGATCAGAAAATCTTGGACTGATCGTCTTCCCTATAACAAAGGTTTTAGTTATTTTCATAAAAAAATGTACCATAAATCCTGCAAGATCTTCCCAAGAGATGGTAGAAACCTTCCAAACACAACACACAATCAAATTTTAGGGTTAGACAATTGATTAAGCATCACAAACCCTACAACCTAGACCAAATTGTGAGGCAAGATAACTTTAATCAATGCAATGAAAAATTTAAATGCATAAAAATTTGAAACCACCTACACCATTGCAAAGATCATGAGATTATACCCCGTTTAAAAAAAACCATTGAAAAATACTTCTGTATGACCAAGATATGGTCATTTAAAGATAGTGTAAATAAAGGTCTTGATTTCCAGTCAATAACGCCCCTGTCAGAACAAAATGCAAGTTTCTTACAACAAAAGTGTCATTCATGTGGCAAAAGCAACCTTCTCAGAGCAAAAGTGAGTTTCTAGGCTTGGCATGGGCGAATTTCTTCTGGGAAGTGGCATGGAACACCTTTCATAATCCCTCCAAAGCCCTGTAGCTTCAATTCAACTCACAAAAAAAATAGTATTGAGGACCATTGGTCCCATCAGCCGTGTCAGAATATGTGAGGGTGACAAATGACATTAGATTCGAATTCAAGATGAAAAAGAATGCAATTTGACAAAGAAATCTAATCTACAGTCAAATGTACAAATCTAAAATCTAAAACTCCTACACATACGAGATTAAGCTATACTATTGAAAACATAATAAGGAACCTACTGATTACCAAATGAAATGAAAGAAAAAGACAGTTTCACCATCCCGTAGTGAAGTGCATTTTCTTGATGTTGGATTGCTCTTATCATAGCAAAGCCTCCAAAGTTCGTGTGCAAAGTGTGGATGAATGCTTGGTTGATCGAAGGAAATAATGAATCTCTCTCAGGGATGATCTTGACACCACTTCATTGCATAAGGTATGTTGATTCTCTGATCCTTATTTGTGACGAAAGAGGTTTGTTATATAGAAAATGATATTTTGAATCGACGATCAAGATCGTATTAGAGAAAATCTAGATCAACGGTCAAAATGTGTTCAGAGGATTTAGACATGAGAAGATTATGCAAATTTGATTGCATAATTTTGGTGATTGAAAAATAGATTGGCTAGTTAGGGAATAGATTGATTAGTTAGAAATTGATTAATTAGTTAGGAATTTATTGACTAGTTAGCAAAATTAGATTGCTTAGTTAGCAAACCATGATTTTATCAATAGAAAGTGGGTGAGGAATATTAATTAATTATTTTAATTAATTAATTCACTTTTGGAGTTTGAACATGCAAATCAAGTTTGAGTTTTGCAAATAGAGTTGCATTATTTTCATTTGAATTTTGATAATTGATTTGAATAGGTTGATTTAATTATTCAAATTTTGGAGGGCTATTAATTAATTAAATAATTAGTTAATATCAAGAGGAAAGTGCACACATGAATTTGAATTTAATAAATAAAGTTTATTTATTAAAGTGATGATGTTGAATGAGTTAAATAATTTAATTTAATTATTTAATTTGGAAAGGGGAATGTTGTTTAATTAAATAATTACTGATAATCATTTAATTAAATTAGAAGAATAGGTGGGGTTAAATATTAAAATAATTATTTAATATATAAGTTGAAAGAGGATTAAATGAAGAGTTAACTAGATAGATTATTTAGTCAACTAAGAGAAAGTGGTTGTTATGTTTAGGGGAATAATGCATGTAGAGATAATTGAATAGTTAACTAAATAGATTGTTTAGTTAACTAAAAGAAGAATTAGTCCATTTGGAGAAGATAATTAATTTAATCAATTAATCAATATTAAGAGGAACATGCATGATGAATTTTTTTTAATAAATAAAAAATTATTTATTAAATGGATGATGTTGAATGAATTAAATAATTTTATTTAATTATTTAATTTGGAAATGGCGGGATTAAACAATTGACATAATTATTTAATTTATGAGGGGGGATTAATTGATTTAATTAATTAATTATAATTGGAGTTGACCATGCAAGTACTTCTCCAAACAAAGTTGTATTAGTTTGATTTGTTTTTTGATGATATTTTGAATAGTTTTATTCAAATTTGGAGGGAAAGTGAGCTAATTAAATTATTATATGCTAAAAGATCTTAAAGAGAAGTTGAATAAATCAAATAATGAGAGGCCAAACTTTATTTTCATTAAAAGAAGCAATGGTTTAATTTTTCATCATCACATGCTTATTAAGGACCTCTGCTTAAAGCCTACATGGTGTTGTCAGCTCAAGTTATTCAAAGAACATTTTATTCAGAGGTGCAATCCTACTCAATTGCCACTTGTTCTCTTAAATTTCCTTGGTGTAAACTTTGATGCAAGGTATTAAGTGGTCACCCAAGCATGGTTATGGCTAATTAAAGTCACATGATTACTAGAAAAGGCTGAGCAAAGTAATCGGTCCCATCCAGCACATTGCCTTGCATCGAGATATGAAATAGAGATTGCAAATCACTGTCACATGCTTTTTCTAACCCCATTTTTTGTGTTTCTAGGTTGTTAAGTACTAACCTTTCTTATCTCCTTACATTTGCAACATGTGTTTAAGGCAAGGTGGTAGCATTAGATGCCAACTTAAGGAATGTGTCTAAATGGATTTCACAACAAGATCTTTTCCAATTCATAATGCAAGATCACAAACATGCTAAACTTGATCGATATCATTTCTGATTAAGGATTAGGTTTTGTGTTTGCCTTTAAATCTGATTATTCTCATCATCATTTTTAAAGTTAATGCTTTCTTTAGCTTATATGTTTTTCCTTGGGTCTGTTTTGTGGGTATTAAGTTGTTCACTCGAGCTCCTACTCAAAACATGGTGCATAATGGTCAATGAGGGTAGTTTTAAATAACTCAGTGTTTCATCCAAGAAACTACAGAATGGTGGTGGTGATTCATCTATGGGAGCTCCCATTTTCTAATTGCATAGAAGATGAGCACTTGCATTAAGTGTTCAAGGTAAAACGCATGCCAGCTTCAAATTACATTGAAAATTTGATTGGAAATGAAATACTACACACTGGGTCACAACAAATAATTTTCCCTACAAATATCCTTTCTATCTTTTTATCCAATTCCATGGATTTTCTTTAGAATTTCATATCCTTGCAAAGTATTGCTACAAAAAAATTCAAGGAAGAATATTTGCATAATGATGGTTTGTTGCAAAGTGTCCAACGCTATGAATTTACATAGGGTGAAGGATGTATTGGTAGCCTCTTTCCCAAGCACTATCTCTATAACAAACAGAGGTACGCTGATACTTATGAAGCCTTAAAGCTTTCTCTTCTCAAAGGATCATTGACCTACCTAAATCAAGCTTTGAATAGGTTTCACTTTGATTTTGATAAGGAGGAAATTGATAATTTTAAAAGGAAATACCATGGTCTTTCCTTTCTCCTATCTCATCAGTGTTTAGAAGACCTGCAGCAGATGACCCCTATCCCACATCATCAAGATAATAGGATAAATGTGTAGATTTCAAATATAAATATTGTATTTCATTTCCAAGAATAAGCTACAAGTCAAATTTAGATGATAGCTATGGAAGGCCAAGGAGAGAACTCTGTTAATTTGGGTAATAGGTGTGTTTAAAAAGTATTTTAGGAAATCTTTTTGTTCATAACTAGTAGTATATAAATAATGTGATTCAAGTTGGATAGGGTTTGTCATGTAATGATCTCATAAGATCAATTTTGATCTAAATTTTGGTGCTTCTTTGGGTGGTAGGGTTTGTTATGCATTTTGGGTTTTGAACTCCTTAACAAAGTTTGAACTCTATATGTACTAAATCATATTATATTAATATATTTATAGGCTTATGACCTTTTGTGGAAAAAAATTATAATCAACTTAGGGGAATAAAGTTAATTAGTGACATAAATAAATAATTGGCATTATTTAATTAATCGGGAGGAATAAAGTTAGATTAAGACTATATTAAATAAATGAAATTTATTTAATTTTTTGAATTTGATGAAAGCGTGAATTAATTAAATAATGTTGTATTATTCAATTAATAGTAGAAATTATGTTTTAAGGATTTTATTAAATAAATGAACTTTATTTAATTGTTCAAAAATGATGAAAAAGTGAATTAATTAAATAATGTATTATTATTTAATCAATAGAGGAAATTAGGGTTAAAATTGTAGTTCATAGGCTAGGAAAATTTTAGGTGTCTACAGTTCTCTTGAAAATTATTCTCTATAAGCACCCACTAGTTTATCCCAGTAGGGAAAAGACTTCTCAAGAAAACATAAGTACTAGTTTGTAGCTCTTCCTTTAAGAGATCTGACAAAAAATCTCATCCAAATATCCTGATCTCCAAATGAATGTTTCTCCATGAAGCTAGAAAAACTTTGGACATGTGCATCTCCTTCACATACATTGTATCCATCAAATCTAGGCATCTATTTTTAGACTTGAGTTGACATACTTTCAACCTTGTATTCAACCCATGACAAGTCTAATTGGCTATACAATGGATCAAAAGAGTTGAAAAAGGGTACATTAACTTGACAAGTAGATATGTTGTGGTTATGTTTTAATTGGGGTAATAGAGACCTCATCCTTTCATCCATCTCTCTAATTTTCCTCTCAAACACAACTTTCCATTCTGACCTTATTGTAGGATTGCGCACTCTTGGGTTTATGCACTTTGAAGTATCAAATGTTTGAGGATTATTAGAATTTTGAAGCTTCTTGACAAGATGTATTAATTTGTCTAATGGTATGGCTATTTCATCTTGGTGATCCATAGATATTTTCAAATCTAGGTTTAACTAATTTTGCATAATCATAACCATGACCAAATCAAGGATTAGTAGGATGGTTGCTAGCATGGTAGTATCCTAGGCTTGAAACATATGATAATGCAAATGGAGGAAAACCCCTAGGATATAAAAATTCATTCTAACCATCCACATTAGAAAATTTGTGAATACTTAGACAAGTACTTTAAATCAAACAACAATTGCCTTCAATATGATAGATCAAGCAAATGAAAGTATGCAAAGAACCATGTACCTTCATATCTCTAGCTACTACAACTTTGGATAGAGCATTTTTAGGTCACAATAACAAGCAAAAGCCCTTCATGGGAATCAATTGTAAAGAAGAGTCACAACCTCTTCAACAAGTAGAAAACCTTTGAAGCAAGGATATCTTCATCAATGGAAATAAATTCTCTAAGTTCTTCTAATAGAGTCACCTCAGCCTTTTGAATTTGGACTGCTACACATCAATTTGTAGATCTATAAATTCTTCAATATCTGAACTATTCATTCATTCTTTTGACTCTTTCCAAATGGATTTCAACAAATTGCACCGGAGATTCTAGGAAAAATTAACTAAATAAGTCACTTCTCCCTAGCACATTCACTAATCTATTGGTTCTCCAAATCACCAAATGCAATGAGTCCTAAAGAATAACCACTTTCTTATGCTTAGACTCAAAGATGGATTTGGCCAACTAACGAGATTCAGTCAAAGACTGAAATATCCTACACTTCTGGCTCTACAAGACCAAGGTGGGTTTCCCTTCACAATGTCTAAATATTTAATTCAATTTTGCACTGACATTGCATTTTATAGCAGATAATTCTGAATAAAAATATACCAAGGAAAGCATTGACAACTTCAAATCTAGCTATATTTTTGGTATTTCAACACTCACTCAGCAATTGGGAAACTAAAATCAACACCAAACTCAAACCAAACAATAGGAATTAAAATGATTTTGATTTAATAATTTGTTTTTGAAATGCATTTAACAGAATAATAGATCAATGCCTAATTTTGGGCCATAGAGTCAAATATAGAATTATAAAGACAACATCATCAGTAAACAAACTTTAACCAATAGATTTAAAAGTTCTAATACTTTTTACTAAAAAATCTACTTTGGTTATCATCCAAATTATTCTTACAAATCCACCCTACACACCTAAAATCATAATTATTTTCTCAAATTAATCTAACTATTTCCCTGAAATAGAACCATGAACAAATAACGTAATCTTAGAGAAATTGATATGACAAAATCAAACATCTTTGATATATTGAATTTATATGATTAAATGTGTACAAATCTGGAGAAAATATGATGACATGCATACCCTATTTGCATAAACTAATTGATATTTACTAATGAAATCAACTGTTATAATTTACATTATCAATCCATGACTCAAACTCAACATTTCCCTATCTACCCATCTCATAAAGAAAAATTTAGAACCCTTTACAATAAGGAAAGAAGAGAATAAGAAGAATACAAAAGAATCCCTAAAGTGTCTCAATAGTTGACAACTAGCAGCTTGATCACCATCTAATCTTCAACAAGAAACAGGAAAAATCCTCTCTTCTCTCTTTCTTTACAATAAAAAACTTGGCCTTTGCTCTAGGCTCACTCTTGATGCTTCAACAACAATTTCACCTTCCATGAAAAATCAACACCACTTTTACCCCTGTAGTTTTGAAAAACATATGCTTCGTGAAAGCCCTTTTCATTTCTCCTTTATTTTCTATAGAAAAATAGGCTTGCATCTCCCAGCCAATAATAATCCAACTTTATAATAGAGCCTTTGATTTATTTAATTTCCATAGTGCCTAGCAAAGGAAAAAATATCTCTATTTCCAAATTATTTTCTTTGGAATGAAAGCATTAAAATATTATAATATTGGGTAACAAAATATTACCCATGTCCTTATCAATTTTTCCCACTCAATCAATTAAAATATTTCCCCTTTCAAAAAAAAATTGTGCCTTCACTCATATTTCATATTTAAAATATTTTACCTTTTCACTAAATATTGACTGTTAAAAATGAAAACCCCATAATTATCGGGCAACATATAGCATTAAAATTTTAATGCCTTGGCCTTTGAAATCTTCTCTCGGGGAAACCGAGACTTTACCACCTAGAAAATTGAAATTTTTAACCTTTTAATATTGGCCAAGTTTTGAATGTTTAAATATTTTATTGGGCTTATACAAATATTTTATGTGCCCTTCATTCCTTCATGGGACCCACCATTCTTTTTCCTCAGTAAGCACATCACCCATCACACATCTATTTGGGAAATGGATAAATGAATGGACGATGTTGCATGGGAATGGAAAGGCATCACTCAAATCATAGCAATGGGTGATGAAAACCATATGCCATCGTTCATTGTGTGTTGCTGAGGAAGTGAGGCAATGAAGACTAGGATGGGTGATGTTGCTGCCATGAATGAAATTACATGTTTGGGGAACCTTGGAAAATATTAAAACCTGTCCATTGCCACAAAGCTTTAAGTAACCTACCCAAATGAAGATCCATCACTAGAAAACATTGCATCGCTGATTTCTTCCTCCATTTTTATCTAGAAATGGCCACAGGAGATGTGTTTTGCAATGTGACCATGAAAGCAGTTAAAGTCGCCTCTAGACCAATCAGAAGCAAGAATTAAATTTTCTCAAACCCAAAAAAAATTGAAATACATTTTATATTTTCCCTAAATGCCTCTTTTCGTTTGCATAATATTTTAAATATTAACATTTGAAACTTTAGAAAAATTATGACTTCTAATTATGCCTATGGTCCATTTGGAGAAAATTCACTGCACACAAACCGAGACAATTGGAGCCATGAATTTTTGTGTGTGGTAATAATCAATTATTTAGATAAAAACCCATTTCCTCAAATTTTTCGCATACCTTAAAATTTAGGTACCTCCTTTGTAAACTAGCCCCTAGGACATGTTCGCTGCAACCAAAGAACATTCAAATAATAAATCAAAGGACCTCCAATCTTGATGGAAATGGAGTTGTACAATTTTTATAACAAAAAAATAAATGTGTTTTCATTAGAATTGCAAAATTTGAAACTTTATGGAGCATCATTTTTGGCCATGTTGTGATCAAAAAATGATTAGATAACCCATCAAAGCTTATTCTAAGACCCTAAAACTGAATAAGAATTCACACATTTGATCCAAGAGGATTTAAAAAGATGGTTCAACAAAAGAGATCCTAAGGTGCAAAATATTAATCGACAAAGTTGCTCAATCAGACATTTTTGCAACTGCACCTATTCAGAACCAATCAAGGCTCACCAAGTCACCACTTTGAAGAAATATCAAACCATCTTCTATCAGGGCTCTTAATAGACAAACAATATCATTTAGGTACACTAAGTATGTTTGCAAGATGTATTTCGTTCAATCGTCAATCTTCACGAGATTTTAGGGGTCAAAGTTGACCACCTTGAAACATTGTCAGAAACGTAGATGTAAAACAGAACAAACTGCATTTGCTTTTGATCTCGAAAAAACATCAAATCAGATCTTGAGGCTCTCAAAACTGATAGGGGAGTATATGAATGTGGGAAGACATGAGAGAAGCAATCTGATCATTATGAAAATCATCTAGCTATGTAATATAAGCTCAAGAAGGAGGCCAATTCATAGGACAAAGATTTTGCAAACAGAAAAAAGGTGCCAAAACCCTCCAACTTTGCTTTTCAAAACACTGTCAAAACTCATCATGGGGGCTTGAAAAATAACATACATTTTCAAATATTTCAACTGAATGTTCTCAACAAGGGGTTTGGCATGAAAATGAACAAGCTCTAAATTATGAGCCTCCAAAGTAGGTCACTTGGGCAGCTTTTTCAGGTGCACTTATGAGTGTACAAGGGATTTTTTTTTGAAATGAGCACATCAAATTTGAAAAATTTGAAGGTGCCACCAAGAGGAACCTCCAACAAAAGAGTTTACCAAGGAAGAGATGATGGATAATATTAATACTTTTGAGGATAGATGTCAAAAATTTGATGAATTAATTCACCTGAGTAGCATGAAAATTGTGATTGTTGTATTGGAGCACTTGAATAAAGGGATTGAGAGGAGAATAATTGGAATACATTCAAATTACTCCTCTATTTTTTATACAATAAGGAACATTGATAGTGATAAAGAGTTTTCCATTTGATTGATGGATAAATGGATCCCTAGGTTTGAGGAATTAAGAGATATGGCGATTGGATCAAAACATGATGGCAATCAACCACCTAGCATTTTCCCAACTATCAAAATAGTATATTCAATCAATTAATTCCAAGTGTTGATTGAACCAATAGGAATTATAATCAGAGACATAGTAAAGAGGTTTGATGAGTGAATTTTTAGTTAACTCCAAGATATTTTGAATGAAAATGGTGAAGTTATACCTCGGCAATAATGGAAGGACCAAGAAAATATGGTGATAGCCACTCAAGCCCAATTAATTTATGATGGAGTAGATGTGGAGATGTTGAATAATAGTATGGGTAGGCTCAATGACATAGGCATATTCCTTGAAGAGTTAGACAAAGAGGCTAACTAGGTGGTGATTAAATACACCCTACACAATAAGAAGGAAGACTAGGTTATTACATTTGAATGGCCATATAAGGAATACTTTGGGCTCTGGAAGAGAAAGTATTTTGACATCTTGGATGTGTAGGCTACTACAAGGGTGAAATGGTGATTGAAATTTTAATCTTATGTCTGCAACAACAAAGGTTACAGTAGGGGTGGTATAATACATGGTTTGGAACCAGTATAGATTAGGCCTTAGATACATCAATGTTCAAATATTGTATTCTCTCCATTTCAAATTGATGGAATGCAATGTAGACATGGAAATAATTTAGTCTATTCTTCTTTCTTTACTTTATGATTTTCATCCTCAAGTATTGGAGCACGTGGAAAAGGGTGCGTTACTCATGGAAAGAATAATTTGTATTGACTAGAGAGCCTTTTGGAAGGCGGGAGAATCTTCATCAACAAATGAGAAATGGTTTTTATCTTATGTGAACATCTCCCTTGAGTTTGGGAAAATAGTACTATATTGTGAATGTAAATGTGAATGTTAAATGAAAATATGACATGTGTGCATTGGCCTGAAGCTTGTTTTTGTCCCTTGTTCTTATAAAAGGGAATTCAAGGCCAAATGTGCAACGTTGTTAGTAGATTGATTTTAGAGAAGTATTGTAACCAGGTCTAGATAATAGAATATCTATTTGTTCTAGGTTTTAAGAGTTTTTGGGTTTTGTAATGGTGAATGTGATAACAGTACTATCATATTTTGGGATATAAATGGAAAATATTCAAGGCTAGTGTTCTCCATTATATAATTTGCATAGATTACGAATATAAAGGAATCAAAGATTACTTATATTCATCTTCTTATCTTTCCTTCAATTTTTATTCATTGCTAATACAATTTTTTAAAGAATGAACTAAATCTATTTTGACATGAATAAAGGTTTATGTGAATTTATGCATGAATAATTAAGCATTTTTGGTTAAGTTTCTAGTTTCAATCTTGTAAGGAATCATTGATAGGATTTTTATGAAAGGAATAATGTTGTTAGATGTTTTCAATTATGTGATTTAGGATTCTCCACCCTAGGATAAGGCACTGGTCATGTTATGTTACGATTTCCTAGATATTTCTTAGAAACTACATTCATAATCAATTTCAATATCCATCTTCTGTGTGAATGTATGTCAATCTAAATTTATAACACTTTCTCATGCTTCAATGTGATGTTACCATAAGGATTATCTGGATCATTAAGGTTTCCACATGTTAAGAAATAAAAGGAGAATATATCTATTTAATTTACAATGTATATGATAATTGGCACAAGATTATTTCAAAATTCATTCTAGAGGTCACCCTCCCAGGTTTTGCAGTTCCCAAAGTGTAGAGGGAAAGCCTAGCAAGATTTCACCTATTCGTTTTCCAATCCCTCATACTTATTGACAATTGAATCTGGCACATTCATAGACAACTAGTGAGACAAGCTTGTTTCATTAAAAATAACCAATAGATTGGTGACTCTGGTAGGGACAAAACTAGTCCAATGTCTCTAGGTTAGATCAAGTATAGTCAAAGTCAATGAGATTCCTTTTTCTTTGTTTTTTGTAGAACAATTCATGGAAATTCTCATCATAGGTTACATATATTCTCTATGAGTCAAGTTCTAGATCATTTTTCTATTTCATGTTGTGGTATGTTCAAAGTTCTCTAAAATTGCAAAGGATTCTTACAAGTACGATATATTTTCATTTCCTTATCTAATGGGTGGTGACTCTGAAGTCTCTTATGTCAGTGTTGTTTTAAAAGTTCAAAGGAGATCGAGGGAGATATGTGAGGAGAATTTTTAATTCATGAGAGGAACTAGGAGCAATGTGAAGAAGAATCCTGAGAGAAATCTAGAGTCGAAACTATCATGAAGTAAGAAATCATCATGGATAGCAAAGGATGTTGAAGTAAGTCTACAAATAATCTTGATCATGCATCTACAATTTTAAATTAAAATATTCATGAAGAAACATTTGATTATGGTATTCCTACTATTAATTAGGGAAGTATTGCTACAAATGAACCCCCTGTTACCAGTAGTCAGCCTAATCCTAATCATCTAGTATCAAAGGAATTTTAATCCCCAGTTAGAAAGGAAAATACTGTGGGTACCTCTATTTTCAATTATTATAATTTTAATCCAAGAAGAAGCCACATAGTAGAACCTCACATCATTCTTCTAAAAGAGAGCCAATGAATCTTACCTATTATATCCCAAAACCTAGTCAGTTTGAGGTTACCTTGGAGGATGAAGAAGATATAAAAAAGGATATGCAAGCTCTATAAGAAGAAGAGTTGAGACTTAGGGAGTTGGGATTAAAAGAAGCAAATGAAATAGAGGAAAATATAAATTTTGTCTTGATAAAGAGAGATCAGTTAAGGAGAAGGGTCAAAAAGATGAGAGAAATGGTGAAAGAAGAACCAATTCTTGAAGATCCTTTTGAACCTGTTGTTAGGGAGACCTTTGATCATCTTAAGGTAAATATTCACATTGGAATCACTGCTACAAGAATATATACTAGTTCTATAGTAGCAACTAAATTTTCAAATCCCTCTACTACTGTCAAAAAATCCCAACCTGTAGATACAAGAAAGAGACTTATAGGTGAACCCAAGAAAACAACAACAAGTGAAAACACAAGCAGCTCATCAATTAGTACTTCCACCACAGGTTCTCAAACCAAGTCCATTCCATCAAATGCACCTCATGATCCCAAATTTTTGAGGTTGAATTTGGCTAATGAGAAATTGCAAAAGGAGATGGATAAAATGCAATTTTTTCCATAAAAGAAAAAATAGAAAAGAATATTGCATTTCCCAAAACCTCCATTCCAGACCTAGGATCTTCAAGTTTTTGTCATTCCATTTATGATCCCTAGCCACAAAACACTCAATCAAGTGGAAGTATCACTAGTAGTAGTTGTGGTGGAGGTCAATGAGGTGGAGGTGGAGGTGGAAATGAAATGAAGAATTACCAATCTAGAGGTGGAAGTGGAAGTGGTGGTGGAGGTGGAGGTGGAAATGGAAATTATGCAAGTGGATAGGTACATACAATTATGCTTTGTTAGGGTAATCGGTTACCCAAACCAATTCCTTGATGATATCAGGAATGTATTGGTTATAATCTTAATAAATAATGCTATAAGTGGTGAGGATCACTTAAGATCATTTGTCAATATGATGGATGGTTTTCAGGTTGAGTTTGAAGATGTTATGATGAAACTCTTTATGCAGTCACTCACTGAAGATTCTATGGCATGGTATAAATCCTTGCTAGCAAAAAGCATTGAGTCATGGGAGGAATTTTAAAATATATTTAGAGAACATAATGGTGATAAGACTAATGCAAGGTTCTTGTTGAATGAATTCACTAATCTCTAAAGGTTCCCATGGAATGGTAGTTGATTTCAACACTAGATTTTAGAAACCTATGAACATATTTCCTGTTGATTTGAGGTTAATGATAATATATGTTTGGTTAATTATTGCAATTACTTTTATTCAAAAGTGAGGTATATTCTATGAGAAAAGAATCCTTGGACCTTGAGAGAATTATTCAAAGATGTATTACACATTGAGAGAAATAGGAGAGAATTGAGAAAGGTGGGGAGGAGAGATGATGTTAAGATCTTGAAGAACCCAAAGAATGAAGATAAAAATTCTACAGAGAAAGAATCTTCCCGTGAAGAAAAAATTGCTAAAGTTGCAATCTCCATGAAGTACATAAGTTATAGACTCGCTAGGAAAGAAAATGGACTAAAAAATGACAAGACTATTTTCTGAAGAAATGGAAGACGTCTAAGGCTACAAGATCATCCTTACAATACCAATTGGCCTAATGGAAATCCAATTCAAAATCATCAAAATAATACACAAAGTAAATTTCCTCTTGATGCATTATAGAAGAACCCTATGAATTTTTCTAATGAAATGCCCCGGTGTGTTGTTTTCCAGCTACCACATGCTTCTCAAACATGTTCAGTAGGAAAAAAATTTCAATGAAAAAATGAGTTTGATGATTATCAATCGATTCAAGATAATAGTGAAGAAATACATGTTCTTATACATAGATCATAACTTTCTCAAGTAGAATTCTCTTAGATGAAGAGTCACATAAAATTGATGTTGAAAATCATAGGAAGAAGTGAGATGCTTATCATAAACAAAATTTTCCTAATGAAGATGATAATGTCGAGCATAATGTTTGTGATTTGGGGATAGAGGAAATGAATGTCTCTAAGAAGACCCTCTGATGAGAAAAATCAAAGAATGATAGTAGCATTGGCTGCGCAAGCTCAAAACACTCACAAATTAAGAAATAGAATTGTGAATTATGACCAAGGCAAGCCAAGAAGCATGTTTATCAAAGAGTAAAATGAAAAAAAGAAAGGAGCTAAGGAAGATGGTAAAGAGGGTAAATTCAAAGTCAAGGAAAATAAAGGACCTAATATTTGGGCTAAGACAAATAGTACAACCACAAAAAATGATGATATTTTTTCTCCAATTACAAAAAAAAAAGACTCAAAAGCCAAATGTAGAGAAAGAAAAGAAAGAAGTTGAAAATAAATGTGAGCAACAAAAGGATAAGATTGATGAGAAGAGTGTACTGCCCTATGAAATACCTAAGTATAATCTTGTTCACATGTTTCAGTTACTTTCCCAATTCATGGTGATAGTCTCGTTAATGGAGATGATGATAATTGAAGAACACAATCAAAAGATAGTTTCCCTTATTAATGGTGCTACTATAGCCCATGATGATAAAGGGTCTCTACTTAGCCTAAAGTGAGTGGAAACAAAGTGATTGAAGAAGTGGAGGGAGAAATTAGTGAGATTCCTCGGATATACTTGGGAAGTACTATCATAGATTGCCCAAGTAATATTGATCCATTTTATGTTACTCTGATTGTTTATTGTAAGCTCTTAAAATTATATGATTGATTTAGGAGCTTCATCTAACATCATGTTGGTTGAAATCATGAAGGAGATGGGTTTGAAGATAAATTATGCCTATGAAAAATGTTATATGATGGATTCAAGAGAAATCCTAGTCATAGGAGTGATTCAAGATGTCCCATATAGATTGGCTACTTTTCTAGACAAGGAGTTTGTTATGAGTATAGTTGTGGTGGATATCCCACCCAATTATGGTATGTTATTGTCAAGAAAATGGAGCACTTCCATGGGAGGCAGTATGCAATGTGACATTTCTTTTGCCATATTTCTAGTTGAGGGGAAATATATTAAGCTTGTAAGGGAGCCAAGAGCACCATACATGATTGAATTCATGTATCAAGAGGATAAAATTCACTTTGTGGATACTGACATTGACAATTTCAAAATTGATAAGGCGCAAGAAGAAGAGGATAGATAACTTCTTCCCCTTGAAAAGGAAGTATTGCAACAAGAAAACAATGATGAATTATGGAGCATGTGTTTTGATGGTGCTTGATCAAAAGAAGGATTAGGTACAAGGGTGATTCTCATTTCCCCTCGTGATAGAAATTTCAAGTTTTCATTTTCATTATTATTTGCATGTACAAATAATCTATCTAAATATGAAGCTTTTCTACTAGGATTAAGACTAGCTGAAAAACATGGAATGAAGAAGCTGAGGGTTATTGGAGATTTAGAGCTTGTTGTTTCTAAAGTTAGATCAAGATATGCATCAAAGAATAATAAGTTGAATAAGTATATAAATGTTTTTTGGGACTTAATAGAATAGTTTGATGCTTTTGGTGTGGATTGGTTTGATAGGAGTAAGAATTAGGTCATATATTTTCTTGCCAACATTGCACTCGGGCCAAATGGAATTACCTTTGCAAGCATTTCAAAAGTTGAAGTGCAGATCAGACCTTCAGAACAAGTCCTAATAAAATAAAAATTTGGTAGGTGTTTAATGATGATGACATTTTGAGGTTCTTGAAATGTGTGGATGAGTATGAAGGTCAAGAAATTGACTTTGGGGATTTTGTGGAAGAAGTGGATGGTAAGGAAACAATATTTTGTAATGACATTATTTAGTTGAAAACCAACAATCTTCCAAAGGGGTTGGTATCTTTCGAGAGGGTCTTTGATGGCCCTAACAAGAGTAGTTCCAAACAAGCATCTACTCACATGGAGGATATGGAAAAGGTCAACCTTGGTATACAAAATTCTCCAAAGAAATTCTACATTGGAAAGAAGATGAAACCTCAAGTTAAAGTAATCTTGATGCTTTGTTGAGAATATACATGCATGTGTTTTCTTAGTTGTATGATGATTTGAAGGCCTGCAGGCAAGAATTGTTTCAACATGAAATTCCCTTAAAATCTGATGCGAAGCTGTTTAGGCAAAAGAAAAGGCCAATAAATCCTAAATTGGAACCTAAGATGCAAGAAGAATTGGTCAAGTTAAGATAAGCAGGTATCATTAAACCAATTAGGCATTCTACATGGGTGTCAAACTTAATGCTAGTAAGAAAAAATAATGGTGATATAAGGATTTGTGTGGATTTCAAAAATATTCATATATCATCACTAAAAGAAAACTATCAATTGCCCAACATGGAAGCTATGTTACAAAAGGTGACTAGTTGTGAAATCTTATCTATGATGGATGGTTTTTCTGAGTACAATCAAGCGGTGGTTAAGCAGTTTGAGCAATATAAGACTGCATTTACTACTCCTTGGGGCACTAATTTTTATGATAGTATTCCTTGTGGCTTTACAAAAGTAGGTGCTACACTTCAAAGGGATATGGATGTGGCCTTTTCTGACTTTATTGATATATTCTTAGCAATTTATCAAGATGACTTGAGAACATGCAACAAGAAAGAAGAATATTGTTGTATGCACTTGGAGAAGGTATTTACCAAGGCAGTTGAATATGGCATTTCCTTGAATCCCAAGAAATGTGTGTTTGGTGTGAAAGAAGGAAAGTTTATTTGCCACATAGTGTTAAAATAAGGAATAAGAATTTATCTCGAGAGAGTGGATGCAATAGATAAAATCCCACAACCAAAGAATGTTAAAGGCATCCAATCATTTTTTGGTTAGATTAATTTCTTAAGGAGATTTTTGACAAAATCTGTAGATATTTCCCATCCAATCTCCAAGATACATACATTGAATAAAGGATAAAAAGTAATTTGAAGTGAGGAGCCTAATATGACATTTAAGAGTATCAAACAAGCTATAAAGGAGGCTCTAGTATTGAAGTCTCCATATTTCTCCAAGCCTATGAAATTTTTTTATTTTGCATCATTTCACAGAATCGATGTTGTGTTGTTACAAAAAGAAGAAGGATTTGAGCAACCTATTACATTTTTCATCAAATATTTGCAAGCTGTAGAGCTCAAGTATGACATGAAAAAGAAGTAGGCTTATGCATTCATATAGGAAATGAAAAAATTCATAACATACTTAATGGGAGCTACAATAATTTCTTATGTCCCAAGTGTTGTAGTAAAGGATATTTTTACTCGACAAGAGGTTACAAGTAGAAGGTGTAGGTGGATTAATAGAATCCAAGAGTTCAATATAGATGTTCAAATCACTAGGTAAGTGAGAGGACAAGGTTTAGCTAAGATGATGGATGAAACCAACTTGGAATCCAACAAAATAAATTAGACAAAAAGTGTGGATGTTACACCTATATGTGATATGAAAACATGTGGTTAGTACATGCATATTGTCCAATATCTGCAAAATATGAAATGCCCTAAAGATATGGTAGATAATAAAAAAAGAACCCTAAAATTGCAAGATATTAAATATGTAATCACTGATAATGAGCTTTGGTGGAGGAGTCCAGAAGGTGTATTAATTAAGTGTGTTGATGGTAAGAAAGCCTTGGAAATTAGATATGCATAGTGGATTCTCTTGAGCCCATTACATGGCAAAGACAACTACCCACAAAATTTTAAGGGTAGGATTTTGGTGGCCCTCAGTATTCAAAGATGCCCAAAAGTTTGTAAAAACTTGTGATGATTGCTAAAGGTTCTCAGGGAAGCTATATTTTTATCAAATTTACCACTTATACAAATTTTAGTTCAAGCCCCTTTTCAATAGTGGGGTATCGATTTCATTGGTGAAATCTCCAAGCAATCTAGTGGATAATAAGTAGTCTTAGATTCTTGTTGCTATTGATTATTTTACATAGTGGGTAGAATAAATCACCATAAAGAAGGCAACAAGGAAAGTTTTGATTGATTTTCTATGAATAATGTTTTGATTATGTTTAGAGTCCCAAAAAAGATCATTTCTGACAACACCATGTGCTTCAGATCAAATGATTTTAGAGATTTTTGTGACAAGCATGGAGTCCAAATATCCTACTCTTCTCCTTGTCATCCACAAGACAATGCCCAGGAAAAATAAAGTAATAATAGTTTGATATAGATTATCAAAAGTGTGACTGAGAAAAATAATAAGGCATGAGACTCAAAACTGAAGCTTGCACTTTGGGTAGATAGGATTACTCTAAAAAATGCTACTAGAAATTCTCCATTCAGTTTGGTATATGGTTTGGATGCAACATTGCCTCAAAAAAACTTGCTAAAGATGTAAAAATTTGTTCTAAGAATATGATGAAAATATTTGTGATGAAATACAGCATAGTTTTGATGCTCTGATAGAGTTGGATGAGACAAGAAGAGAGGCTTAGAATAAAAATGCTAAAATGTAGTTGCAAGTTAAACATTTATATGACAAAAAATATTCTCCAACAAAGTTTGAAGTAGGAAACATGGTGATGATGTGGAATGCTAGAGCTCAAGATAAGGGAAACCATGGAAATTTTAATGCATTGTGGTTGGGTCCTTATTTGATATCAAGCACACATGGTGAAGATTCCTATTATTTTCAAATTTTAACTATAGAATTTTGTGAACTGATAGTACATGGATAGTTCTTGAAAGAAAAATTCTCTTGAGGCATGTTTCTGTTCCATGTACATTGTAGTATTTTAAATATTTTTTGTATAGGTTTGGTGTGCTTTTTCTTTGGTTTTTTTTGCAGCCTTGTTTAGACTATTCTTGGTTTTTGTTCTCTAGGTTTGGTCTTCTCAACCTTGATATTTTGATGTCTCACTCTATTCTAAAAGAATAGACGTCCCTAAAGGAAGCCACTGGTGGAACCCCTAAATTTTTTGTGTTCCACTAATATTCGATGCATATTTGTTTGTCTTTTCTTGTTTAAGATGTGTCTTGTGGCTTAGATTTTTTGTTTTACCTTCATTCTAGGGTTTTCTTTATGCCCAAAACCCCTTGAAAAATCTTAAGTATTGACACCCTTTTTCTTATGTTCTAATTTGTAGTTGACTTTTCCTAGCCTATTCCTAGATCCTCAAGTTATAACCCATCATAAAACTCATTCACTTACTGGCCTTCTTACCTAGCCTATTGATCACTTCTTGTTGAATTATTTTAGATCATATCAAATTTTATTTAGATCATATCAAATGTTATGTAGGTTTGAAATACTTTTAAATATCTTCCATGTTTGCTAAGTCATAATCCATGACATGCCTAAGTCCTATTACTTTTAAAACATAGAAAATGACCCCTTTTAAGTCATCAATAAATACACATGTCTATTAACATTCTTAAGCAATGGTTGTTGGGTTCCACCAAAAAATTTCCTTTGGTTTCTTGCTAGCCCATAGAAATAAAATAATTAGATAAAAGAACAAGAAGGGTAGCAAGCAAGTGGCACCTGTCCATCCTTGTGGTGGGTCCTACCTATTAGAACCAAAATTTCCATTAAAAACCCTAGCGGGTTTTACTTTGTTTTGTCCATTTCCCTATCTTTTCATTAAAAAAATCATTTTATTCCTCTTCCAAAATGTTAATATATCATATATTTTACCCCGTTGTTTTAAATCTTTCAAAAATCTCTACCATTTTACTTCATGTCGCTTCACCACACTAACCATCAAAACATCTGCGATAGTGTGGTGGAGGGTAAGTCTGGCGATTAATAAATAGCCACTATTGCACTGCGGCTAGTCACCAAAGAATCAGCGGTGGTGCGGTAGACAATGGAGCGACCGACAGAGGGGTCACTGCGGTACCGCTGGCAGTCAAGCCATGCACCGCAATGACTATGGTAATATTTAGTGGTAAGGGGTTAGCAGTCATCATACCAGCTACCACCACACCATGGCCAGTTAGAACAGTGACCATGGTGGTGCGGTAAAACAACAAGCAGTGAAGCATGGCGGTCAGTGAACAGTTACCGTGCAATCGTAGGGTGTCAGGAGGAAGACCGCGGTGGTGGAGTAGATATTAGGGGAAGTGACAATAGATGTTAACCACGATACCATAGGTAGAAAATTCAAAGACCGCAGTAGGGTGGTAGGAGGAGAGGAGACGACTAGCAGTTACCCCATGATACCGTGAGCAAGCATCGAACAGACCACGATAAGGTGGTAACAGTGAGCATAGATGACATTAAATGTTGGTACTGCCATACCGTGGGGAGATAACATGAAGACCGTGGTAGTGCAGTAGAAAGGAATGGTAACCGTCAAAGTCAAGCACCGCTATACCATCGCTATTCAAATGGTTGATTGTGGTAGAGTGGTAAATATGAAAGGAAACTTCATGGAAGCACACAAAGTGATAAAATTAAAGGCCACGAGGAAATGAAATGTATGGAGCGAGTAAAGTAAATGAAATATTAAAGACAGGAAAAATTATTAAGGGAAGAAATAAAAGCTCGACTATTGTAAGAATATTTAATTTGGCAAGAGGCAACACAATTAAATATTTTAAATCTCTATTATAGAATTTCAAATGATTTTACTAGAACAAATGAAGGGTCGTGACCCTTGGATTTTATTTTATAAATCTATTGTAAAAATCAGTTGAGGGTGTTAGAAGAGGGGATATTTTTGAGAACTGGGACGTAAATGAGGAACGATCCTTCTTGAACAGAGGGTAATGGAGTAAACAATTTTTTACTACTGCAATCTTTTCTGAGTTCGGTGGTTGAGATATTGTAATTTTTTATTTCCTATGTAGTTATCTCCAATTTAAAATTTTAAAATCATTTAAATCATGATATCTAGTAAATTCGTGATTGCTCATAGTGCATTTTTCACTTTGTGTGGTTTTATTAATAGGTGTCTACAAAGTCAGAACTAAATTCCTTTTAAGAAAGTCATAGTGATTTTAGGATTTTGTTGGATGATTGAATAAGAATCTGGTAGGAAAACACCCAAGCATAATTTATGCAAGCCATGAATTGGGTGAAATTATATGCTAGTCATAAATTTTAATACTATAAATATTCCTAACAACTTGAATTAAGCTGGAGAGGGAAACACCTCGAATTCTTGTAATTTTTTACTCCATTGCCCAATAGATAGAAGGAACTCATCTGCCATATCCCAGAAGATAGGTTTCATAACAAATAATATATTCAAATATTTTCTTTTGTGTAATAGGTGTAGTTGTAGTCATTTTATCTATCCATTCCCAATTTCCATTGTGGGTAGATTGTTTAGCACAAAGTTCATTTTAAATCTGCATGTTTCACATAGGTTCACCCGCCTAGGTCTAGCAGAACCTAAAGAGTAGAAGGTTCAATTGTATAATTGGCCTTGTATGTTGTCCAAGAATGTTGTAAGGGCCTGACACACTCTTATGGTTGAAAATTGTATTTTTGAGAACCAACAGTTTGGCGACTCTACTGGGGACCATAATCTGAAAATAATCCTTTGTCATGGAGTTAGTATTTTGTAGAAGACTTTGTTGGGAATAAAGAATTGCAGATTTTATCACTTTTGGAAAGTGAGTGGTGACTCTGAATGAGCAGATGTGTTGAAATTGATAAAATAAAATATACATGAGAAAGAAAACACCCTAGAGTTCATACTATCACAATTGCTCAAAACATGCAGGGAAGAAGGTCTTTGTACAAACATGGTGATGGTCCTAATGACAAAATTTAATGGACTCAGAAGAATGATAAGGGTAAGAAAGTATTTGATGACATGGGCCCATCAAATAAAAACAAAATATCAAAAGCACCATTGGAGACACACAATTCATATGGTACACTAGTAAATGAGAATAGCCCTTCCAGAGAACCTCATACTCCTGAGGAACAAAGGAATCCTTTCTATCACCAAGATCCTAAGAAAGTTGAGGAGTTCATGGCTGAATGTGAAGCTGAAAGAGAAAGAAGACAACATGAATATGATCAGAAAATGGCATTTCTTGAAGAGAATCAGGATGGAATTGGCTATGAAGCAACCTCTGAGGATAACTATGAGCATATGGCTCAAGATGAAATAAATGCAAGACTAGAACATGAGAGACAATAAGTGGAGAGAGAAAAAATAGAATATGAGTAGAGGCTCCAAGCAATTAAATAACTCGAAGACTTGGAATTAAGGAAAGCTCAAATCAATACTCAAATGGATAGTCTACACAAATATGTGCCACCACATAGGCATGGTAACAATAATGCAAGCCCATCAAAAGCCCCATAGGTCTATCAAAATCAGTCAAATAGACATCAAAATTCTCCACCACAACATCAAGGTGTTCAACCACCTCCTCATCAACAACATGTACCCCCACAAGGTCAGCAATATGTGGAAAATAATAATCCATTGTACCAGTGTCAGTATTACCAAAATCCTCCTCCACAATATGCAACCATGATCAGGAAGTTTGACTTGGCTGGATTTCAAATATGTTCCTTATCCTATGGACAACATTTGTAGAAGTCTTGTCCAAAAATTCACAGAAAGTAGTGCAATTACAGCTGAAGAACATTTAAGGGGTTTTAATGCTTTTTTGCAAGATTTGGATATGCAGTATGAAGATGTGCAGATGAGGTTGTTTATGATGTCACTAATTGAAGATGCTAGAATATGGTTCAATAGTTTTCCAATAGCTTCTATTGATTCTATACATGTGTTTTATGAACAATATTTTGAGCAGTACGGGAATCAATATGCACCAGAATTTGCATTGCATGAATTGGTGACTATTCAGAAGCATCAAAACGAGTCATCTTATGATTTCAACCAGAGGTTTTCTAAATTACATAATAAGATACCTCCTAGATCTAAATTAGCTAACCATGTTGCATTGAGCATTTATTTAAAATCTTTTGATCCTAAGACATGATATGAGCTTAGGAATAGAGGTCCTAGAAATTTGGTTGAAGCTCAAAGGATAGTGCTCACAATTGAAAATAACAAGAAAGTTGCAGGGATGATTGCCAAAAGGGATAACCCTAGGGTTCCCTAATATGCTCCTCTAAATAAACAGGAGAACACATATAGGAATGAAAGGCCAAGACTACATGACATGTCTTATAGTACAAATTGGAGAGATGGAAAGCCAATGATGGATAATAGGCCAAGAAATAAAGAGACACATGATCCTTTGAAGAAGAGAGGGACATACATGGTTGAAAATAGTCCTTGGTGTTCAGTGTGTGACATGCCACATTCTTCAGAACATTGTGTTGTGGCTCATTCAGTGTCAGGAAAAGACATGGTAGAAAATAATAATAAAGAAGACAATAATATCTATTTGACTTCCCATAATCTTTCCTAAGCAGAGCAAGGGTATTCATGTTCAAAAGGAGGATATGAATATAATTTTGATCATCAGAAATATAATGTTCACATGGCAAAACAAAAAAAAAATTCTGATGAAGATTGACTATTCCAGCAGTTGAGTTGGCTAAAAGCAAGTATCGGCTGAGGAATAGAATAGTCAATGAGAATGAAGGTGTTCCAAGAGGAATATTCTTGAAAGATAAAAAGATGTCCCATGAAATATTAAAAAAGACAAATGATGAGCACCCTAATAAAAAGGAACATAAGTGTGTCCCCAAAGAATAAAATAAAGGATTCCCCAAAGACAAATAAAAGATAGATCGAACATCAAAAAGGGAGAAAGAGGAGAGAAAAGGTGAACCAACAGAGAAAAGGAAGGTGATAAGAGCTGAAGGTGTATCTTTTGATTTTGTGCAAGCTTTATCCTAGGTAAAAATATCTGTCCCATTACTTGAAATAATGAAAATTAAAGGGTATAGGGAGAGTGCTATCCAATTAATATCTTGTGGGAGGAATCAAATTGTAAATTTTGAACAAAATGAGAATCCTGGAATTGCTGATAAGAAAGAAAAGATAAAAGTTTCAGAAGTTGGCCTAAATGATGCATTGATGAATACACCACAAGTTGATCCACTTTTCACTACCCTACTCATAAATGGTAAATTGGTAAGAAATTGCATGATAGATTTAGAGGCTTCTATGAATACTATTCTAGTAGGGGTAATGAAACAACTTGGTATGTGGATAGATCTTGAGGGTGGTAAATTTTATGCCATGGATAATAGGTTTGTACAAATAACGTGGCAGAGTATGAAGCCTTGTTGTTTGGTTTAAACATGGTTGTCAAACATAAGATTAAGTTATTGTATGTCTTGGTAGATTCAGAGCTAGTTGTTTCACAAGTTAGATCAAAGTATGCTGCAAAGAATAAGAGGCTAAAACAATATAGAAATGTTGTGTGGGATATAGTGGAACTTTTTGATGCTTTTTCAATTGATTGGATAAATAGATCTACAAGTTTAATGGATGAATTTTTGGCTAATGCAGCCTTAAAGAGAGATGATATCACTTTGAGAGGAGTGTCTCAGGTTAAATTTAAAACAACACCAATAGTCCCTAACAACATATATAGTTGGAATTTTTTTAATGATGATACTAACCTTTTGAAATTTCTTCATTGTATAGATCAGTATAAGGCATAGGAGATAGATTTCAATGCTTTTGTGGAAGAAGTGGATGGGAAACAGACTGTATTAGGGAAGGAAGTTTTGCAGCTTAAAACTAACAAGCTTCCCAAAGGGCTTGTGGAATTGGAGAGAGTGTATGATGGGAGTGATCGTTCTCTCATGAAGTAGGCACCTATTAAGAAATAAGATAGTGAAGAAATAAATTTGGGATCTGAATTAGCGCCAAAAATGGTTTATATTGGGAAGAAAATAAGCACAACTATCAAGAGAATGTTGATTAGATTGATAAGAAAATACAAGGATGTGTTTTCTTAGTCTTATGAGGATTTGAAGGCATATAGAGAAGATCTTTTTAAGCATGAGATTCCACTTAAGCTAGACACAAAGCCATTCAGACAGAAGTAGAGGCCTATCAACCCAACTCTGGAACCTAAGATGCCAGAGGAGCTAGTGAAGCTCAAAGATGGAGGTATCATAAAACCTATTAGGCATTCAACATGGGTTTCGAATTTGGTTCTAGTCAGGAAGAAAAATGGGGACATAAGACTATATGTAGATTTTAGAAATCTAAATTTTGCTTCCCTAAAAGATAATTACCCTCTTCCAAACATGGAGGGAATATTGCACAAAGTAAGAGGGTGTGAGCTATTGCCAATGATGGATGGATTTTCTGGTTATAACCAGGCCAAAGTCAAAGAATTTGAGTAGTACAAGACAACATTCAATACACCATGGGGAACATATGTCTATATAAGAATGCCATTTGGTCTCATAAATGCAGGAGCTACCTTTCAAAGGGTCATGGATGTGGCATTTGTAGATCTAATCAATGCTATAATGGTGGTATATCAAGATGATCTCAATGCTTATTCTAAAAAGGCAGAGAGCCATATTGGGGATTTGGAGAAGATCTTCATCAAAGCTTTGGAATATGGTATCAGTCTTAATCCTAAAAAATGTCATTTTGTTGTCACAAAGGGTAAAATTTTGGGTCATATTATGTGAAAAAGTGGGGTTAGGATAGATCCTAAAAGGGTAGATGCCATAGATAAAATTCCCATTCCCAAAACTATCAAAGCAATCCAATCATTTTTTGGCCAAACTAATTTATATATGCCACTTTTTAGTGATTGAAGTTTAAAAGTTGGATTAGTATTAGCCCTTTCCTTTATAAAGTATGACACAACTTTGTGCTTTTACCATGCAACCCAAGAAGGGGCAAGCTTCTCCTTTCCCTTTTGGGAAGAGGAGGTAGCTAGTTTTTGTGCTAGAAGAAGGGCCAATTTTGGTTATCCCTTGTCCTCAGTTTTATACTTTACGTAGTTTTTGTAAAATAGGTATGTTCTTGGAGGAAGCGAACCAACCAGGGCAGACCAAAAGTGATCCAATGAATATCCCCCATGGGACACAATATTTTGGTATTCAGTGTTATGTAGTATGTCACTGATACATTTTGACTCAAATTTCAATGAAAGGCCATTGAAATTTTGACAAAATTTTATCGATTGGGTCGGAATTTCGACATTTCAAATTTCATCAAAAATTTGATGAAATCATTCTAATGAAAGGTCATTGAAATTTTGATGGAATTTTGTCAGAATTTGAGTCAAAATGTATCAGTGCGTGCATGAAACGTTCATGGAAAAAATTTAAACATTTAGGAATTACGAAGGCGATCCTATTCATGGAAGTTAGACAAGGTATGCCTAGCTTCAAACTAAATAAATCTGACTCTGAAATAACATCAAAAACTATGTCAACAACCCTAGGTCCAACTAGGACGGACAAAGTTATTGAGCCATATGGTTTGAGAGAGAGACCATGATGTGTACGGATGGTGAATTGTTTTCTTTATACTCCTCCCTCTATAATGAATTCAATAAAAAAGTTTCTTCTATAATAACATTCACATGACTCACGGGATTGACCAAAACCCCCGACATAATTTTTCCATTGAGGCAAGTGGGAATGTAGAGGGGAGAAGGTTTATTTTTCATAGGCATATCCTGTGAGGAGAATGTCACATCTAGCAAATCGGTTGTAGGTTGCTTAGTGGGATTAACCATGACCATGTTGATATAGGCCTTGGGTTAATTGATAGAATCAGAGGAATTGATAATCATGTTGGTAGAATGCAATGGAAACAAGTCCATGTATATCTGCAACTCATTGTTTTCTTTTGCCACCAATTCATTTTCAATTTATTTTCTTCCATCGAGATGGATAGTACCATCCTCGATGAGATCCTATATCTCATGATACAGGTGCATACAATGTTCACTATCATGTTTCTTGACCCGATGGTATTGATAGTAAGTACTTGCATCATACCAAATAGGGTAAGGTTCCTTGTGAGGATTAGGATTCTACAAGGTTATGATCTTATCCTTCACCAAATTTTGCAAGATGGAAAAATAGGATTTTGCCAACTTTGTGAACTTTCAGTTGGGTTTGAGGCCATTGTCAACCATAGCAGCTACTATATTCACAACCTTACCTTTCCTAGAGATTGATACAATGGATCTTAGTTTAGAATGGGAGCGCAAAGAGGATCGCCTAAATTGAACTACCATTTTTTGATACTCCCGTAGTGTTGCACACAAATGCATGAAACAAGGGTACTTCATAAGGGAAAACTTCTCTTACCAAGGACTTTACAAGTTGCCTATGAATACCTTTTGCATGTCTAAATCAGGTAGCGAATATGAGATTTGTGAGAAGAGCGCTTGATACCATGTGATGAAGTCAGTAATATTTTCATTATCTCCATATTTACATCAGACGAGATCCGAAAAGGTCATCTTAAGTCTGATGTTGACATAAAATTTTCAAAGAAACTAGTTCACTAGTTGATTGAATGAGAAAATGGAATTATCGGGAAAGGATCAATACCATTCAAGCATTGTATCCTTAAGAGATCAGGGAAATAGTTTTTCCATCAACGTGTCATGATGAATTTTTTTTTGCATAGGGTGTTAAAGGCGAACACATGTGTCTTTAGATATCCTTTGCCACCATACTTTTCAAACTTTGATATCTCCATTCCTTGTAGGAAGGGAGTGTTTAAAATTACTACTGATAGTGGGCTATGTCATAAGAAGGGTTGGAATATAGGTTGGGCAGAGGCTTAGGAGAGACTTTCCAACTAGTTCTACATCTTACATATATTGTGAAGGAGATTATTGAGAATAGGGTTATTGGATGACATAGGACCAGTGGGACCTCCTCCAGAACTGCCACTAGAGCCATGTCCGGAACCGATACCATGGCCACCACTAGAACCACTGTCGAAGCCATCACCACAAGTAGGGCCTCCACTAGAGCCATTTCTATTTCTGAAGCAACCAACATGACCTCCACTGGAACCACTTTCACTAGTGCCACCCCCACCGTTGAACCCACCACCACTACCAAAGCCTCCACCACTCATCCCACCAAAACCTCCACTACTAGAGCTGATAGGACAGGTGAAGTTCAAACCCAAAGGGATCCTGTTTGCTTTGATAGTTTTGGATATTTTAGAGGCCAAAGGGATTTTGATCGAAGGGACCCCATTAGTCATTTATAAAGATGTGGGAGGCATTGATACTCCTAACTATCTCTCATTTTCTTCAAAAGTGGCCACTTCTATAATGTTAGCATTATTCGAAAGGGAACATGCTTAGGTTAGACAAGAGAGGCTAGCCGGGAGTTCTATACCTATTCGATCTTTTCCCACCATATAATTTAATTCGCTAATAACTCGAGTGGCCATAGCCAACTTGGGGTTTCTTTCCGAGTGATTCTCTAAGTCACCCAACCCTTTGCTAAGGGTAGAGACATATTTTGAAGTAATATGAACAACCTCATACTCATCTAGTGATGAAGGTGTGGGAGATGTAGGAGGAGTGGGGACATGATTGATTTTGTCATAGATTCCTACCTCACCCTTGAAAAACTTCTCCTAAGTCAAAAGACCCATCGCAGGTCCAGAGAAAAGGAATGTAGAGATACTGGAGGTCTTATCCACTGGAAAGTGTTGTATTAGTTTCCTGAAAACATACCCAGAGGTTGTGGACTAGATTGTGATGCTCATAAACCTTCACAACACTTAGGGACATGACGATCACAAGGCTCTCAAGATAAGTTTCAACACCAACAAATGAACAGACACACGTTCACGTCAGGTTAACCAAAAATGTAAGATGGGGACCAACCACGTTCAAAGCCCCAGGTCATGGAGAGCCAAGAGTGGAAGGCTACCCTAAACTACCTCACTCTAAAGGAATGTCTAAATGAGGGATGAGAATGATGAGGACTATAGGGTCCTTCAATCACTCTACAGACTTGAAATTCAGAATAGGGCTAGGCAAGCTTGTTTTCGGGTTCAACACTGCACCTCAAGTAGCTCCCTACCCAAGGATGGAAGCATGGTTCTAGGACAACACCATGGCGTGTTGGTGTCTCTCAGATGTGCATGTGTTGGTATGAATAGAGGACCAAAAACATAGTAATAACCACCAGAAAACATGTTGATGGCCTAGCTAGTGAATTCTAAGGAATAAAAACAAAACTATAAAATGAGAGAGATACAAATGAATACGATAAAGTAGATATATTAAAGCTAAGGTGAAAAAGATAATCTCAGAAAAGATCTTGTATGCCAGCTAGCTCCAAATGCATGTCCACCTACACATAAAAGGAGGGAGAATTATTGGGGGGTGTATAGGGATCTACCTTAGTCTGACCCCCGTTTCAATTTTTCCACCTCCATAGATAGCCATGATAGCAATGATAGAGAAATATATGATAAAGGAGAAAAAAATTAGAGAACACAATAAACACTACATAATAGTGAAATGCTACTTGACCAAATCATAAAGGAGAGGAGTGAAAATGTTTCACCCCCACCAAGAGCTCACTAGCCGATGATGGAGAAAGAGAGCTTGAACAATCATCACAACTTCAACTATGGTGAAGGGAGGTGATGCCAAACCTCAAGCCCCTGCTACAATGGCTTGTTCCACACTTTCTCTACGGAGTTGATGGAGTGTTGTTGTTGCTGCTATGAAGTACCAAAGTGTTGCTTGAAGTGATGGAAGTGAAGTGAATTCCTAGAGATTACCAAAAGAGATGCCCAAGAGATGATTTACATGAAGAATGAATATATTTTGAAGGTGAGGTGAGGAGAATAAGGCATTTTTGGGTCGTTTGATCAAAGAGTGATGTTACAATTTGTTCCCAAGAGGAAGTACAATGCCTCTGCCAACTTCAAATGCAAGAATCCATCAGGGACGTAAGTGCATCATGTGGGTGTTTGTGCGCTATGTCGGCATCCCTAATAGTTATTCTTCTATTGATGCAAAAGATGAATGCCAAGTGGAATGAAGACAACTTGTTGATGTGGAATTTTTCCTTCAGATTTGGTTTTTTAAGGTGAGGAAGTGTAAAAAAGGAATTTGCATAAGGGGTGAAAATTTGCACCTATACACCAATATATGATCCTCTTAGAAGAAAAAAAGTGTTAGTGATAGGTTATCATTGATAGAAGGGGGAGGTCCCCTACCCATTCATTTATTCTATTTATTTTATCTTGAAAGGTCATCCAGATTTTTTTGTTTGCCCGAGGTGAAATATCGAGCAATATGTTTAGTCCTAGAATCCTTCTAAGAAGGTCTTTTGAGTTGCATTTATCCTCCTATCTCCTCTTTCTTCTTCTTTTTCATTTTACCTTTAACTTGTTTATTCCTCTATCAAGCCCTCAATAGAGGATTTTCAAGGAGAGGGGAGGTCTTTGTCACCAAAGCCTAAAAAATCCATGGAGTCATGGCAATGTTTAGGAAAGAAACTAGACCAATCCAAATATCTTGAAACTTTTTGTGTTAGAGGATTTTTATTAGGTATTCTTGGGTTTCTATTTAAATAAATTTTAGTTTCTCCTTCCTCAAATAAGTCTATGAATTACTTAGGCAGTCAATAATCTTATCATTATCAGCCAAAGGGGGTTTCCCCCATTAGGACAAGGGCTTGAAGATATGATTTCATCAGTAGGGGGAGTTGAATTCTTTTCATTCTCATCAAAAAGTGGGTTTTCCCTCTTAGAAAAGGAGTCTAGTTACTTAATTCTAGAAATAGGGGGAGATGGAGCCATTATCAAGCTTTTCTTTGATGGTTCTTTATCATCCTTAGGGGTCTAACAATTTTAGAGTATGGAGATGCAGTAACCATCTTTTTAGAAAGTTGGATATCTTTCTCCTTCTCTAAATCCGAGATAACCTTTTCTACATTCTAAATCTATTGATTTGGGTTCTTCACATGTCTTTTAGAATGGTTAGTCTTAAAATAGTCATTGAGGTGCCCAAATGTTTTACAAAGCTAACAGAAAAGAATAACTTTCTTATATTTGATAGGTTGGTTCCACACCCCAAAACTAGATCTGAGGGAGACAGATGAAGGTAAAGCTTTATTTACTTCCATAAATTCACACAAATACAAGCAAAAATTAGTCTCAACCTCTACAAAGTAACTTTATCAATGGCAAGAAGAATACCAAAAGAATATTCTATACCTTGAAAAACCTTAGGGTTCCAAAATTTAAGGGGAAGAAAGATATAGCTTTGGGAATCTAACCCCATATCCATTGAAGGGTTGAAACTCAATTTCCATTTACACATAGAAAGAAGTTCTTAAAATATGTTTCAAACACCCAAGGCCACCTATGAGTACTTTGAGCATATCTTCATACATATTAAAGCTAAATAGGAAAAAATTATTTTCAATTGCACTAATGGATATGCTACCTTTCAAATTCCAAATAGATTCAAAACATGTTCTAACTTGATCAATATTAGGTCTAAAACCAAGGAACTTACTGACAAGGGAGAGTTGGATATCATCAATTGTCTCATGCATTATATCGCTTGGAACAACAAAATTGAGACCATCCACCACATAAGAAGCCTTTGAGGAAGGAGAAGACATAGAAAACCCAAAATTTTGGGCTATACCTCCAATCAAATTTTCCACATATGAAGAAGGGTCTTCATTGGAAAGGAAATGACATAATCAAGAGTTGTGGCAAGGAAAACAAGGAAGATGTGAATATAAATTTTCCTCTAGAATATTGAGGAGAAAAAATGACAAACTCCTACTTTTTCCATCCACAATAGTAGAAAAATAGGATCTAGTGAAGCCTGTTGGTGCCCCCATCATCCAAACACATGGAATATGGAGGTGTGAAGTATGAGGAATTTGAAAAAGCAAGGGGAGAGAAAGTTACAAATAAAAATACTCAGGTGTTCTTGATATTTTGATATGTTGGTGACTCTTTTATCACCTTTTTCTAGTGTTATATAGATACATGTATGTTAATCACATGTATATAAATATAAATACAAAAATATATTATGCTATGTGTTGAGGTCAAAAGATGTAAATGAGGGCTTGATCACCTTGGAAGGATCCTATGTAACACTTACCTTTTTTCCTATTTTATATATGTGTGACATTACTTATATTTAGGTGAAAAGAAGCAAATAGGTGTGTCCACCTTTTAGGATATGGACAACTTTGGGACCTATTTCATGCTTCAATTCATTAGGAAACCAAGATCCCTCAACCAAGTGACTCAATTGAGGGAAGGACTAGTGGATTCCTTTAGTGATTGGACAGGGTGTTCACCATTAAAATGAATCTTCAAAAGGAGAAATGAAAATAATAATGCACTAAAACCTAGAAAAGTACCCAGAGGATAAAAGATGTCTAAGCAAGATCTGGAAACCCTGATTTTATTTATTTTTGAAGTGCATTGGGACTCATACATCAAGTTGGGTGATTTTGTCCCAGTTTAGGGTTTTTGGGCAAAATTTGGAACCTTTGGGTGACTATGTAGAATTTACAAAATTTGTCAAAAAAGCGGTAATGGGATTCATATGCCCAGACAATTGCAATGTGTCTTGAAAAAGTGAAAAGTGTCCTAGGAGAAATTTTTGAACTGAAACTTTGTGAGCCTCTAAATATGGATTAAACAAGCACTTTCCCACTGGTTTCATGTAAATAAAATGGATATCTTGCTCTAGATCATATTTTCCATGAGACTTAACAAAGTCTTATGTCAATTTTGTAACTTTTTGCAACTTTGCAAGTTGGTACTTTTGAAGGCTTTAAATCCACTTTTTCTTCAACCTATAAACCTACAACATACTAAGAGAGGGAAAAAATGTTGTTTTATTAGGTAATGGGGGTTTGGCTTGGTCAAATTCTATTTTGGTAACTAAACCTTAATCAAAAATGAAGCATAAATGAAATTAAACATGAAACATAAGATGAAACAATAAAACCTTGTTAGAAACCTTGTAGATCTACAAACAAGCATTAAGTGGCCTAAAAGGATGTAGATCTTGATCATGATTCTTGATGAAAAACAATGCCTTTGAATACTTGAATCGATCTTGAACAATACATCACAACATTATCTCAAAACCACATGCATGATGCACTAATTATTTGACATGATGAAATGACTCTTTATTGCTACAATGATCTATAATTTTTTCCTGGAATTCCTTAGAAATTCTCTTGTGAAAGTACTCTTGATTTCTTATGAAATTATAGGATTGCTTAGGTGAAATTATGTCAAATAACCTTGTATTTATACTTGTTTATGCCAAATTTCCAAAAATTACAACACTACAAGCCAACATCAAATCTAGGATAATAAAATACCACCAAGAATTAAATTCAAAATAGGTCCAAGATAAAGCAGGAATCATACGCTAGTCCGAGTGTACATGATTCCTAGTAGCTTAAACTTGGGACAAAAACATTAAGAAATGTTAAGTTCAATGCAATATTCAGGATCAGGTCTCGTAACCTAGGTGAGACCCATATGCCCAAGGTGGCATATGAGTCATAGATCACCAAATTTAGAACACACAACCCAAAAAAAGGAATTATAATTGGCCATTTGATACATGTTGCGATTATCCTCAGAAAGATATATTAAATAAGCCTTGTGAATGCAAAATAAGACCAAATAAGGCATAAAGAACCCAATTTTAGCATGGAGGACCCAAACAAGTGTCAAAATGTAGAGGGGTACATTTTTATACACTACATTTAGCCCCTAATTTAGTGAGAGGATGAATTTGTGTCAAACTCACACTAAAGTAGACAAATTTGCATCAAGAGGGGTCCTAGTGTACTAATGTGAATGGTATAGAATGAAAAAGATCAAGGAGGTTGCCAAGCCCCCAGGATCTAAGATCCTATGTTAAATCAACATAAGAACAAAGGGACACACACAAGGTGTAAGATATGCAACATCAAGATACACAAACATATAGGGTCAATGACTTAAAGAAGAAAGAAAAGGAAACATAGGGTGGATCAAGCCTTAACATTATATACATGGAAGTTGGTAAACTAGCCAAAAGATACAATAATAAGTACCATATGAGGAGAAGGCTACCTAACCCCCTTGCCCCCACTTAGTGCAAGACAAGGGTGAGCAAGGATGATTGATTAGAAACATGAAAATAATTATCAATTAGAGGAAATAGGTTCTTTGACACAAGGAAGAGAACCACACTCATTAAGATGTTGGATTTTGTTACCAAAAGCCTTACATTCATTAGTAGAATTACCATGAACTCTATGATTTGCACAAAATGAACTCTTGTAGTAAAAAATATTTTTTGTTCTTGGAGGGAGGGATACCAAACTAAATTGGAGGAGTCTCAACAAGATACTCACTTGATCAATAGTAGGTGTTCCTTTATTTTGTGAAAAAGATAGCTCTTGCTTAGTATAAGGTGTCATACTTTCACAAGACTCTTTAGATGTCAGGATTTTGTTCTCTCCTTGAAGTGAGGGTGTAAAATCTAATGAACTCCAATTGTTAGTGTTTTGCATGATGACATTGATATTAAGCAAATATTTCTTTGTTTCTTTCATTTCTTTCAAAGGACAATAACCAAGACCACTAGTGTCCATTAGTTCAAGATGCACTAATGTTAAAGTTGGCTGAAAGGATTCTTTAGTAAGAGTGTTGATATTGAGTGAAGGCTTGTTTGTTTCTTTTGAGGGACAATAACCAAGACCATTAGTAATTTATTACATGTTAGGATCTATAAGGACATAGATACCTTTTTCTACAGCACCACATCCTCTTCCAATATACCCAAGTTGTTTTGTAAGTTCATAACCTTTTCCATAAAGCTTTTTCATGTCTTTCAGATCTAGTGCTTGCTTGTATTCAGCTTCATCAAAGTTTTTTGTGTAAATTTTTTCTTCTTCTAAAGTGGTTGAGGTGGATGCTTTCAAATTTTGTGTTGGAATTATTTCTTTTTATTTTCCATTTTTATAATCTTTTGTCATGATCTTGTATTCTTCCATGAATGTAGGTGTGAAATCTAAGGAACTACAATCATCTTCCAGTAACTTCGTAGCTTCTTCAATACATTTCTCATTTTATTTATCTTGCACAAGCTCCGCTTATGTATTTGGTGTCAATATTTTCAAAGTATTTTCCTTCCCTTTTTCAATGTTCAAACAACTCTTTGGTTCGAGGTTGGCTTTTATTATATACACTTTGTTTTTGTAGACATAATTCATTATATGAAGAAGAGTTGAATGTACCCCATTCATTGCACGAATCCATGGTCTTCCTATAAGAAAATTATATGAAATACCATGAGGCATAACATGGATAGGGGTTCGTAATATAACTTTATGAATTGTAATAGGTAAAGTGATTACACCAAGCGGTTGTTTTCCTACATTGTCAAATCATCAAATCCATAAGGAATCAGTTTTAATTCTTGATTTATCCATGCCAAGTTTATCCAAAAGGGTTACACTACACACATTAACGGTTGAGCCATTGTCAACAAGGGTTTATTTTACTCAGGTCATATTAAAATTAGCTATTATCATGAAATCTTCATATTTTTTTGCACTTCTAGCGAAGGTAACTCATCTTGATGGAAAGTAATATCTAAGTTGACTAGATTTACTTGAATTTGAGCTGAAATATCATTTTATTTCATATTAGAGGGGTAGGAACTTTTTGTACAACACTTTGAATCATGTTATGATAATGAGGGGAGGCTTGAATAATATCCTAGAAGGATATCTTACCAAGAGTATTCTTTAGTTGTTCAACAATATTATACTCCTTTCCACTATGTAAAAGAAAGAGAGGGGCACTAGGAAAGATAGGTTGAGGTAATGGGAGGGGTGTTGGAGTTGTTTGTCTTGTTTGAAAATTGTTTCGAGTGTTATATGAATGAGCAATGGTATTATAACTTGATTGTTGTGACATATTATTCTTAGCTAGTTCGAGGATGATGATGGTTTTGTTTTGAGTTTGTAGTGTGTTTGAGGGTGGGTAAAGGATAAGTTTAGCTTCAAGTGAGTACTTCAAGGGATATCTAATGTGCATCACCTCAAAATAATTATGCTTATTTTCACGATCTCTTAGTGAAGGGGATTCTAATGTCACTTCATAATCTTCATCTAAGGAAGTCACATCACTATTGTTTAAAATACATCCATATATTTCATCATTCTCTTGCACCATGATATCCACCCTAGTAGAAAATATTTTAGGAGAGGAGAAAACAAGAATATCATCACATTCCATGGTCAAATTTTGTAAATTGTCCTACTTTCCAATGATTGGATCCTTTTGTTCAAATAGATCTATCCAAATGGTAGGAGCATTAGGAAAGGGAGAAATGATATTTACATGACTCTCAATAAGTGTATCTTCTAACACCAATCTATCTTCTTCACAACTAGGAAAGATAATAGGAGAAGAACAAATGTGATTATCATGGTCAACTAAAATTACATCCTCATGTCTTATAATTTATTCCCAATTATGAGAGGTAGGATTGTCATAGCTCTCAATAATTTGATCTCTTAACAACAACATATCTTCTTCATAAATGTGCTTTTCATGATCATTCATGATTGTATCCCCTTTCACTAAAGCATTCTCACAACTAGGGGAGGTTTTGGGAGATGAATGAAGATTAGGTAGAGAAATGTTAAGGAATGTTTCAATGATCTCATCTTCTTTTGTTATAATATCTTCCTAAGGAGGAGGAGGATAAGGACAAACAATACTTTCATGATTCTCGATTATTGTATCTTCTTTCACTAAGATACCTTTGTCACTAATAGGAGACGTACTTGGAGAAGAAAAACTATGATCTTCATGATAATCTATGCTTGTATCTTCTTGTATCATATCATCCTCACAAATGGGAGAGATAGAAGAGTTTGAGTGAGTAATAGGCAAGGAAACATTAAGGATTGTGTCAATGGTTTGTTTCTCTTTCTCTAAAATGTTTTCATAACTAGGAAATATAGTGGAAGGAAGGATAACATGTTTCTTAATGACCTCATCTCTATGCTCTACATTGAACTCATAAGAGGGGATGCTATACATATACAATTCATTCTTAACCATTTCAAAACCACATCACTTAAATGAAAACATGATAACATGAAAAATTAAGCTATTCAACTTATGAAATACTTCAAAAATGTAAACAAATGTCCTACATATCTAAATATTTTCACTACTAAAATGGTTTTTGGAAATATCTATTTTTAAATGACTACACTAAATGGATGATTTGACCTAGATACATGAAACAAGAATTCTTGAAAATTTATAGACTAATACAATAGACTACCAATAAGCCTAGGAAGTATAGAAAATAACCAAAAAGCATAGAAAAGTTAGTTCTTGTAGGCCTCCAAGGACTCATTCACCCAGCTGGGTGTATGAGTCCCACTTAGGGATTTTTGATAGGTTTAGATAGTGAAAAAAAGAGAGAAAACAATACTCATAAATATAGGAAAAATACCTATATAGGGACTAAATCAATCATGTGGGTGAATGAGTCTAAGTTAGGGTTTTAAAACCAAATTCAGAAAATTCTTAGTTTATTTTAAGGTGTCTAACTTTTATGATTAAATGACCATTTGCAAGTACAATTTTCCAATGAAATTGAATGATGCAAGATGCAAAAATGAAACTTATATGCACTTTTCACTAATGAAATATTTAGAAGCCCTAAATGCAATTCAACTAATTCAAATCTAATGAAAAGTTAATGCAAACTAGATCTAGGACTTGTAAGGTTCTTTGAATCATAAATTCAAGGGTCTAAAGGTCAAGTTAACCAAAATGATTAAACAAAAATAGGGTTCCACCTTTTGGAGAAAGAACTTAGGACCCATTTCACACATTAATCATTGGGAAACAAATATCCCTCAACCCAATGACTTGATTGAGGGATGGAATAGTGGATACCTTTTGTGATTGGATGGGGGGATCACCATTAAAATGAAGCTTCAAAAGGATAAATTCAAACACTATCACATTAAACCATAGAAACATAAAACATTAAATTAGATTGCTAAACAAATATAAACAAAAATGTACCTAGAGGATCTAGGAGATGTCTAAACAAGATCTGAAAACCCTAAAAAAAAAAATTCTAAAGTGCACTGGGACTCACATGCTAGGTTAGGAAATTTAGTCCTACTTTAGGTTTTCTAGATAGAATTTGGAACCTTCTGGTGATTGCATAAGATTTAAAAAAAATTCTAAAAAAGGGGTATTGGGACTTGTTAGAGTAAAGGTTTTAACTTAATTATGTTAATTAAGTTACCTTTATTCCTCTCTTAAGATTTCACTTTAGTTTGCATATTGTGACATTTAATAATTATATTAATTATTAAATATCTACCTATTAGGGTTCATTTTAGGTTTTGCACAATCTCCTTTTCTAAATATTGATCATTGTATTTTACTCTCTCTGATTAATATATTTTTTTGCTTTTAGAGCATCCTTTCTTGTTCTTCTCCATCTCTTCTTCCTGTGATAGGTTATTTGCATGTAGCTGATCTTTGAGGTCTGTTAAGTTGGATTTCACAACTTAAACATAATATCAGAGCGAACTTACTGCAACATGTTCTTGTTTGAAGAATTTGGAGCTAAGAGGGTTTGATCAAGCTTTCACAGGTTTTCAGAGTGTTTTTTTTATGGATCCAGCCTACTTCATTCTTTGGGTTCACTTTGGGTCCAAATGGACCTCGTCGTTGGATTTGTAGCACCTGAAAACCCATATTTTCATATAAAGCTTGTCTAGTTTGGCCATAGCTGACCAGTGAGGCAGAAAAAATTGGCCCCAAGGCCGTATGGCCTCACGGCATGTTTTTCAAGAAGAAATTTTCAAAAAAATATTTTAAAAAATTGATTTTTTATTGATTTTTTAAGGTTTTTTTATAAAAAAAATGTATGCCTTCCATTTTAAACCTAGGCACCACCGAGCGGCCCCCCGAGTGCCACCGAGCCAGGCGAAGCCACCAGCTCACTGTCGATGATCTATGCAACCCCCAAGGGGCTTACCTCCTCAGCCACAACTTACATCAATGACCACCACCCAGAATTGGGTCCCTCAACTTAAGTGTTGGTCGAGTGAAGGACCAAGGGCCGAGCACCCAACATCCAGCTACCAGCCCGTTGGTTGTCCACGTGCCTAGGGGCCGAAGACTCTAGCTCCTGAGGGCTTATAGACCCTTTCAAGTTCTTTTTGACCTATGTTCAATAAATTAGTTATAACTTGGGCATTTTTGCTCAGATTTTCGAACAAAAATAGGCATTGGAAAGTTGGTTCCAAGCCTGTTCTGATGGTGGAGGATTTTTTTCCAAATTATTGAATTTTGGTTTCATTTTTTGTAGTCAAAGTTAGATGGTGGTTTCTGCACTCTAGGAGGCATATATTTGTTGTCTGAGCTCCGTTTTGTGCAAAAGAATAGGCATCGAAAATTTGGTTCAGTGCTCTACACAATAATTAGACTTATTTTCCTAGATTTATCCCCAGGTATATTTTATTCATCTTTCTTGTTTTCATAGTTTTCTTAATTACTTGGATGTTTTGGCACTTGGGAACCTCTTTTTTGCATCATTAGGTTCTATTTCATTTCATCTACATGCAATAAAGTTAGTTTTCTTATATTTTTTCATTTGAAGAGTTATGATGGTTTTTTCTACTAACCCTTCAGTTGTAATTTTGGAACGGGGTAATTATGAGTCATGGGAAAAGGACATACTTACACATTGTAAGTGGCTTAATATTTTTCCTTATTTGTATGATCTCATACCTTAACCAACCACTTCTGAGGGAAAATTAGCTTAGGATATCATTAGAGACCACATAGTAGGACTTATATTGTCTAGTGTTGATGATGACACTATGTGGGTTATATTGGACATTGATTGTCCCAACCCACTTTGGACCTGTCTTTGGGACATCTATGGAGACCCCAATCTCTCTCCATTCCCAGAGGATCCTGCTTCATATTGTCTCTCACCATTGCTTGGAGAGAGAATACACCCTTTGATCATGATACTTTAGAGGAGCTTGAGTATTTATACACCCTTACATGTTCTAATGGATCAGAGGCTTGTGTCATGGTTCCTACTCTTAAATTGAGACTTCATCAACATCTCTTGTTGTTCTTGATTCAGTGCAACATGGTGATGGCACTCTCAAATTTTGTAAATTTAAAATGCCCATTTCAAAATTTTGTCTCTGCACTTTCAGAAGTGCACCTAAAGAATCTGCTTAAGGTACCCACTTTCGAGGCTTGTGTTTTAAAGCATGTTGATTTTCATGCAAAACACATTTGTAGACATACTCAATTGACCCATGTGAGAAAACATGTCAACTTTTAGCTTCCCATGATAAGTTTTGATAGAGTTTCGAAAAGTGAAGCTGGTGGGTTTTGACATTGTTATGCTGTTTGTAGACATTCAGTTTTGCGAAACAGCTTCCTATTTGAGCTTGGATTTCGCAACCAGTTGACTTTCATGTCAGAATGGATGATGTTCCGTATTCTCCATATCAAGATGATCTCACATGTCAATTTTCAGAGATTTATGATCTGATTTGCTATTTTTAGGACATTGAAACTGAATGCAGTTTGTTCAGTTTTGCACCTGCATTCCTAACATTTCAGAGAGGCTAACTTCGACTGTCAGTATCTTTTGATCAGTGATGATTCAAGAAAATTCATTTTGCACACGTGCTCAGGGTATTTTAATGTTCCACTATGTTTAATGGAAGCTCGCTAGGAGTTGATTCACTATTTTTACAAACTCGTAGTTGAATGAGTTCAAATTTGGTGCAGAATAGTTGTTTCAGAAAAGCCTAACTAGGCAACTTTGTCGATTAATATCTTTCACCTTGTGATTGATTTCTCCAAGTTGTTTTTCGCACTATACTCTAGGGACAAATGTAAAAATGCTTGTAAGTTTTGATTTCTCCAAAAGGTCGTTTGACTAGTTTCCCAGAACGATTCCAGAGCCCACTGGGTCAGTTTTGCCCATTTTCCAAATGTGCTAGAAAGCAGATTTTAATGGCAACCAACTTTATAATTTTACTTCAAATACACTTAGGATTTGTCTCTAATCATTTGAAGGTGAATTTTTTTTCAAAACGAAAAAAAAAAATTAGTCGGGCCACATGGACCTGACATGCTTTACATAATTGTGAAACTGTGAATCTTGCATTGTGGCAACCATTTCAAATAAATTACTTTTGATAAGTCAGAATATGGAGGAGTGCACAATAATAATTTCCCTTAATGGTTTGAAGGCAAAGCATGATCCATTGTTCAAATATATAATTTGACAATTATACCATCAATTGGGCAGTGGTCATTGACATTAAGGAAAGTTGTTTTGAGGCATTTACCATAGGTTATATTCATAGAGTAAATGGGGTTGGCTACTACAATATGAAATTTTTTCTATGGATTTCTAACATCAATGAAACATTCTAATGCATTGGGAGAAGACAATCAAGATGAATAAATGAAACAACCATGCACCAAGGAGAAAGAGTTTGTATTAGTTGTTATGCATCAAATTTGTTTGAGGAATATACGCTTTGGGAATTCATTGAAAAGGCCTTAGAAACTTCAAAGCCAATGAAAATGACAGAGGTATGAATCTGGGGTATGGGAATCCATCAAGGCATAGTGTTTGAAGAGGCCAAACATTGAAAACTAGTGTAGCCAGCCAAGGATGATGCTTGCACCAGGTAGTAGAGCAGTTGCAAAGGAAAGGAGAAAAATTCCATACAGGATGTGCTTATCCTACGGGCCATATGATGGAGATCCATTGAAGCACAAATACAAGACATCCAAGCAAAGAATTGCAGGGTGCGCGCCAAGTATGGAGGAAAAGGTCCAGCCATCAGAGGCAAGTCCACACCAACCATGTGAAGAACCGCACATGGATAGGCTCGAGCAATGGATAAGGCTTTAGAAAATTTCTAGCAAGTGCAATTGGCTGAGAGGGGCCCATGTAGCAAGGGGAAGAAGGATGTGCGAGCTACAGAACAAGGTATACACATCCATCAGAGCATAAAGATGCCTGTGTGCTGTTTGAAGGGTTGCAATCTAGAGTAGGAATTGGGCGCCCATCAGGGTATGAAGGTAGGTGCGGTTTGAGAGGGAAATGAACATCCATCAGAGCAGCCAGAGAGGAAGTGGTGGGAGTGAGGTGTGGGATTCATCAAAGCAGCTGGAAGTCTTAGTAAGGCCTGAACCAAATGGAGAAGATCATGCGCACTACAGAGAGGGGAGGTGCTATCATAGTTTAATAGGCATTAGAAGCTTTTAAACAAATGTAAGTGACAGGTAAAGGCATGGCCTGAGAAAGGATGGAGATCCACCAAAGCAGCAAGGAGGAGGCTCAATGAAGAGGCATATGAGAAGCAGAGCTCAGGAGCTCGCAAAAACAAATATTTAGGGCCAACCTCACTGACCTCACGATATTTTGATGACGACATCAAAATCCTTGCGAGGTGTGTGAGAATGCACGGGGGGAGCCCATTTTAATTTTTTCAAAAAGTTACATAGTTTGAGATTAAAAACGGGGTGGGTCCACTGCATTTTTTAATTGGCTGAGTATTAGGAGGTAAAGTAAGTTTCCCTTCTATTTTTTGAACGATATCTCATATAAATGACAATATTTTTACCCATGAGGGTGAAATCTTAAATGGAGGCATAGGTGAAAATATTTTAATATTGCCCTATTAAATTTAGGGGGATTTTACATGTTATGGGTAAAGGGTAAACATTTTGAGTGTGGGGTGAATATTTTACTCAGTGAGTAAAATAACAGGTGAAACAAAATAAGTAAAATGAAATATTATGGGTGATGTGCACGGGAAAGGTAACTTGATTGCCTGCTAATAATTTTAGTGGGATTTCATTTTATTATTAAAATGAAATATTTTAATTGAAAATGTAAAGTGCACGTGAGAATAAATGAAGGAAATGTAAAAGGATAGGGGTAAAGTGAGTTTTGAAATTCACTTTATAATCAAAAGGAAAATATGTGCTGGGAATTAAACTGCAGCAAATAAAAGGCAGAAATGGAATTTGCACGGGAGAAGGCTGAAATAAGAGCAGTTGGATAGAATGATGAGAATCTCCACATGGGTTGTTTTTAGTTACTGGGTAATAATGAGCAAATATTGTTTTTGAGGGAATAAGTTTGTTGCAGTAGAGGAAGAAGGAGGAAATATTCTTTTCAGTTGATCAACGGTAAATGGAGCTTCCATATGGCATTTCCAAATTGAATCTAGGGCTGCTCCTGCTTGCTTCTCTTCTTATATATCTTCTATTATTCTCTCATCCTAAAGGGGGGTTCTGAGTTTCTGTATTGGGCTGGGTAAATAGAGAATCATATTTTCTGAGTCATTGTTTGAGTCTAAAAGCTATAATTTTCGAATTCATGAGTAAATACAACTAGTTTATGCAATTAACATCATGAAGGTGTTTCCACATTCATGAATGTCATCATATTGTCTCCATATTTGTACACTTTTAGTTATATAAATTCAATAATACAAATTTTCGTTGAGTTTATCATCTCAAGTTTCATGAGATTGTTTTGTTTGTTCATTGTTCTGTTTCAAAGAAATGGTTAAAATGCTTTGAGCAGGTGATTGTGATTTCAGGTGTGCAAATCGTATTTGATAATGAGAATCGGATTGATAATAAGAGAAGGATTTTTGGTGCAAGGCACTAACAGTTGATGCATAGCATTAACAAGTTAAATCCATTGGTTGAAGTCTATTTGCTAAGGAATTCATTTTATGTGTTTGACTCCATGGCCTAGAGCTGGAACTAATCTATTTTCCAATTTGTGCATCTCAGGAACATTTTATAATTTCAAAATCATTCTTAATCTTACTGTGTTATTGTGTGTCTTGCTTTCCAATGGCTGAGAGAGGGTTGATTTACTAAGCATTTAGCCAAGTTTGAAGTTGTCAATGCTTCCCTTAGTATGTTTTCATTGGAAATTATCTGCTAGAAAAAGCAATTTCATTGTGTATGGTTGAATTAAGTTTTAAACATTGCCCACCTTGGTCCTATAGAGCTAGAAGTGTAGGAGATGTCAGTCTTTGACTGAATCTTGTCAGTTGGCCACTAGCCTTTGTGGTTCTTTAGTATAGAGGTTGGCTACCTCTTAGAGAATTTCAAAGCCCAGCTGGGTTGCATTTTAAAACACCAACACGTGGCATCATACATCTTTTAGACATAGCCACTTTGGAATCTTATGTTGCAAACATATATTTCTTGTTTTTGGAGTCGTCTATTGCAGATTTGGAGGATTATTTTGAGGACATTCATCTCCTCTACCTTGATAGTCAAGTTATCATTGTATTGCCTACCATTATCAATGCATTTAGAGGTTGCATTTCAGGATTCTCAACATCAGTTTGGATTTGATATCTTTTGTTTAAGTTGAGATAGAGAGAATTTTTAGCCTCCTATCATGGCACACATCTTGAGACATATTGGTTCATTAGTCTTTGTAGGGTTTCTTCAACATTGTCATTTGGAGCCATTTCTTCCCAAGGGGACAAATATCATTTTCTACTTCAGGATCTCCTTTTGGATTCTACATCGGCATCTACCATTGCGACAAGAGTTTGTTCTTTGTGGGGGAGCCTTCTTGTCTCTTTCTATCTCTCCTATGGAGAACATTGTATATGTACTTATATGATAGAAGTTTTATATGGGGGTATCATGTAATCAACCTCCTATCCTTCTTTCATTAGTGCATTACATTCCTTTCTTTTCATTCTATTTTGGGGAGGAGTTTTGTTCCCACTAGGTTTTCTCTTTTACCCCGTTTCCTTTAGTTTGCATTGCATTTTTAAATGGGTACCTGATCAGGCCTAGTTTTCGGGACACATGTTTATTTTTCATTCATTTTAGTTACTTTTGCTTTCTTGCACATGTTTGTAGCTCCACTCTTTCTCATCTTAAGGGGGGTGTTAGAGTAAAGGTTTTAACTTAATTATGTTAATTAAGTTACCTGTATTCCTCTCTTAAGATTTCAATTTAGTTTGCATATTGTGACATTTAATAATTATATAAATTATTAAAATATAATTATTAAATGTCTACCTATTAGGGTTACTTTTAAGTTCTGCACAATTTCCATTTATAAGGATTGACCATTGTATTTTACTCTATCTCTCTGATTAATACATTTTTCAGCTTTTAGAGCACCCTTGCTTTTTTATCTCCATCTTTTCTTTATGTGATAGTGTATTTTCATCCAGGTGATCTTTGGGGTCTGTGAAGTTGGATTTCACAACTTCTATAGGACTCATACACCCAGAAAGTTGCAAAGTGTCTCGAAAAAGTGAAAAGTTTCCTAGGAGAAAAAAATTGAACTAAAACTTTGTGAGCCTCTAAAGATGGATTAAACAAGCACTTTCCCCCTAGTTTCATGTAAATAATTTGGATATCTTTCTTTAGATATAAGTTTACATGAGCCTTCACAACTTCATTTGAAAATTTTGCAAATTTTTGCAACTTTGCGATTTTGGTACTTTTGAAGGCTTCAAATCCACTTTTTCTTCAACTTATAAACCTGCAACATATAAGGAGATAAAAAAATTGTTTTTTTGTTAGGGAATGAGGGTTTTCCTTGGTCAAACCTCATTTTGGTAATCAAACCTCAATGAGAAATGAAGCATGAATGAAATGAAACATGAAACATAAGATGAAACAATAGAACCATGTTTGAAACCTTGTAGATATATAAACAACCATGAAGTGGCCTCAATGGATATAAATATTGATCATAATTCTTGATGAAAGATAATGCCTTTAAATACTTGAATTGATCTTGAAAAATACATCACAAAATTAGCTAAAAACCACATGCATTATGCACAAAATCTTTGACATGATGAAATGACTCTTGATCATTGTAATGATCTTCTATAAATATATCCTTGAATGCCTTAGAAATGCTCTTGAATGATCTTGTGAACGTACTCTTGATTACTTATAAAATTCTAGGATTGCTTAGGTGAAATTATGTGAAATAACCTTATATTTATACATTTTAATGCCAAATTTCCTGAAATTAGAATACTACAAGCCAACATCATATCTAGGATAATAAAACCCTATCAAGAATTGAATTCAAAATAGGTCCAAGCTAAAGCAACATCAATTGGGGCATATGATTCCAGTAGCTTAAACTTGGGACAAAAACTTCAAGAAATACTAAGTTCAATACAATATTCAAGATCAAGCCCTGAAACCTAGGTGGAACCCATATGCCCAAGGAGGCTATGAGTCTCAAATCACAAGATCTAGAACACACAACCCAAAAACATGAATTATGATTGGCCATTTGATACATGTCAGGATTATCCTTAGAAAGATGTATTAAATAAGGCTTGTGGATGCAAAATAGGACCAAATAAGACATAAAGAAGCCCAATTTTAGCAGGGAGGGCCAAAAAAAGTGTGGAAATGTAAAGGGATACTTTTTTCTACACTACATTAGGTATAGTTTACAAAAAATATATATCCTTTATGTTTTTTTTCTATGTTTTATTACTTTTCATGTTCATTATTACTATTTTCCTTTTTCATCACATAGTAGACTAAATCATGGTTACCATTATATTCCCATGGTTGCGTTGATGTCTATAAAGGAAAGTACTAGCCACTACATGGCACTTGCTATATATTATATTCTTAAATAAAACTATAAATATATATATAAAATTATAATTAATAATTAATAATTAATATATTTTTATATAATACAAAATATAATTAATATGTTATACAAATTATATATAATATAGAGTAGTTATATATAATAGTATATATAAGTTATATTATTATTGTATATTATATTCTATAATAGAAATTATTTAATATAAATATGAAAATATTGTAATTAATTATTAATATAGAATAAATTAAATTAATATATAAAAAAAAATTAGAGTTTAATTGATCTTTGAAGAGATTAGGAAAAAGAAAGAGAGATAGAGGGGGAGACAATTCTATATGGAGAGAGGTATATACTAGCACTTGCACCTAAAGGAGGTTCAAGGATTATGTTGATATAAAACTGTATGTATGCTAATATGTTAGAGAGTATGTGTTTGTTCATGGATGCACTATGAATTTTAGTTGCATGTGGCTAGATTAGGCAATTAATAGTAAGTGCCAAATACTAGAATGAAATAAAAAAAAAATTAAATATATTTTTTATTTAAAGAAATGAAGTATTATCTGATTATTAAATATTTGAATATATATTTAAAACATAAAAAAATATAAATGAGAAAATAGAGTTGCCATAAAATTGACAAAAAATACTGCAAATGGAAATAAAATGTTCCCATCCAGTTGTCAAATCAAGATTTATCTAGATTTTATCTGATAAGTGAGATGTTGGAGGCTTTTACTTGATACTTTAGAGCATTTACCATTAAAATACAACTAGTTTACTGTCAAACGATAGCTGAAACTTGCTTTCCAATGACGATAGTTTTTTGCAAGTGTGAGACTTGTTTTAGGATAAAATCTCACACTATATGTAGCTTATCAGCTAATAAAGAAAGAAAATCAAAATATGGAGAATGAGAGAAAGAGGAAAATTTAGATATATATATATATATATATATAGAGAGAGAGAGAGAGAGAGAGAGATTTAAATAGAGAGGAATAAACAAAGAGAGAGAGAGAGAGAGAATGAGAGGGATAAATACAAGAGAGAAAGGAAAAGAGAGAAAAGAGAACCAACTTTTGATTGGTTGTTTCATCTCAATAATCTAAGGATGGAATGTGTCCTTTGGGATTTATGCTCAAGTTAGCATGTCATTTGATTAAGGATATGATAATTCACCTTTAAGACCTCTTTAATGTACCCATTGCATACTTAAGGAGACAAACATATATCTCGAGAGAAAGAGAGAAAGAGAAAGGAAGATAAAAGGCAGAGGGAGATAAAGATATAGATAGGTGGAGAGAAAAAAAGATAAAGAGAGAAAGAGAGAAGGAGAAAAATGAGACAAAGGAGGAGAAAGAGATGAATATGGATAAAGAGGGAGGAAAAAAGATAGAAATAAAGGGATAAAAAGAGGGATAGGGAGAAAAAAAGAGAGAAGAGAGAGAAAAAAAGAGAGAGAGAGAGAGATATCGATATAGAGATAGAGATATAGATAGATAGAGAGAGAGAGAGATAGATAGAAATAGAGAGATATATAGAGAGATGGGTAGAGATATAGAGGAATAAAGAGGGATAGAGAAAGAGGGAGAGATAGTGAGGGAGATAGATAAAAATAGATAAAGAAAAAGAGAAAGAGAGAAGAGGAGAGAGACATAGATATAGATAGTCACATAAAGAGATAGGGAGATAAAGATAAATAGAGGGAAAAAAAGATATATATATAGAGGTAGATAATGAGAAACATAAAAACAAAGAGAGGTACAAAGAGATAGAGATAAGTAGAGAGATAAAGAGATAAAGATATCTATAGAGATATAAGGAGGGTGATTGGTATATCTCTCCCTATCACTATCTATCTCTCTTTATTTTCCACTATCTAGGTCACTCCCTCTTCAACTCTCTATCTATTAAAATATCCCTCCCCTTATCACCCCTCTCTCTCATTCATTCCATCTCTCCATCCATCTCTTCTACTCTATATCTCTATCTCTATTTCTCTCTTAATCTCCCTCTCACTCCTCGCTCTATCTCTTTCTATTCATATCTTTCTCTACCTCTATCACTATCTCTCTATCACTTTTGCTATCCCCCTCTATCTCTCTCTATAACCCCCTTTATATTTCTATCCCTCTCCCTATATAGATATTGAGATATCTCTCCCTCTCTAAGTATTTTTCTCCCTTTCTTCCCCCTCTTCTCTCTCTCCCTCTTCTCTTTCTTCCTCTTCAAGCTATATCTCTCCCTATCTCCACCTCTTCTCCATCTCTCCTCCTCTACCTATCTCTCTCCCTTTCTCTCCCTCTCTCTTTGTCTCCCCCCTCTCTCTATCTTCCATCTCTCCATCCCTCTCTCCCTCCCTATCCACCTAGCTATCTCTCTATCTATACCTCTCTCTCCCTTTCTCTTACCATAATTCTCTATCTCTCTTTCTCTTCCCATATATCTCTATCCCCCCCTAATTATTTATCCCTTTCTCTATCTCCCCCTATTTCTCTCCCCCTCTCTTGATCTATATTTACCTATCTCTAATTCTCTATATTTGTCTATCTCTTTGTCTCTCTCTCACTCTCCTTCGCTCTCTATATCTCCTTATATCTCTATCTCTCTATCACCCTATCTCACCATATATATCTCTTTATGTCTCCCTCTCCCTCTTCCTCTATATCTCTCAATCTCATCCTCTCTATCTCTCCCTCTCCATCTCCCTATCTCTCTATATTTATCTCTCCCTCTACTTATATCTCTCTATCTTTTTTTCCTCCTCTTCATCTCTACTTATATTTTCATGTCTCCCCCTTTATATCTAGACATGTATCTCTCTCTCTATCTATTCATCTATCTCCCTATTTATCCATCTCTCTATATATATATCTTACATATCTATCTATCCCTCTCCTCCTCTCCTTCTCTCCAAATCCCTCTTTGTCTTCTCCATCTCTATCTCCATCTCTATCTATATATTACTGCCTATCTCTATCTCCTTATTCCTCTCTCTCACACTCTTTCCCCTTCTATCTCTCCCTCTTTTTGTTCCTACCTTTCCCCCTCTTTGTCCCTCTGTCCTTATTGCAAACATAACATGAGCTTGTTGGTAATGGAGCCTAATTATCTTCTCGATTCAAAGGTTTTATTCTAATCATGTTTGGATCCATGTAAGTAGATTCATAGTTTATTTGAAGCTATCACTTCTCCATTGAGACATTTATTGCACAAAAAACATCATATTGCATAAATGTATGCAAACAATAGACCAAAATTTATCCTAATTGACTTTCCAAACTTCTTCGGTGTACCCATTGCACACAAAGGTGTGATTGCTAGTGAATAAGCCTCTACCTACAACCAACGACCTGAAATTTATGCACAATATATTCAATAATTTAGGCATATATAAGGCCATTCAAAAGGATCTTAATAGGTTCCAACATTAGTAATAAAGGAAAAACTAAGAGTTATAAATTTGAGTAGTTTCACCTTTGTTAGATGATCAAAGTTAATCTATTTGAATTTTCAATTAGCTCTGAGTGGAGCTCTAATTAAACAAACATGGATAGGGGAGTTAATAAAAAATATATCTTAAACCTATGAATTGCATTTTCTTAAGCTCCCATTCTCAGTTCATATCATAGTGAAAGGGAATGGCTATTGCTACAGAAGAAGGATGGAGGAAAGAGTGAGGGAGGAGAGCATTTCGTACAACATTACCAAAAAAAGATAGTTGTAGTTCCCAACGGATGGAGTTGATATGAGTTGGATATAGGAGTGTTTTTCTCATTATTGACCATGTTAATACCTAAATTATTTCTTTACCATGTTAATGTTTGATTCTTTATCAATATTTCCTAAACATAATCTTGAGTAGAAATAAATACCAATGAATCCATACATGAAAAGTTCAAAAAAATGTAAAAATTTTCACTCCTCAAACTTAAAATCTCTCTTTTTTCTTTTCTACCCATCTCTTTTCACTTATGGTTTAGCAAATCCTGCTATTCCCCTACTATCTTTATACTTTTGTAGCTATCAATTCCTTTACATTATAAATCCTAATAAGATATAATTTTTTCGTTAATATTTTACCAATTCCAGTATGGCATTTCAAAGGTCCCATTTTATCTTTTTATTCTTATGTATCTCCTAAGAAAAGAGGAATTTCCTACTCATAGGTAGTAGGTAAATAGGTTATTTTAAAATTCTTATTCTTTTAATTGAAATATGTGATAACTATTCATATTTTTATTTTATTGTTACAATTTTTATCTCATAGATGAGTTATAAACTTATGTATTTTTTTTTTATTATGATTAACCGCACTACTAAATACTATCCCAACTATCTATTAGCAACTAAAATGTATCAAACATGGTTCTCTTATCATATTTTTATTTTTCAAAATTCATAAGCATAGGATTTAAGATGATTGTCATTAGTAACTATCAATGTAATGAATATCTATATTTAATATACCTAAGCTAGTGATATACCAATGGAAGAACCCATTTAATTATTTATTTCATATTATAATTTTTTTCTTTTGAAGGTTATAAAAACCATTCTGAATTGAATTCTTATTATATCATTCCTTTTAATAGAAAATTTTTGCACCTTAAACTTAAATTTTAATGGCTGAGGGGTGTCAATTCTTTGAAACTTGTCCACTTGTTGTCCTTGTCTTTGATCAGTGAGCTTTACTAAATGTAAAATTGGTTGTTGATTATCAATCAATTTCAAAATCTATCACAGTGAATAAGACCTAATTTTTTTTTATGGAATCCTTATTGATGTATTGATTGAAATCATTCCAATTGATAATAAATTCATATAAATATTCATACAAGAAGGAGCTTCGTTTGAGAAACAATCTTGAATGAAATTCATATAAATATTCCAAGCTTTCTAAATAAGATCTTCTTATGCTAAAAAAGAATTATGATTGATTTAGAATAATTAAAGTTAGTTTATCTTGATTATAATCTTTTCTCATCATAGGACTAAAGAAAAGTAGGCTAAGCATCACATTTGGAGAGAGTGAAAAATATTCCCATAAGTTTCGTCAATGTGAATAATGATATCCACAACATCCTCAAATAGGGATGGACAATTGATTGCTTTTAATATAATTAACTAGTGATAATGGAACACGCGAAAATAAAATAGAATCATTATAAGCACACATGAGGAGGGGCTTTATAATACAAAAATAAAATAATCATTCACATCTATATCCTCTTTATGAGTGTTCAAATAAATTTATTTTTATATTTATTTTATTATGAAGAGTGATTGTATTTACTTTGATATGTATTATCAAACTCTGCTTTTCATACAAGTGAAACTAGGAGTTAAATGTAATGGTGAATAATTAATAATTAATTTTATTTTCATGTTTCTTTTCAATTCTTCATTTTTTGGTTAGAGAAATTTGAATAATATGTATAGATGGTGTATTATTAATTTAATAGGGGAACACAATCCAAATATTTTCAATTTCTCACTATACTCATTTTTTATTTATTTTCTTTTTGAAAAAATTTTAATTAGAAGGCAAGATGTTAGTTATAAAGTCTTTTTGGGAATCTTCCTTATAGACCTTTTTTTCAAATAATGTGTTTATGCCCTTACCAAACTTGCAATCCCTTAGTACCATTACATATAAATAATTTATATAAAATTATTGAATATCTAAAATATCCACTCATCAATGATATAAAGAAAATAAATCTAAGCATTACCTCAACTCAACTAATATGTAAGCATTACTACATAAAAATTCCTTCTTAGATAGAGGCCAAAGTAGCCATGTAAAGGAGGGATGAATTAATCATTACATAAGGTTACTAAATGATTTTGTCAAAAAAATACCTTGTTGGATAGGATTTGATTACTTTAGTTTATCACATACATACCAAATCACATACAATTTTATCCCTTTTCTTCAAATAAAAATAAGAAAGTAAATTTTTGTTGAAATACATCCATATTTTTCTTGAATAAAATTAAAACATTCCAACAAATAAAATGAATCCGTCTCCACTAATATAATTGTTGAAGTTCAATTCTACACCTAAAACCTACATTCATAGACATATTTATACAAACATGGGACATGGTCTGTGAGATGATCTCTCAAACTTTAAAAATTTTTTCTTCATAGGTTCTTCAATTATTATTTCATTTTTTTCAAAAAAATGGAAAAAACAAACTTAAAATAAATTCTATTGAATAGGTGAAAATCCAAGATAAAGTTATTGATTCATATTTGATTCATAATTCTCTAATAGTAAGAATATTAATGGAAAAATATGTTAGCATAATATGCCACTTTCTCTTAATTGATAGGCCAATGAAAAACAAAAAAAAACAAAATGAATAGTCTCAGATATTCAATCGGTTATAAGAAGCATCTTCAAAGGATATATATCTATTAAGGTTGCATGTGTAAAATAAGAAGGCTAGAATAAATTTGTAGGTAAAAGAATAATCATAGTTAAAATAAAATATTTATTTCATTCGCAATGATTTTACAAACAATGTAAGGGGCGCAAAGGCATATGAATGAGATTGTTCTCTACATTATGATAATCATTATTACATTTACTATTCTCTCCTAATCACATATTACTAGCATTATGAACTTATCTTTATGATTAGTATGGGGTTAACACAATATTTCAAATGATTCAATTTACTATATTTGATCACATAAATATTAATATTAAATTTTCATCATAATTGCAAGCCTTTCTAAGAATACAATGCTTCTTCCTCATTTTTTTTTTATATTCTATGTAATATTTGATGAGGCTTAGTAAAGACCTCATAATCACTAAGTTTTTACCTTTTTAATACTTTATAATTTGGCTTTAAAACTCATAATATTTTCCTTTATGTATGCATTTATGAACTTAATGAGGTATTAAGAATTAGAATATGAATGGTCAATATTAATGCTTATTTATGTTAAGTGCATGATTAATGTGGTGATTAACCTACAAATGTTTTATGATATGTTCACCTTTATTATGCAACTAGAGTTGATATTTATTTCTTAGCCAAATGATAATTGTTTATGTTTGAAAGTGATGAATGGTTGGATTTTTTATGACTCATCCTTAAATGAGTTATTATCTGTTGATCTCCTTTTGAGTCATCATGCTAAATGAAGACTCTATCAACTGCAACTAAAGCTCCAACAAAGCATGCTCAGTTCAGAAATCTGGAAATCAATACAACTGAAGGCAATTACAAGGATCCTCACCAATTATGTTCCTGCATGCCAGGATATCTATTTAGACTAGAATTAGATTAGTTTCCCGCTTATCTTTTGTTTTTGAAATAAAGATGGACATTTATATCCAAATCCAACACAGTTGGATGTTAGATTGTATCAAGTTTTTGATCCTTCTCATGTAATTTTTTTTCCTATTTTAAGTTAGAATTTATTTTTTTGTACTTCATCCCTATTTGGGCAGATTCTATCAAAATATTAAAAAGTTGATTTCAACTTTATGCTCAATTTTTCTAGAAGTAGAACAATCCATTTTTGGAAGGGAGGTGATCCTATAGATGTTAAGTTCATTTGTTAGTTATATGTTCTATTTTCTATTATATCTTAGATATTGGAATAATTTAACTTCTTGTGTGTTGGAAAAATCTTAGACTAGAGTTTATTTTACTGTTTAAGTTTTCCATGGCTTATTTCTCATTCATTTACAGATCTGAAATATCCTAGATTATCATTTTAATGGATTTTGTGCAAAAAGGAATAGTCTATTTCTAAGTCAATTAGTTCAATTTTAATTAGATCTTAGAATTTAGTAAAGTAGATAAGATTAATCTTCCATTCTTTCATAATCTAAATTGTCTTGTAATAAACCCTTTGTTTTACTTCCATTTTAAATATTATATAGAGTAAATCACGAAATAGTAGGATTAAACAGAACCACTATTTATTAAATAGGTGTAGCACAGAAAATGCTTCCAATCGAGCAAAAATAACTTTGAAACGCTCCTAATTGAGCCAAAACAAACAAACCCCCCCCCAAAACTGATCCAACTTGTAATGCCCCGCCATGTAACCTTAAACGAAGTTGCAATTAACATCATAAGCGAACCAATTTTTTTTTTATAAAGTGCATTTAACATACACATTCACTTACTAATTAACAACAACCTCTAAGGCTAAAAGGTTAGGATTACTTAAACCCACACATACATATTACATATAACCATAGCATTATGAACTGTATGAAATAAACATCATACATCATAAGAATACCACATAACATAATAAGATAATCAACCAAGATACGATCTCATAAACATTATCTTAAACCAATAGTTACATCACTCATTCCTAGAATGAAGCAATAGTACAAATGTATTACAATTACATAACTCCACCTCTTACAAAAGAGGGATAAAGTATCATATACAACCTGAAATATTACAATGCAAGGAATTACAACAAGAACCATGAACTGTCCATCTGGATGTCTCGCCACCAAGTATTGAAGATCGATGGGGACCCAACGGTTTTGGCACATGTTCCACCCAACCAATGTGGTACCCGAAGGCCCACCCCCCATGCTAGGAGATAGTAACAAAGTAACATGGACTAAGATCTACAACCACTAACCAAATGTAGACTCATACTGACTCATACTGTTATAACCAACCAAATGAATTAACAAGTACGAATCAAGTACAACTCAAGTATAATACAAGTACAAATCAAATACAATACAAGTACAACTCCAACATCACTGACATAGGTCACATTACTTCCAGACATAAAGTAGATCAAGTATGTTCAAATAACCATACACATAAAATAATTAACAACAGTTGTCATAGATAGAGTGTCATCGCAAGGTTTGTCATGAGATCTCCTCTGGCCATTCTTCATAGGCTCCGACACAAGTAATCCTGGTGGCCTCAACCAAATCCCGACACTCATACTCACTCATGCGGAATCAACTACCTCTCGCAACAACAAGATAGTTGATCTTTCCATTCCAAGCCTTCTCACTCATCCCAAGTCTAAACAAGCCCTTGTGTCTATGAGTGAGGATTAAATTATCTTGATTAATGTGAAGTTAATCCTAATCTTCTAAGTACATTATTTTAATTATCACTTGTTTAAATCACTCCTGAAGGTTATCTAGTTTACCTCTTTGGGCTCTGGTTCCTAATAGAAGCCACTCTTCTATTCGACAACACACATCCAAACAATCCACCAAGGGAACCACAAGTGCATACCAACTAGGCATCATAATCCACTCCAACACAAGGAGGATACAAATAATAGAAACTCACTCCAAACATCTTGGAGGCAAAAATCACATAGTCCACTCCTTTCATAGGAGGCAACAAGATGAAACCACATAACAAGGTCACTCCATACAAGGAGACACGGATCCCATAATCTGCTCCTAAACCAAGGAGGTGCAAACATCCTCATTCGTGAAAATCGGGTAAAATTGAAAAGATGCCATGCACTACCCAAGGGAAAACAACTGGATGGCTTAAAGATTCAACAACCCTTATCCTCTAAGTTCTTCTAGAAGACTTATAATTTAGGACTAACACTAAATCCCAAAACCAACAATGCAACTTGACGACATAGCAACAAAAGCATTCAAATCATCAATCAAATCTAATATTTGGATTTCCTAAATCCATACTCATTCAATAGGTAGTGTTGACAAAGTCAAAGGCATGATAACTAGATCATCTAAAATAATCATAACCCTTATTTCCCTTTTCATAATAGGAAATTTAAAAACAATTAAACTTACTTCCCTTTACTAAATACAGAGAATTAAATCCTTTAAGATAATCATGGGGAATATACTACTTTTGGATATACTAAATCCATATCTCTTTCATAATCCAATCACAATGATTCAATTAATCTAAATAGAAACTAATTAAATAACATAATTGATTGCCTCATCAATAAAACAACTTCTTAATTTACTTTTAAATCGACACAAATCCATGCAAATAAACTCTTTCCATTTCCTAACCAAATATTACATCTCATTCAATTTTCTATTTAAAACATTTAGTCACTTTAATATAATAACATATTGTTTCTCTATCCATTTTCCATATACACTAATCAATCCATTTTAAATCTCTATTCAATAATATGTTGCATTCTTTAAATCAAATATTTAACTCCTTCAATTAAATTTTAACATGCCATTTTAAAATAAACAATAATCTCTCATACATTTATAATTTTAATTCCACTAATCTAATATACAAATTTTATTTAAAATAATATAAATAAATAATAACAATACATAAAATATTAATATTTATAAATATTAATTTATTATTATTTTATTTTCAGAAGAGCCATGGAAAAATAACTTAACAACAGTCTCATGTTTCAAGCATAACTCAAAAACTACGATCTGAGTATTTACGATTTTTGGATAGGAGTAAGAATATTTCAAAATGCAAAAACCCTTTAAATTTCCTAGAAACCCAGTTTGTGAAAGTGAAGTTATAGACCACGCAATCAGACCATTTTACCATGAAAATTATAACTATACTGCAGATTTTTTTTAATAATAAACAAAAGCTTTCATTTTCTAAAAACATTCTAAATGCATTTTTCAATCTCTATGTTTAATTTCAATAATAACAAAATTGATTTCCCCAAATATTTTAAATTCAACTAAGGTTTTCACAATTTTCACTCAAGAATTTTCACAAGCAAAGGTTGTAACTTTGTTTAATTCTTTTCTTCTAATATCAAATTTATTTTCTAAAACAGATTTAAAAAACAATTCTTTAATCATTACTATTTTAAAGAAAACAATCAAGAACAATAAAACACAAAGAGGAAAACCTGGTACAAGAAGCTACAGGAAGAGATGAATTTCTGATGCAAGCCTCCTCCAAAGATTTCCTGAATTTTCTTCAATCCTCCAATGAATCCAATCCAAAGCCAAACAAATGCAAACAATATTTCCTTCAATCACTTCTACAATCAAACTTTCTTCAAACCCTTGTGCAAAATTTCCAAAATTTCTTCCCTCCTGTAAAAATGTATTTTTCTAAAAACTTTCTGCCCTAAAATTAAAACATATATTCTTATAAATCAAAAATACCTAATACAACCCTAATTCACATTACATGCAAATTAGATTTTTCAATTTCAATTTCAATATTTACAACCCTAATTCACATTACATGCAAATTAGATATTTCAATTTCAATTTTAATTTCACTTTTCAAAAACCCACTTTCAATTTAAAATGCAATTTCAAATAATAAATTAATTTCCAAAGTTGCAACCAATTTCTCAAATAAACATTTAATTACAATTTCTAATTTCATTCCCACACGTTGGAATTAAATTCCAAAATTAATTCTAATTCTTTTATTTCTTTTCATTCTCTTGCATCACATTTAATTAATTAATTTAATTATTTAATAACTAAATTCAACCCCTTGGATCAAATTTAATTAATTAAATAAACTAAATATAATTAATTAATTTAAATATAAACTTTTATCCACATTGCATTATTTAAATTAAATAACCATCAACATGATTTAAATGCAATTATTCTAAATATCTATTTCCAAATCAAGAATGCTTCAGAATTAAATAACATCAAAGCAAGATAGACAATGACTCGACACACACAACTGATGACACACTAAGGCTAGGGTATAGACTTGACACATGTTACCTAGCTACTATCTCCCGTTCAACTTAACCGTTGGATCGACACGCTCAAACCTGTGAAACCAGGTGGAGTCGATGTCATGTACCTGCAATCCTGCAACCAAGTAAACAACATCATACAATATATCCAGCATATAATACACATCGTGAAGAAGGAATTACAGATTCACAGGACGCTCGCAAGCGAGTGATGCGAAACTGTCCTCTTCACCAATACACTCATTGAAATTGACACTTCCATCATAATCCAGTAATCTCATAATAACATCTCATGTTAACTCTACAACATCATTAATCCATACTGCATGTGAAACAATAATCAGATAACTACATCCCACAATAATAGTTGTCGCTCAATAGTAGCGATCAAAACATCATAACAAAATGTATCCAGTATCAAAGTAATTGCAACCAAACATAACATAAAACAACTTGAACAAGAGACAAAACGGAGGGGTATTACACAACTCTTATCAAAAATAGCTTTAGACACCCCTGGGTTGACATTCAATAGATAAAATGAATAGGAATTATGACAAAAACAACTTCCTACCATCATTTTTGGTGGTTTTGTTGGGGAGAATTTGGCTTCAAAATAAAATCTAAGCCTTAAGTGTCAGTAATAATTTCTCTATTAGTTAATGAGAAGGTACAAAGAGGAGCTTAGAAGACTTGTAAGATGAGATTTAGAAGTTTATCTGGAAGGATCCCAGTCTAGTACTACGAGTTTACCCTTTGATAGGATAGGATCCACCTAGTCAGAAAATATGGGAGATAGAGATTAGGAGGAGGAGGTTCCTAACATAAATTTTTCCTTTCCCTTTGCCATAAATGTCTAAGAAAATCAGCCACCAATGAAAAATATCTCACCCTTTGTTTTTCCTACATTTCGTGGGAAAACTTTGGAAGATCCTAATAAGTTTTTATTTGAGTTCAAAGTATTGTTTCAAAATTATGACTATACATCTGACAATCAAAAATTAAAATTATTTCTATCCACTCTTAAGGAATCAACTTTACGTTGGTTTATGGGATTGAATGCAAACTCAATAAACACTTGGGATAAAATGGAAATAGTTTTTTTAGATAAATACTAGGATTATTGCAAAGATGGGGATAAAAAGGAAGAACTATTTAAAATGAGGCAGTTGGAAGATGAGAGTTTAGAGGACTATGTAGATAGGTATCAATTTGTTTTGCAAAGGTGTGGAAATGGATTAGATCAAGAAATTAGTAAATCTATCTTTCTAAAGGGAATTGGTGATGATTGCAGAGAGGCCTTGAATCTAATAGGAAAAGGAGATATTAATAAACAAACCTTTGAGGAAATCATTGAGATTTGTAGGAATTACTGCAAAACAAGACCAAATTATAGGAGAAGGAACAAGCATTCCTCTGTTGATGTTTCTAAAGTTATGGAAGAACTTGAAAACCTAAAAACAATATTCTCCTTCATCTTAGTTCTCAGCCTGATAAAATAATAATTGAACCTTTTTCTATTTATTGTCCTCAATGTAGGGATAAGAATCCATTGAGAGAATTTCCTCTTCACCAAGTAGATCTATGTGAGATATGTGAGATGAAAAATTCTACTGGAAAGTGTAGTTTCCTTCCTAAAATTAGGAATCAGTTGAAAAAGCCAGCACTAGTAGAAGAGGAATTGAATTTTGTAGGACAAAGATATTTTAACTCCACCTTTTGTCAACCTATGAATAATATTAATTGGGGTTCAAATAAGTGGAATAAGCAATGGAATTCTCCTTTCCAATGTAACCCCCAATCACAATGGAACCCTCGGAAAATGTAAAATCCACCTCCACCTATGACAAACTCTTGGGTACCACCATGGGGAAAACCTATATATCCACAATGGAACCAGCCTCAGTGGCAGCCAAATCAATCTCAATGGAAGCAGAATCAGACCCAATGGCAGCCTTATCAGTGGTAGCCTAATCAAGGAAACAACCAATGGGAAAATCAAGGGCAGAAGAAACCCTAGAATCATAATTAGATAACTGGACAAAACCAACCTTCAAGCTCCAAACTAGTCATTCAACCTTAGATACTTGCTCAGCTAGTTCCTAATCCTAAGAATGTTAAACCTCAGCAACCTACCTATAAAGTTGATCCTGACACAGTTAACTTGAATAAAATTGAAATAAAGGATATCCATTTAAGGAACAAGGTTATACCATCAAAACCTGATGAAACTAAGGAAGATCAACAACAAAATTTAGTGTAGGAGATAGAAAAATAAATCAAGAAAGATCATTCTAAAGAAGCACCATTTCCTTCATGACTTCATCAAGAACAATTAGTTGAGAAAGTTGATAAAAATGATGATCTAATTAATCCTTTGATTATTGATAAGCTTAAGAAAATAAAAAATTGAAATTCCCTTTTTAAGAGCTATTTGTGATATACCAAAAATCAATCAGATAATCAAAACCTTGTGTGTTAAAACACCAGGAAGGAAAAATAAATTTCCCCCTACAATTCAAGTTCGAGGGTAGTTGCCAGATGTTTTATCAGGAAAGTTAATTCCACAGAAATATGGTGATCCAAGAAGTCCTTTAGATACTCTTTTCATTAATGGTGTTGAAATTCAGAACGTTCTTATTGAATTAGGAGTCACCATCAATATTATTACTACTAAAACAATAGAAAAGATAGGAATTATGAATGTCAAGCCCACGACTACAATTCTGCAATTAGCTAATCAATCAATTGCAAAACCTGAAGGAATTCTTGAGGATGCCATTATCACTATTGACACCTGGGATTATCCTATTGACCTCCTTCTTTTACAAACTAAGCAAAGAAAGATGGGTTATACTATTATTTAGGAAGACCTTGGTTAGCAATGACTACTGCACTTATTGATTGTAGATATGGTAGTATGACTATTTCTAATGGGATTAGACAAAAGGAATTAACTTTGTATCCACCAAGAAAACCATTCTTAACATTTGATAACCAAATTTGGATTGATGATCCTAACTCTAAAGATGAGGAAATAAGGGGCCTTGCAATGATGACTTTGGTAGGGCATGTTGATGAATACCAAGAATCTATTGACATTAAAGAGGAAGACCTAGAAGGTTGTTGTGACTCAGAAACTCTACCATGTTTCCCTTTTGCTATAAACATAAAATTTGATGAGAGTCAGTTTCTTCATCAAATTTTATTGCATCCTTTCCCTTTGAACACTTTAATTGGTGATCCATTGAATCTTCAAGAAATTAAAAAAAAATTCCTAATTCAATTTGATAAACCTCTACTTATCAACAGTGCCTTAACAACAAGACAAGAGGAAGGTTTAAAAGGAATTTTGGAGAAAAATGCAGAAGCCTTGGCTTAAGATTATATGGATATGAGAGGAATCCATCCAGATATATGTACACAACACATATATAATGAGGATTTCAAACCCATAAGACAACCTTAGAGAAGAATCAACCCTGTGCTAAGAGATTTTGTAAAATTAGAAATAGAGAAATTGCTCCAGGTAGGATTTATTTATCCTATTTCTGATAGCAAATGGGTTTCTCCATTAGTCATTATACCTAATAAAAATGGGAAATGGAGGGTGTGTGTGGACTATAGAGAGCTAAATAAAGCTATAAAAAGGGATTATTTTCCATTACCCTTCATAGATCTAGTGTTGGATAATTTGTCTAGAAGTAGTTATTTTTTCTTTCTTGATGGGTTTAGTGGCTACAACCAGATTAAGGTAGCTTTAGAGGATCAAGATAAAATGAAATTTACATGTCCATGGGGTACCTTCGCTTATCGGGTTCTACCTTTTGGATTATGTAATTCTCCTGCAACCTTTCAATGTGTTGTCCTTGCTATATTTTCGGACCTAACAACAACATATGTGGAAGTTTATATGGATGATTTAATTGTCCATGGAAAAACATATGAAGAATCTTTGGAAAGTCTGGAAAAGGTACTAAATAGATGTAAAGAACATAGGATGTCTTTAAACCATGAGAAGAGTTTGCTAATTATGATGGAAGGAATTTTCTTAGGTCATCATGTGTCAAAAGAAGGAATTAAAGTAGACATAGAGAAAGTTGAGATAATTTTACAAATACCCATACCTTAGAATCAAACAGATGTAAGGAGTTTCTTAGGACACATTGGTTATTAAAGAAGGTTTATTGAGGGATTCGGTAAAATTGCAGGTCCACTCTTCACTTTGTTGAAGAAAGACTCTAAATTTTTGTACACTTCATCATGTCAAGAGTCATTTGAACAAATTAAACAAGCTTTAACAACTTCACCCATTATTGTTGGTCCTGTTTGGGGCAAACCATTTCATATCAATATAGATGCCTCCAAATTTACAATAGGAGTAGTTCTTGGGAAGAAGGATAAATCTGGAGCAATGCATGCTTTATATTACATGATAAAAAACCCCAACCTAACAGAACTAAATTACACTACCACTGAGAAGGAATTTTTAGCGGTTATGTTTGCTATAAATAAATTTTGACATTACATCACTAGATATAAGACTTTTGCACATACTGACCATGCATCTATTTGATATCTTATGAAAAAGTTTGTTATGTGAGGATGTATAATTAGATGGTTGTTATTACTAAAAGAGTTTGATATAACCATCATTGATAAACCAGGTAGAGATAATGTTGTAGTTGACTTTCTATCAATAATGCTTTTGTAGGGTAATAATGAACCTGTAGAAGATGCATTTCCTGATGAAAATCTATTTGCAATATCTATTCAGTCGCCATGGTTTTCTGATATTGCAAATTACTTAGTAATTAGGAAATGTCCTTATTTTTCAATAAAATAGAAAAAAAGGTTGATTAGGGAAAGCTCCCAATTTCAATGGATTAATGGTTGTTTGTTTAAAATGTGCCCAGATCATGTAATGTGAAGATATGTACAGAAAACTAAAGTATATGATATATTGAGAGCATGCCATGATGAATCACGAGCAAGACATTACTCCACAATAAGAACAGTGCATAAAATATTGGGAGCAAGCTATTTTTGGCCCACTATGAATAAAGATACATCTCATTACATTGGACATTGTGATCAGTGTCAAAGAATGGGGAGGCCTACAAGATCAAGAAAAATGCCACTACAGACACAAGTGTCACTTGAGCCATTTGAAAAGTGGGGTATTTATTTTTTTGGCCCAATAGATCCGCCATCAAAGGGAAATCATTACATACTTGTATGTATTGATTATGCTACAAAATTGGTAGAAGACAAAGCATTGCCAGCTACCAAGGAGGAGAAAGTTGTAGAATTCATATACAAGAATATTCTACAAAGATATGGAGCACCTCAAGCACATGTTTCATATCAAGGGCCACAATTCATGTCTTTGATGCTTCAAACATTTCTAGCTAGATATCAAGTTGAACACATAAAATCATCGCCCTACCATCCTCAAGAAAATGGATAGGTAGAGGTGACCAATAGGGAGCTAGAAAAAATTCTTACAAAAAATAGTCTCATCTAGAAAGAATGACTGGTCTGATAGGTTACTTGGAGTTGTATGGGCATATAATACAACATGGAAGAAAACTACTCGATTTCCACCATATGAGCTAGTTTATGGAAAAACTCCTATCTTTCCTATTGAGTTTGAGCTAGAGATAATAAGAACAACTGCAAATGTAGGGATAGATCTTACTGCAGCTCAAAAGAATAGAATAATGTAGTTGAATAAGTTGGATGAGATTGAAGATTTGCACTGAACTAAAATCATTCAAGGCCAAAGGAAACAATGCCATGATAAAAATATTTGTAGTAAGTAGTTTACTGCAAGAGATTGGGCTTTGTTGTTTGATTCAAGGTTTAGGAATTTAAGGAAGAATTGCATACAATATGGCTTGGGCTATATGATATTGCACAAGTATATGAAAATGGATCTATTCAATTAATACCTATAGATGGAGAGAGAAAAACAATGTTGGTAAATTCCCATAGGCTCAAGCTTTATCATAAGCTAGCATCGAAAGAGGAATTTGTTACACAGCTTCAAGCAAGAATTGAACATTTTACCAAAGAATATTTTTCTTCTTTTGGTGAAATAGTCAATCCTTAGATCCATTTGTAGATGGTCACAAATAAACAAAGTAAATTGAAAACTAGAAATGGCGGTTTACTTTGAAATTTTTTTTTGAAAAAAAAGGAAGTAAAAATGAAAAAAAAAGAGAGCCTTTAAGGAATAAATATGAATAAGTTCATATAGAGATGGATTATGCGTGATAGATCATAATAGCTCCTGATCATGACTGATCATAATAGAAACAAAAGAATTGGTTCTTGATAGTTCATAAATAGCTCATGATCATGCTAGATCAAGAAAGAATTGAAATGATCTAAAGGGACACAAAACACTTCTTATCATGTTTGATCAAAATAAAAATTCAAACGATTCAAGCTTATAATAGTTCCTGATCACACCTAATCTGATGAAGGTTCCAATGATTGATTTTTTCATAAATAACTCTTGATCACTCCTAATCTCTTTTGATCAGTTGTTGTTAATGAATCAGGGAAGGAAAGAAATTTGAATGATGATTGTAGTGATTCATGACAATCAGGAGCATGAAGAATTGATCATTTTACTATCAGAAGCTTTAGCTTCATTTATTACTAATTCATTTGTGTAAATGTGTAGGTATAGGGTTAAATGAAAAAATTAAAATTAATGACATAACATGTGGAATCAAGTGGGCTCCAACAAGGGTAGAGCTCATCATGTCTTGCATTAATTAATTCTGATTTTATTAAAGATCAAATTTTATTGCGGATCATATGACTTAAGTGGGCATGTATTACCATTGTTTGTCATCATATTAAATTTTCATCATAGACAGGTAAGCATTTATATCGCCAAACATTTTTCAAAATTTGAAGTACATTAATTATAGTTCATAAAGTTGCTTAATGGATTAAATTATGATTGTTTGAAAAGCCAACTATGATTTATTTTAAAAGTACAAATGAATTCCTCATTACTTAGTTGGGTAGTAAATATGACAAAATGGCTTTTAAGGTGAAATTATGGGAAGTAAGGTTGATATGTATGTGACACGTTGTTATTAGTACCTTGATAAGACATAATAGGAATGAAAAAATAGTTAGTTAACATAACATTCACTGATTATATCTCATCATTCATTTTGAAAGGAATTAATGCCCCCATTTCAAAATAGAAGGGAATAACCATTTCTAGAAATTGGTTTCTAAAATTTGCATAATATTTTGAAAATGGGGTATAAAAGAATGGCAGGGCCAAAGGGAATCACCTTGAATGTCTAAAAAAGGAGGTATTTACAACAATTTGGATAGTTAGATTTCATACTTAAATATGAGGGATATGAATGGGATATATAGTGTTGGAGTTTATTAAAAACTTCCACATCAATTTCACTATGGTCAGAGGAGAACCCATTGAGGTATTTTTCACTGTGATTAGTGCTTTATTTGGAATTTTGGCAGAAGGTGATATAATTCAACCTAGGCTTTCCAATTTTCAAGAACTGCTTGAAATCTTCCATGTGCCACCTGAGCCTTTGCCAGTCTTCCATATACACAAAGGGAAGAATAAGTGCATTGAACACAAAAGTTTGTAGGAACCCTAGGAATCCATTGCACTCTGCATTATGAAGTTTTTCACCTACGGAGGTCATTTTTCCACTATTCTAGGGCTGCCACTCAAAATGTTGAATCATATCAGACATGGTTCAACTAAACTTGAAGTAAGGGTTAATCTACCTACTTTGTTTTTCTCCACTTATTGAACTAGATATTAAATGAAAGGAAAAAAAAATAGAGTGACTCATCATGGTCTAATTTATATAATATTTAAACATCATTTAATGAAAAAACCTAACTAGGAAGAGGAATGGAGAAAATTCCTTTTAAATATTGATAAGAAGGAAGAAAAACCTAAAATCTTTGAAAGCTTAACACTTAAAATAGAGAAAACTAAGGTTTTAACAAAAAACCTAGTTAAACCTATTCAAAGACCCAAAAAGAAAAAACCAGAGATTTTTACTCCTACAAAGAAAATAAAGATAGAGGTTTTGATAGAAAACATAGCTAAACCAATAGATAAAACTAGGAGGCAAAAATCAGGAAGTTTTATTTTTGTAAAGAAGAGAAAAAGTGAGAAAAAAAATCCTCAGAGGGTTCTAGTATTAAGAGAAAAAATTATAAGAAGAGAAAAACTAAGGAAATGAAAACCTCAGAGGGTTCTGATACAAAGAGAAAAATTTCTAAAAAGAGGAAATCTATAAAGGTTGGAAAATTAAAAAGAAAAACCAAGTTAGAAGCACAGAGGATTTGAAAAATAAAAGATAGAATCTGAAAAGACTCCTCCAACCATCAATCTTGATGAGTATGGGGGAGAGGAAATTGAAAAGGATGAGTCTGAGAAAAAAGAACATGAAAAATAAGAGCCTGAAAAGGAGGTGTTGGAAGAAATAGAGCCTAAAAAAGAGGAGTTAGAAAAGGAAGAAGGGTCACAACCTCTAATGCAAAGTCCAGAATGTAGTCCTCTGGATGAGCATTTTTCATCTCCTAATTCCCTTGTTCAGGATGTTAAATTTTTAGCTCCTAATTCCCTTGTTCAAGATGTTAATTTTTCAACTCCTAATTCTTCTTTTTAGGATGCTGATATGTCAAATGTGGGAATTGAACATGAAGTTGAAGTACTAAATGTAGATATTTTTTAGGAAAGTGAAATGAAACATATTGGAGTTCAACAAGAAGAGATAGATCAACTCAATGAGGAAGCATTTATCCATAGTGAAGGAGAGCAACCCATAGAAGAGGAAGAAACACGTTCTCTTAGTGAAAATTTAGAGGAAAAAGAAGAAGAACAAATTCAAACTAGAAGAGTTTAAAATGCATAGTATGTTATTAGAGGATAAATTAAGGAAAAGAGCTGAGGAGACATTAAAATTTCAAAGAGAAACAAATGACTTGAAAGAATAGTTTGAAAAGAAAGTTATTCAGTTGTCTTCACAGTTAGAGGAAACAGGGAAAAATCTAACTAAAATGACCACTTAGAATGAAAAAAAAGATAGAGAGATCCAAAGGTTGAAGACAAAGTTGGAAACAAGGACTAAGATAGAAGAGAGGGTACAACCACAGCTCCTCAACAACATGTTACTAATTTTGTCTCCACCTAAGGAAGAGCATAAGGAAAAAACAATATGTCTTAGATACCTTTCCCTAACATCGAAGAAATACAAACAACTTAATAAAGAACTCCAAGAAAAATTGGATAAAGTTACAAAGGAAAAGGAAGAAGCAGAGGAAAGGGTTAATAAGACTGTAGATATTTCATTTGTGCTAGTTAAAACCAAAAAAGCTTTTGGAGTGTATGGATTGTTTCTTAGAGAGATATTCTTGAAATGGAAGTTGAATCACATTGTGCTAAAAAGACCTACTGACTTCTAGACAAATTATGACTTTATGGATTGTTATTTTAATAGTTATCTAGACATTCAAAACCAAATGTGTGAGTTCTTCCAACATGGATTTCTCATGGGTAACGATGATGAATCATTGCTTAATGCCTATATAGGTAAACTTCAAATCAAATCTTTTGTTTAATTATTAAAAAATCATGTGGAATGGTCAAACAGATCGGAGGAATACATAAAAAATCTACAAACATATGAGTTACCAATGAGACCTAAATATCCAGAATCAATCTATCACATCAGAAGGTTCAGGTCCATTACAAGGGTCAATGATGTAACACCTCTTTATGTCAGTAATTTGTTAAATATAATTGCAAATTTTAAGGATATTGAAGGAATTCTTCCTCCTATAGCTCTATAGGCATGTGAATAAAGATTCAAATCACTTCCAGACCAATTAAAAAGGAGAGATTCAATATCACCAAATAATATTAGATGGAGCTTAACACGAGTGAGGCATGTGATCAATCTGATTCATCAACAACAAGAGTTCTGGATTGGTATGAGATTCAGAATGCCTATTATTATCATGCCTACACCTAATATAAACACATCTTCACAAATTCCATCTAAAGTCCTCAAATCTTGGTATGAAAAGCTAAAGAACAGTGGATTTGTTGTGTCTACAAAAACTACAATGTCGTATAGAGGAGGACTTTTTGACTCTGCCCTTTGGATGGTCTCATTCAACAGGGGAATTCATATTCCATATAGTTATAAACCTTGAGGGAATGGTTGAATTCAAGAGGAGGAGAATGATGAGGCTTAGTAAAGACCTCATAATCACTAAGTTTTTACCTTTTTAATACTTTATAATTTGGCTTTAAAACTCATAATATTTTCCTTTATGTATGTATTTATGAACTTAATGAGGTATTAAGACTTAGAATATGAATGGTCAATATTAATTCTTATTTTTGTTAAGTGCATGATTAATGTGGTGATTAAACTATAAATGTTTTATTATATGTTCACCTTTATTATGCAGCTAGATTTGATATTTATTTCTCAGCCAAATGATAATTGTTTATGTTTAAAAGTGATGAATGGTTGGATTGTTTGTGAATCATCCTTAAATGAGTTATTATCCACTAATCTCATTTTGACTCATCATGATGAATGAAGACTCTATCAATTGCAACCAAAGATCTAGAAAAGCACACTTAGTTCAAAAATCTGGAAATCAATACAACTAAAGGTAGTTACAAGGGTCCTCACCAATTATGTTCCTGCATGCCAAGATATCTATTTAGATTAGAATTAGATTAATTTCCTACTTATCTTTTTTTCTTAAAATAAATATGGATATTAATATCCAAATCCAACACAGATGGATGTTAGATTGTATCAAGTTTTTGATCCTTCTCATGTAATTTATTTTCTTATTTTAAGCTAGAATTATTTTCTTTGTACTTCAACCCTATCTGGGCAGATTCTATGGAAATATAAATAAGTTGATTTCAACTTTGTGCTCAATTTTTCTAGAAGTAGAACAGTCCATTTTTAGAAGGAAGGTGATCCTATAGACATTAAGTTCATTTTTTGGTTATATGTTCTATTTTTTATTCTATCTTAGATATTGGAATCATTTTATTTATTGTGTGTTGGAAAAATCTTACACTAGAGTTTATTTTACTGTTTATGTTTTCCATGGCTTATTTCTTAGTCATTTACAGATCTGAAATATCCTAGATTATCATTTTAATGGAGTATGTGCAAAAACGAATAATTACTTGTCAAATTAGTGAAGTGTGGAATGGAATGGTTTATTTCTAAATCAACTAGTGCAATTTTAATTAGATCTTAGAATTCAACAAAGTAGATAAGATTAATCTTCCATTCTTTCATAATTTGAATTGTCTTGTAATAAACCCTCTTTGTTTTACTTCCATTTTAAAGGTTATTTAGAGTAAATAGGGAAATAGTAGGCTTAAATAGAACCACTTTTGATTAAATAGGTGTAGCATAGAAAACACTCCCGATCGAGCAAAAATAACTCTAAAACACTCCTAATAGAGCCAAAACCAACAAACCCCAAAAAAAACCAATCCAACTCTTATCACAAATAGCTTTAGACACCCCTGGGTTGACATTCAATAGATTAAATGAGTAGGAATTGTGACAGCAATGACTTCCTACCATCAATATTTACATATAATAGGTTTTCTATAACCTTACATAACATTTCATTTTCTAAATTTTTTATCATAATGATATATAACACTCCACTTTATTTACAAGGTCATTCTTATAGTTTTCATGATTATCTCTAAGTGTTTTGATACATGTAGTATTACTACATATTTTTTCTTTGAGAACATTGTTGTCTATGCCTATTGTACTTACCAATAATCCATTTTTCTCATGTTTATACTCATCATCTTTATATCTTACACTCATGTATAATTATCAATTTTATGATTTTTTGAAGATATCACACTTCCATTTTAATGTTGTAAGACACCATTGTGTAGCACTTAATAATTATATTTTTACGTATTATTCTACAATAGTTAATATTTGCATATGCTTATATACTTTTGTTATCTTGGTTTCTTCATTCTTTGCAAGCATGTAATTGGAGGGGAGGAATATGGAGTCAATAACGTTCCTCCTTTGTGTATTCTTATAGTTATTAATCAAATGATCAAAATCTACTTGAGATGGCAACACATTAAAAGTTTATTTCTTCGAGGTGGTATATGTTGGTTCACTACCTAGGGACTATCCTTGTTTATCTAGAAGTCAAATATTTCTCACCATTTTAATCCTTGATTTTTCCATTTCATTACAAACATAATATTTTTATTTTAATGCCTCTATAATCTACTCATTAAATTTTTTAGGGTTTCTAGATTCAAAACTCAGTTCAACATAAAAATTACCATAGTGAAATAATCATACATGTCTATATTTTGATACGTATGAAACTAGTTATGTGTTATAACATACACCTATGTCCAAATTATAATTACTCGAACTTCAAAAATTAATTTCAAAAAAATGCAACAATTTTTGTTTTCTTAAAATATCCCTATACTAGATATTGATGTTAAAATTCTATATTTTAAAAATTATAATTATATCCTTTCTATAAAAAAAGGTTATGTGTTATGATATAAATTACACTTTGTAAAAAATTTGTTTACTATAAAAGAAAGTTATTAAAATTTGCATTAAATTTTTTTATGGTGAAATACCTGATTGATTATTCAACGTAATACAAGGCCTTTATAATACAAGGGAGAAAGAAAGACATTGCACAAAACAGTTTAATTGTGAAACATAGAAAAGGAGGGTATACCGAAATGTGATTTGATCAAATGGGTACACCCAATTTTTGTGCTAGATGTTTCATTTAATTATGAGGGGTATAATGTATAAATAACAATTAGAAAAAAAACCTAACTATTATAATAACAAAAAGGAAGTTTTTCAAATGTTGAAATGTTGTGTACCTTTTTGGAAAAGTGTTATTTCGGGCCTCAATAAGGACTCGATGGTGAATGGGTCCCTCTTAGGGTTCTAGAAAATCAGTTTCAAGATCTTGTTCTTGAATGTCTACACTCTTGGATCCCAAGTGTTCAAATCCTAAAAGTCGAAAATCAATTTTGTAGAGTACTTTCCAAGATCTTGCAGTAAAGATGAAATTTTTTACAACTTTGCAATCTTGACAACTTTTGCAACTTTTTTTCTCCACTTGATCTTCAATATACAAACCTGCAAACCCACATCAAGAGATAATAAAATTTCTTGATTGTTAGGGAATAGGGGTTCTCCTTGGTCAAACCTAGTTTTGGTAATTAAAACTTATAATTAAATAATCCATAAAAGGAAAGATGAATGAAAAACAATGTGTAACAACTCACCAATCCTCAATTGAACCTTGGAGTACAAATCAACAAACTATCATGAAGTGGCCTTAAGGAATGTAGATCTTTATCTTGAACTTTGATATGAAATAATGCTTGAATTTGATCTTCAATGCTCTATCTCCATCAACATATTAGCTCAACAACATGCATGATACACTATTCCTTTGACATGATGATATGACCTTTGATTTCTATAGTTAACCTTCAATAATCTACACTTGAATTCCTTTGAAATGATTTTGAAGCTCTCTTGATCATAATTTAGCTATTAGGACTTGCTCATAAAGTTGCTTAAATGAAACTATGTAAAATAACCTTATATTTATAATTAACTTAAGATTAAATATCAAAATTCAAATAACACAAGACAAAATCAAATCTAAGATTTAAAATTGTGAATGCTCCTCCTATACATTTTCTAACATGAGCAAACAAGTGGTCATTAGCCAAGAAACAAGCATTCCTTATTAAATTCATCTAAGCATAAGAACATTGAAAAAACATAATGTAATATCAAGTAAAATATTAATGAAATCCTATTCTAAGTGCTCAAACCAAAATCCCATAGGGGGATTAGTGCTCCTTTGATGTGGAAAGAATCCCTTTCCTAACCCATTGATAAGCTTGATGATAAATGTGATGAACATCTATGAAATTTCCTATAATATTGCTAAAATGGATGAGAAAGATGAAATGCTATGAACTCAAATGCCTATAGTGATTATTCTCTTAGTTGATGGATCCATATTGTGAGAATGAGGCCTTTTTTTTTAGAAGCCAAGGATTGAATAATGAAAAATATTGATGAATGGGACTAAAGGATGGACCAATAGCATAATGCCACTTGTCAACATGTTAATGAATATTGGAGGAGATGTGCTCACACATGTGTGAGCACATCTTGGGAGATGGGAAGGTGGATTGTGTAAGAGAATGTGTAAGAGTCATTTAAATCCAAGGTGGCTTGTGTAAGAAGAGGTGTAAGAGGATATGTAAGAGAAAGAAATGCCAAGGTGGCTCAAGAAAGAGGACAAAAGTCCTTTAGGAGGGAAAAACTTAAATGGGTGGAATATTCTAAGAATATGCCACTTTTTTGAATGAAAATAGGTAATTAAGAAATCAAATAAATTGATATACATGCGCAACTTGACCAAGGTCGACTTACCCAAGGGTGGAGTCAAAAGCTAGAGGAATGAGAGATTAGTGTTAGGAGTTAATTAATTTAGGATTAATTAACTTAGATGAGATTAGTTGATTTGTGAAACATGATTTAAATGTTTGGGTTTATTTAAATCATATGAGAGGATATTAGAATTTTAGGATTTTAAATAAAGTTGATTTATTTAATTAACAAAATAACTATAGGATTTAATTAAATAAAATTGATTTATTTAATTAAAAGAGGAACATTAGAGGATGATGACATAAATCTAATAGTGTATTATCTAATTTAAGGGGAGATTAATTAAATAAAGATTATTAAATTAATCGATTAGTGTGGAAATGATTGAAGAAGAATTGTTGCTAGTAAATTAGGATCAAGTGCACGATATCAATCAGGATATTTTGAGTGTCTACATTTTTTCCCTCATTGAAGCAAGGTACCTACTATGTTGGTTCAAAGACTAACACCGGTGATATCAAAAGTAAAAAAAAATCTAATTTTTTTAGATGCCTCACTGCAACCCTAGCGAGAAAAAATATAGTGGTATGCTACCCCCTCGAGAGATCAGACGAAAAAATTGGATTTTTGGGGGAGATCTCAAAAAAAAGATAACAAGATGCCCAAAGCATCCAGAATGGCTCCAAGATGTTGAAAATGTGCCAAAATGCAAAAAAAAGACGCGAAACAAGCCTCAATTGGGAAAAAACGGTGTCGAGGGGACAAAATCCTAGTTTGATGACTAAATCAGAGCAAAAAACCTTGATTTTCATGCTTAAATAGGCTTGGAAGGGTCACATTTTATTCATTTATGCATTCACACCTTAGTGGTTCTAGTCTTTTGAGCTCTAACCCATCTATGAGATGGTGCAACGAGTGCTTGCTCAACACATTTCCAAGTGAGTTCAAGTATTCTAGAGACCTCCAGGCATAGGACCATTGATATGTGACCTAAACCCAACCTTGCATTTTGAATTTTTAGTGCATTTATTATGCATCAAAGAGTCAAATTCCTCAACGTCGCTATATAGCGATGCTCAAATAGACAATTGGCAACACTGGAAGGTCAAACAAAATTGCTAATCCAAATGGCGATGCTGATCACAATTTGACATTAAGGTTCAATTTTTCAAACAACAATGGTTTTGTTAAGAAGGATGCTAGGGTCAATTTGGGATTAGGGTTTGCATGTCACATAGCAGCACTTTCGTTAAAAATAACACTTGGGTTGATTTGGCTTTAGGGTTTGGGGGTCAAAAGGCGACACTTGTGTAACTGACAGTGCTTGACCCGATTTAACATTTCCAAAGATTCAAGTGTCGCTATTTGGAGCTTGACAAATAACAAGGCTTTTGGAAACAATGATGCTTTTGTAAACATCGACGCATTCATTGTGTTGAGGGTGAAAGCCCTGTTAGAAACTTTTTTTTTCAAGTAAAATCTTTATTTTTCATTTAAAATCCCAAGGCCTTTCAACCCCTTGAGCTTTTGCTTTCGCTATCTTTCTTTAGAAAATTCATGTATCTCATTCATAATATTCAAATATATTTTATACCATCCATGTTTATCCTTCATAGGCCTTCACCGCTTTACCACGGCCTTTTGAAAAGTGGATTGCGGTATAGTGGTGACAGTTTGGAGTAGTCACGATAAATGTTTACCGTCGTACCATGGTCAATTGTTAGCAGGCTGGCAGTTACGTGGTGGAAATGGTAGTGGCTAAGGAAGCAGGAAGAAAGTGTTTACCACACTATCATGTGTGGTTAAACCACAGACCGCGGTAACGCGGTGGCCGGTTGGTAAGCAACTAATAGTGAATGCAGTAGTCGGGATCAGTCACACCGTGGTACCACCGAAAGTCAGGAGGCAAACCACGGTGACTGCGGTAGATGAAGGGAGAATAGTTAGCAGTCAGCAAATGACTACCGCCACACTGTGGCCAGTCAGAACATAGACCGTGGTGACTATGGTGGATAAAGATGCAACTAGTGATGGATAATTGAATAGAAGTGACGAGTGATGGTTAAGGACGAGCAGCAAACGGTTATCGCCATACCACTGATGGTCAAGTCAGAGACAGCGGTAGAGCGGTGGAGGGAAGGATACACTGAGATAATCAAACCACAGTGGCTGTGGTAGTAGAAACAGATGATGGAGGAAATGGAAAAACAACTGGCAAGGAAGCAGTTAGAAGATAGTTACCGTGCAACCACCAAGGTTCTACATTGAGACCGCAGTAGTGCGGTGGACAAAGATAGCAATGAACGATAATGGTTAGAGACTGCCACTCTGATACCGCTAGAGGTTAAGTCTAGGATCGCGGTAGGGCGGTAAGAAGAAGTGGAGATCGGTGGGGAGCAATCACTGCTATACTGCAGCCAATTAACAAGTTGATCGTGGTAGGGCAGTAAAAATAAAGGCTTCGGGGAGATAAAAATAAAGAGGAGCTTCGTAACGTTAAAGTGAAAGGAAATAAAGACCGGTTAAGGCAAAAAAAATAAAAGGTGAACTATTGTGAAATTTTTAATTTTCTGAGAGGCAACTTAATTAAATATTTTAAATGATGGCTGACAAATATCAAATGGTTGCATAGGAAATTGAAGGGTCACGACCCTTGGACTGTAATGTATAAATGTTTCAGAAAATTAGAAAGATAGGGAGGAAGAAAAAGAGAGATTTTTAGGAGAAAATGATGACAGAAACTGGGAATGAAATAATGTAAAAGACCTTCTGAAAAAAATGTAATGGGGATGATTTCTTGACCGAATTCCTTTCTCATATTTCATTGTTGTGATGTTATAACTATTAATTTTTGCTCAGTTCTCTCAAATTTTGAAATTTTTCGATCATTTGAATTTAAATATCAACTATATTTTAATTCATCAAGGTGCATTTCTTCACTCTGTGTGATTTTTGTTTACTGGTGTCTGCAAGTCAGAACTGGATTCCTTTAAAATGAATCACAGTGTTTGTGAGATTTATGTTGGATTATTGAAGAAGAGCTAAGTAGGAAAATATTTTGCACTATTTATGCTAGTCATAAATTGATGAAGTCACATACCAGTCATTAGAACTTCACCCCTTAGAGTGTCTAACAACTTGAATTGTGTTAGAGAGGAAAATGTATATGTAATTAGTAATATTTTGACTCCATTGCCTAATAGAAAGAAGGCACTGATCTGCCATATCCCAGAGGATAGAATTCACTATAGATAATAAATTCAAATATTTTCTATTGTATAGTAGGAGTAGTTGTAGTATTATTTTGTCTATCCATTCCCAATTGCCATTGTGGATAGATTGTTTGGAGCAGGAAAAGTATTTCAAAATCTGCATATTTCACATAGGTTCACCCACCTAGGTCTAGCAGAACCTGAAGAGCAGAAGATTTAATTGTGTAATTGGCCTTGTATGTTGTCCAAAAATGTGGTAAGGGCCTGGAAAACTCTTATGGTTAAAAATTGCATTTTTGAGAACCAACAGTTTGGCGACTCCTCTGCAGGCCATAATCTAAAAATAAGCCTTTGTCATAGAGTCAATATTTTGTAGAAGACTCAGTTGGGAATAAAGAATTGCAGATTGTATCACTTCTGGAAAGTGAGTGGTGACTCTAAATGAACAAGTGCATTGAAACTGATAAAGTGAAGTATACATCAAAAAGGAATCTTCCTAGAGTTCAGACCATCACAATTGCTCCCAAAATGCAAGGAAGAAGATCTTTGTACAAAGATGGTGATGGTCCTAATGAAAAAAATAAATGGTTAGAAGAATGATAAGGGTAAGAAGGTGGCTGATGACATGGGCCCATCAAACCAAAATAAAACATCAAAAGCACCACTAAAGACACATAATTCATATGGTAAACTAGCAAATGAAAACAACCCTTCCAAAGAACCTCATACTCCTAAGGAACAAAGGAATCCTTTCTACTGAACAAACCCTAAGAAAGTTAGGGATTTCATGGTTGAATGTGAAGTTGAAAGAGAAAGGAGACAACTTGAATATGATCAGAAAGCAACACTTCTTGAGGATGGATTTGGATATGAAGTAACATCTCAGGAGAATTATGAACTTATGGCTAGGGATGAAATAAATGAAAAACTGGAACATGAGAGACAAGAAGTGGAGAAAGCAAGAATAAAATATGAGCAGAGGCTCCAAGCAATTAGAGAACTTGAAGAGTTGAAATTGAGGAAAGTGAAGATCAATACTCAAATGGCTAATTTGCAAAAATATGTGCCACCTCATAGGCAAGGGAACAATAATGGAGGCCCATCAAATTCCTCACAGGCCTACCAAAATCAGCCAAGGAATCAAGGTAGATATCAAAATGTTCCACCACAAAATCAAGGTGTTCAACCACCTCCTTATCAACAACATGTACCCCCACAAGGTTAGAAATATGTGGCAAATAATAATCCATTGTACCAACATTAGTATTACCAAAATCCTCCTCCAAAATATGCAACCATGATCAGGCAGTTTGATTTGGCTAGATTTCAAATATGCCCTTACCCCATGGACAACACTTGGAGAAGTATTGTCCCAAAATTCACAGGGAGTGGTGCAATTACAACTAAAGAGCATTTAAGGAGCTTAAATGCTTTTATGCAAGATTTGGATATGTAGTATGAAGATGTGCAGATGAGGTTGTTTATGATGTCACTAATTGAAGATGCCAGAGATTGGTTCAATAGTCTACCAACAACTTCTATCGATTCTATTCATGTTTTTTAAGAACAATTTTTTTAGCAGTATGGGAATCAATATGCACCTAAATTTGTATTGCACGAATTGGTTACTATTTAGAAGCATCAAAACAATTTATCTTATGATTTCAACCAGAGGTTTTCTAAATTACATAATAAGATACTTCCTAGATCTAAATTAGTTGACCATGTTGCATTAACCATTTATTTAAAAGCTTTTGATCCTAAGATAGGATATGAGCTTAGGAACAAAGGTCCTAGAAATTCGGCTGAAGCTTAAAGGATAACACTTACTATTGAAAATAATAGGAAGGTTGCAGGGATGATTTCCAAGAGGGATAACCCTAGGGTTCCCCAATATTCTCATACAAATAAACAAGAAAGAACATATAGGAATGAAAGGCCCAAACTACATGATATGCCCTATAATACAAATTGAAGAGATGGAAAGCCAATGATGGATAATAGGCCAAGAAATAAAGAGACACCTGATCCTTTGAAGAAGAGAGGGACATAAATGGTTGATAATAGTCCTTGGTGTTCAGTATGTGACATACCACATTCTTCAGAACATTGTGTTGTAACTGAGTAAATGTCAGGAAAAGACATGGGAGAAAATAATAATGAAGAAGAGAATAATATCTATTCGACTTCTCATATTCTTCACTTGACAGAGCAAGGGTATTCATCTTTAGAAGGAGGATCTGAATATGATGTTGATCATCAGAAATATAATGTTCACATGGCAGAGCAACAATTTTTTTCTGATTATGAAGAAATTGATGATAAACAGGGTCGTCCTACCACCTCATATCAGCCTAACAGGGGAAATATGAGGAGACCACCTAAGGAAGAAATTAAAAGATTGATTTTTGCAGCAGTTGAGCAAGCTAAAAGAAAGTATCGGTTGAGGAATAGAACAGTAAATGAAAATGAAGTTTCTCAAAGAGGAATATTTTTGAAGAATAAGAATATATACCATGAAATATCAAAAAAGACAAATGATGAGCACCCTAATAAAAAAGAACAGAAGTATGTCCCCAAAGAAGAAAATAAAGAATTCTCAAAGGACAAATGAAGGATGGATCAGACATCAAAAAGGGAGAAAAAGGAGAACAAAGGTGAATCAACAAAACAAAAGAAGGTGATAAGAGCTAAAGGTGCATCTTTTGATTTTGTGCAAGCTTTATCCTAGGTAAAAATGTCTGTCCCATTATTTGAAATGATGAAAATTAAAGAGTATAGGGAAAGTGTTGTTCAATTAATGTTTGGTGGGAGGAATCTGTTGATGGTGTTTTTATGCACTTCACAACACAAGTAATGCATAGGTGCATTACCTCTCTTGAAAGACAATCTTCCACAATCAAATTGCAGAACACTATCCCAAGGTCTCTCGGATGTTAGGTCTTGACAGTGCTTGGAATACTTCAATTGTTTATGTGATTTGCTGGAATCACAAGGTGGACTTACGGATGAGTTACAAAGTGAGGAAGCTGGATCTACAAATGGAGTTCTTAAGATGGGAAAGTTGCTGAGTGTTTGCTGCAGGTTCAAACAGCAGTCTGGAACTCCATTTCAACATCAGATTTAGCTTTACAATGTGCAATGAACCTTGCCTAAGGTTACTTGTTAAAAAAAAAGGAAAAAGGGCAGGGAAGAGAAAAGGTTCTTGGATCTAAAACTATGAATGAACAGTGATCATGGAGGTTGCTACAGTAGACAAACTCCCTAAACTGGGTTTTGCTTGGCCAAGAGGATCCTACAGTTACACAAAACCAGTGCAATCTTCTAAGGACTGCAGATTTTCAGTTTGCATACACACATCATGTACATGCAAGTGAACTAGGTTGCAACAATCAAATAAATAAGCCCAGGCTAACTTTACACAGCAGCTTGCCATCAACAAGTACCAAAAGTATGGGCTGGAAATTCATCAAATACTGTAACAGCAATCACCATTACCACTTTCATTCAAGAAAATAAAACTAAAACTAACTTGGAAGTTAGAACCATGCACACATAATGAGCAAACTCAAAAGTAACACCCATAGATCATGCAATGCTGCTTTCTATTGCTTCAGGATGTTTTTACAATAGTTCTCCAACACTTACAAATGAGGGGGAGACCCCTATTTATAGTTTTCCAGAGCCCAAATGAATGGCAAGGATTGATTTACATTATGTGGCTCAAATTCAATTACATTAGGGCTTCACCAACCCCATAATATTCAACAATTTAAAATAAACCTGTTGTCTTTTCTCTATTCTGTCCTGTAGTGGCTAGTCACTGTAGCAGTTTTGTCTTCTAGCTGATTTCCCTTTTACTATAGCTGAAACTGCCTAAAAGTTGCCTTCTTCTTGATGGACTTGCAGCATTCCTCATTGGATCAAATGGTTCTATCAATGGACCCATGGTAGGCTTCTTGAAACCAGAAATGAGAGGTCGAAATGCTGTTCTGGAAATGTTGTTTTGAAACGGCCGCGAGAACATGGAACTCCAGATGGTACTTCCCGAATGCAAATTTGGAATTTGAAAAGCCAAGGGAGGATAAGACCCCATTTTAGCATCTAGGTCGAAGTTCGTTTTTGATTTTGAGGTGCGCTAGTATGTTCCGAAAATGTGAGTCCGGAATGCCGTTTTGCATTTTCTGTTCTGAAAACGGTCGCGAGAGCACGGAACTCTGGATTGCACTAACCGGCTACAAAAGTGAAATTTGAAAGGTCAAGGCAAGAAATGACCCAATTTTACCATCTGGGTCGAAGTCCATTTTCAATTTTGAGGAGTTCTACTATGATCCGGAAACATGAGTCCGAAATGTCGTTTTGCATTTTCTGTTTTGAAAACGGCCGCGAGAGCACAGAACTCCGGATTGCACTTCCTAGTTGCAAAATTGAAATTTGAAAGGCCAAGGCAAGAAATGACCCAATTTTACCATCTGGGTCGAAGTCCCTTTTCAATTTTGAGGAGTTCTACTATGATCCGGAAATATGAGTCTAGAATGCCGTTTTGCATTTGCTGTTTTGAAAACGGTGGTGAGAGCACGGAACTCCGGATTGCACTTCCCAACTGTAAAATTGAATTTTGAAAGGTCAAGACAAGAAACGACCCAATTTTACCATCTGGGTCGAAGTCCATTTTCAATTTTGAGGAGTTCTACTATGATCCGGAAACATGAGTCCAGAATGCCATTTTGCATTTGCTGTTTTGAAAACGGCCGTGAGAGCACGGAACTTCGGATTGCACTTTTCGGCTTCCAAATTGAATTTTGAAATGTCTAGGAAAGAAATGACCTAATTTGACCATCTGGGTCGAAGTCCATTTTCAATTTTGAGGAGTTCTACTATGATCCGGAAACATGAGTCCGGAATGCCGTTTTGCATTTTCTGTTTTGAAAATGGCCGCAAGAGCACGGAACTCCGGATTGCAATTCCTAGCTGCAAAATTGAAATTTGAAAGGTCAAGACAAGAAACGACCCAATTTTACCATCTGGGTCGAAGTCTATTTTCAATTTTGAGGAGTTCTGCTATGATCCAGAAACATGAGTCTGGAATGCCGTTTTAGGGAAGCTATTCCAGGGAAGCTGTTGCAGGTAAGCTGTTGCAGGGAAGCTGCTGCAGGAATGCTGTTTCAAGGAAGCTGTTGCAGGGAAGCTGCTGCAGGAATGCTATTGCAGAGAAGCTGTTGCAGGGAAGCTGTTTTGGAGTTTTCAAAACATCCTAAAAATTAATAAAACCTTGTCAGTTCACTTAGGCTCCACAAAAACATCCAAAATCCATAGGAAATCTATCCCCAAAGTCAAAGAATGAAGGAAAAAGCGAATCGAGTGAGCGAGCGAGGGCTAAGCCCAAAAAAAAACCTAAGACTTAGCCATTTTTATGTAGGGGGGAAAATATGGTCAACAAAAAATGAGACTTTGAAGGGCACGTTGACCAACTAGGATAGCAAAATGAGGGGCACGCAAAATGAGACAAAAGCAAAGAAGCCCGTTGGGAGTGAAAAAAGAGGGTCCTTGCCTACGGTGGGGTGTGTGTGCAAAATATGCACAACAAATGTTGACTCGCTGGGGGAAATGCTCTAGAGCATTTCGATGACAAACTGGAATCACAAACCCAGAATCTCTGGTTTCGACCTTCATGCTAGGGAAAACAAGCCAAATACTCAACCAAAGGATCAAAACCACTAGTTAACCCAACCTTCAGTATGCTGAAAATCCAAGTGTGTGCAATTGCGTTAATTCCCATCCTTCAGTTGCTATAAGAACCCAAGCTCCACCAAGTTAAGCTACATAGTTTATTATAACTCCAAAAGCATCCAGGACATTGCCTCGCTGCCAGTCAGGCGTCCATAGCCCCGATGAGGTTGTCGCTGTGATTCTCCCGAACATTGCTCTACTGCCAGCCGAGCGTCCATAGCCCCGGTAGAGTTATTCGTATACCCCTGAAAAGCTGAATTTCTTTTCTTTTGATTTTCAATATTTTGTTTTTCTTTCTTTCTTTTTCTTTTTCTCTTTTCAGTTCGTTTATTTCAACCCGCAAGCAATGAAGCTCACGCTCAGGGCTTAGGATCCTCGTGGCGCTGGAGCAAAATTTTAGATTTTTCACTTAACTAGACTTCACAAAGGACCTACAGTGACCGTTAGATCCTTAAAATTTGTGAGAGATATAAGATTCTAGAATACTTCAGAATCAGACTGACCAGTGACTTATCCACTTTGAATCAAACATCTAGATCGCTTGACACTAACATAAGATCCTCACCATCCACTCTGAAAACTTGATTAGAGTTTGACAAAGAAATACATAGAACAACCCCAGGAAAGAAGAATGGTTGTTGTGTGCACAAATGCACCCAGCCAAAAGCAGAGGGACCCCAAGCAAAGTAGCAACAAAGAAAGAGCAAACAAAAGAAAATAAAAGAAAACACCAAAACCAACCAAAGCAGGACAACGAAGAAACTACTCTAAAGCAAGAAACCTACACTACTCAAAATGAGTTATGTACAAAGATATTTACAAAGAACTATGTTCGGGGAAGGCCAAATTACACTCATACTCAGTGGATTTTGTAATGCATGTACAAGCAAATGAGCAATAGTTATAGTTCTCAACCATGCAGATTTATCGTTATGTTCATAGAAAATAAATTCAATATGGTAGCATTCATATTCAGTCACCTGATCAGAGAAAATCAACAATTGGGGAGGCTCGCTAAACCCATGGTTAATGCATAAACATGTTCATTTTTTCTCATTCCCATAATCAAAATGATAAGTGCAACTATGAAAATCAATAGGAGTAAGGAAGGATAGAACCTGGATTTCATCACATGGAGGTGGCAGCATTTGACAATCAAGAGCAAGCACTGCATTGTCAGTCTTTGCATCAGCAACCTCGGGCGAGCATGACAGAGGGTGCAGCATCACAAGAATCAACTCTGCATAAGGTGGGGAGAACGGGGCAGCAAACACATCTTCCACATCTCATGTGGGATCAGCAATCCCCCTTGGTAGTTCTTCAAAAAGAAGTACTTCCCCACATTGATCTTCTGCAAATCGAGCGTCCACATGATTGTTGTCCCCAAAAGGAAATACATTATCCCATCTCCTTTCCCAAGTTTCAAACTTATCCTCATGATGCTCAATGTCATGGGATGATGACATGTACGAATATGTCCTATTGCATCCATCTAAATATGAAGGAGGATCAACAATAATCATGGTGGAAGGACTCCAAGTTGCACCTTGTAGTCGACCGGGTGCTTCATCTTTGTTGGCAGCTATCTCTGCACCCCCGCCTTTGTCTTCTTCTCTTTCTTGGTCATGCATTTCATCATGATGCTCACTCATTTCCCCTTGTTCACTATCGCTGTAAATGGAGAAGGAACCCCTCTCCCAATCTGGAAACTCTAGTGCATCAACATTCTGAGGCTCACAAAGTATGTCTCCATCGCTACTGTCTTCTGGGATGTGCTCTTCCTCGGCATGAGAATACCTCCACAACACATCTCCCAATGGAAAGAAGTCATTAATTGATGGCACCTCATCAAGGCGACCAAAATCCACCATGCAATCTCCCTCCAAGGACTCGCCATGAAGCCCACCATCCATGGTGCACAAATGTTCTTCAAGAGGAAGAAATTTTTGATGACTGGTTGACCGCATTCCTGTTTGATCTACTTCATCGCTTGGAAGCTCAAGACTATATGGCTGTCCTTCTATTCTTGTTCCAACATCCTCTTGAGGACTGCCCCTAGCTGAGTCATTACTTGGCATGGGCTCTTGATCTTCACGTTCCACCTGGGCAGCAAGTAGAGGATGTGGTGTACTCGGTTGCCTCGATTGTTCTCTGACTTGCTTCACGGCTTCTTAGCACAGTCCACACATGAACTCAGAGTGGGATGAATCATGGAGCCTGCACCAATTCGGCAGTAGTAGTACTTCCAAATCCACTTGGTATTTTAGCTCTGACCAATCCTTTGCTAATCTGGAGACGAGTTGGTCATATCTTTCTGCTACTGGGTTCTCATCATCACCTTTTGTTGTCCCGAGGCTGTCAGCCTCTTCCTCTTGCTGATATTCAGCATCTTCATTGGCTGCCCCAACATACTCTGCTACAAGATTGATTGACTGATCCTCAACTGCCAATGGCTCCTCTTCTTGAGTGGAGGACTGTTCCTTACTGGCAAAGGAGAGGCTTTCCAACTCCATTCTTAGTGAACCTTCACCAAATCTTTTTGTTGTTCCCAGAAAATTAGCTTCTCCTTGATTTTCAGCTTCAGTGTTTTCTATCCCAACACTAATTTGTGGCAGATTTCCTAGTTTATCTTGAAGGTGCTGTCCTCTAGATGCTGATAGATTTTCTACCATGTGGGATGACTCATTCTCCTTGATAGTTGGTTGTTCCAACTTGTTCAAATTGCCTTTGACTTGGGTGATGATGCTTGCACATGACAAACAGGTAAATTTTGAATGTGGTGCATTGTGAAATCTGCACCAACTTGACATTAGTGCTTCCTCAAATCTTGGTCCGTCTTTACTGCTCAAACACTCTTGGATCAGCTCTTCAAATGCCTTAGCTTCCATGGTTGTCAATTCTTCCTCTGGATCTGCAAGAACTAAAGGTTGATATATTTCCCAAAAGGGAATCTCTCCTTGCAAGACCCTTTCAATTCTACTCAAGAAGGTTAGACACTCCAATTCATTGTGCCTGCAAGTGCAATGGATCCTACACTTATCCGCCAATGCAAATTGTTGCAATGGTCTCTTCAATCTCCTATTTAAATTTGCATGTACCTGAGCGATGTTGATTTGCACATACTGCTCCATTTCAACTTAGCTTCTTTTTTGCCTTCAAAATTTTTTCACTTTATGCTTCAGCATAAAAAAAAGATCTTTCTATCTCAAATTTCTTCTTTGATAGTGCTCTTATCGATTTCCAACTTTCATCTTTGTAGTCTCAACATGTCGCCCTCCTTCTAGCGCCAGTTCTGTTGATGGTGTTTTTATGTACTTCACAACACAGGTAATGCATAGGTGCATTACCTCTCTTGAAAGACAATCTTCCACAATCAAATTGCAGAACATTATCCCAAGGTCTCTTGGATGTCAGGTCTTGACAGTACTTGGAATACTTGAGTTGTTTATGTGATTTGCTGGAATCGCAAGGTGGACTTACGGATGAGTTACAAAGTGAGGAAATTGGATCTGCAAATGGAGTTCTTAAGATGGGAAAGTTGCTGAGTGTTTGCTGCAGGTTCAAACAGCAGTCTGGAACTCCATTTCGACATCAGATTTAGCTTTACAATGTGCAATGAACCTTGCCTAAGGTTACTTGTTAAAAAAAAAGGAAAAAGGGCAGGGAAGAGAAAAGGTTCTTGGATCTGAAACTACGAATGAACGATGATCATGGAGGCTGCTACAGTACACAAACTCCCTAAACTGGGTTTTGCTTGGCCAAGAGGATCCTACAGTTACACAAAACCAGTGCAATCTTCTAAGGACTGCAGATTTTTAGTTTGCATACACACATCATGAACATGCAAGTGAACTAGGTTGTAGCAATCAAATAAATAAGCCCAGGCTAACTTTACACAGCAGCTTGCCATCAACAAGTACCAAAAGTATGGGCTGGAAATTCATCAAATATTGTAACAGCAATCACCATTACCACTTCCATTCAAGAAAATACAACTAAAACTAACTTGGAAGGTAGAACCATGCACACATAATGAGAAAACTCAAAAGTAACACCCATAGATCATGCAATGCTGCTTTCTATTGCTTCAGGATGTTTTTACAACAACTCTCCAACACTTACAAATGAGGGGGAGACCCCTATTTATAGTTTTCCAAAGCCCAAATGAATGGCAAGGATTGATTTACATTATGTGGCTCAGATTCAATTACATTAGGGCTTCACCAACCCCATAATATTCAACAATTTAAAATAAACCTGTTGTCTTTTCCCTATTCTGTCCTGTAGTGGCTAGTCACTGTAGCAGTTTTGTCTTCTAGTTGATTTCCCTTTTACTATAGCTGAAACTGCCTAAAAGTTGCCTTCTTCTTGATGGACTTGCAGCATTCCTCATTGGATCAAATGGTTCTATCAATGGACCCATGGTAGGCTTCTTGAAACCAGAAATGAGAGGCCGAAATGCTGTTCTGGAAATGCTGTTTTCAAACGGTCGTGAGAGCATGGAACTCCGGATGGTACTTCCTGGATGCAAATTTGGAATTTGAAAAGCCAAGGGAGGATAAGACCCCATTTTAGCATCTGGGTCAAAGTCCGTTTTTTATTTTGAGGTGCGCTAGTATGTTCCGGAAATGTGAGTCCGGAATGCCGTTTTGCATTTTCTGTTCTGAAAACGGCCACGAGAGCACGGAACTCCGGATTGCACTTCCCAGCTGTAAAATTGAAATTTGAAAGGTCAAGGCAAGAAACGACCCAATTTTACCATCTGGGTCGAAGTCCATTTTCAATTTTGAGGAGTTCTACTATGATCCAGAAACATGAGTCCGGAATGCCATTTTAGGGAAGCTATTGCAGGGAAGTCATCACAGGGAAGCTTTTGCAGGGAAGTTGTTGCAAGGAAGCTGTTGCAGGGAAGCTGCTGCAGGAATGCTATTTCAGGGAAGCTGCTGCAGGAATGCTGTTGCAGGGAAGCTATTGTAGGGAAGCTGTTTTGGAGTTTTCAAAACTTCCTAAAACTTAATAAAACCTTTTCAGTTCACTTAGGTTCCACAAAAACATCCAAAATCCATAGAAAATCTATCCCTAAAGTCAAAGAATGAAGGAAAAATCGAATCGAGCGAGCGAGCGAGGGCTAAGCCCAAAAAAAAACCCAAGACTTAGCCATTTTTTATGTAGGGGGAAAAATATGGTCAACAAAAAATGAGACTTTGAAGGGCACGTTGACCAAATAGGATAGCAAAATGAGAGGCACGCAAAATGAGACAAAAACAAAGAAGCCCGTCAGGAGTGAAAAAAGAGGGTCCCTGCCTACGGTGGCGCGTGTGTGCAAAATATGCACAACATAATCAAAATGTAAATTTTGAACAAAATGAGAATCTTGGAATTGCTGATAAGATAGGGAATACAAAAGTTTCAGAAGTTGGCCCAAATGATCCATTTTTTACTACCCTACTCATAAATGGTAAATTGGTAAGAAATTACATGATAGATTCAGGTGCTTCTATGAATATTATGCCAATAGGTGTAATGAAACAACTAGGTATATGGATAGACATTGAGGGTGGTAAATGTTATGCCATGGATAGTAGGCCTGTCCTAGTTGTGGGGATTATGAAAAATGTAGAAGTAAAATTAGAAACCTACCCACAGGCAACCTATAATGTTGATATAACTGTGCTTGATACACCTCCTCAGTTTGGAATGCTTTTGTCAAGACAATGGACTGCTGCAGTTGGAGGTAATGTGCAATTTGATTTATCATATGCCACAATACAAGTTAATGGTGAAGATGTGAAGTTGTTTAGAGAACCAAGGATGAATCAAATTGTTGAGTATGTTCCTCAAGAACAACTTAATTTCTTTTGTGATGTGGATCTAGGGAGTTTCAGAGTTGAATTCTCTCAACCAGAATTAGTGAATACTGACCCAATTGATAAGCTTCTTTCTAGAAATAAGCAAGGTGTGTGGAAAATGTATTTTGATGGGGCATGCAGTCAAGAAGGTAATGGAGATGGGATAGTTTTCATATCACTTGAAGGTACAACATTTAAATATTTATTTTTGTTGGCTTTTGAATGTACAAATAACATGGCAGAGTATGAAGCCTTATTGATTGGTTTGAACATAAGATTAAGTTGTTGTCTATCTTGGGAGATTCTAATCTAGTTGTGTCACAAGTTAGATCAAATTATGCTGCAAGGAATAAGAGGTTGAAACAATATAGAAATGTTGTGTGGGATATAGTGGAACTATTTGATGTATTTTCAATTGATTGGATAAATAGATCTGAAATTTTAATGGCTGACATTTTGGCTAATGTAGCCTTAAAGAGAGATGATATCACTTTGACTAGAGTATATCACATTGAATTCAAAACCATACTTGCAGTCCCTAAAAACATATATAGTTGGCAAGTTTTTTATGGTGATACTAACCTTTTGAAATTTCTTCATTGTATAGATTAGTATGAGGCACATAAGATTGATTTCAATGCTTTTGTGGAAGAAGTGGATGGGAAACAGACTATATTTGGGAAGGAAGTTTTTCAGCTTAAAACTAACAAGCTTCCCAAAGGGCTTGTGGCTTTGGAGAGAGTGTATGATGGGAATGATCACTCCCTCATGAAGCAGACAGCTGTCAGGAAAGAAGATATTGAGGAAATAAATTTAGGAGCCGAATTAGCACCAAAAAGGGTTTATATTGTAAAGAAAATAAGGCCAACCATCAGAAGAATGCTGATTACATTCATGAGAAAGTAAAAATATGTGTTTGCTTGGTCTTATGAGGATTTAAAGGCATATAGAGAAGATATTTTTCAGCATGAGATTCCACTTAAGTTAGACACAAAGCCATTCAGACAAAAGCAGAGGCCTATCAACCCAACTTCGGAACCTAAGATGCAAGAGGAGCTAGCAAAGATCAGAGATGGAGGTACCATAAAACCCATTAGGCATTCAACATGGGTCTCAAATTTGGTTCCAGTAAGGAAGAAAAATGGGGACATAAGACTGTGTGTAGATTTTAGAAATTTGAACATTGCTTCCCTAAAAGATAATTATCCTCTTCCAAAAATGGAGGCAATATTGCACAAAGTAACAGGATGTGAGTTATTGTCAATGATAAATGGATTTTTTGGATATAACCAAGTCAAAGTCAAAGAATTAGAGCAGTATAAGACAACATTCACTACACCATGGGGAACGTATGTGTATATAAGAATGCCATTTGTTCTCACAAATGTAGGAGCTACCTTTCAAAGGGCCATGGATGTGGCATTTGGAGATCTAATCAATGCTCTAATGGTGGTATATCAAGATGATCTTACTGCTTATTCTAAAAAGGCAAAGAGTCATATTGGAGACTTGGAGAAGATCTTCATCAAAGCTTTGGAATATGGTGTTAGTCTTAATCCTAAAAAATGTCATTTTTGTTGTCACAGAGGGTAAAATTTAGGGGCATATTGTGTCAAAAAATGGGGTTAGGATAGATCTTGAAAGGGTAGATTCCATAGATAAAATTCCCATTCCCAAAACTGTCAAAGCAATCCAATCATTTTTTGGCCAAATTAATTTGTTTAGGAGGTTTGTGTCCAATTTTGCTGAGATAGTTAAACCTATATCTAAGATGTTGAAAAAAGGAGAAAAGTTGGACTAGACTACTGAAGCTATGGATGCCTTCATATCTATAAAAAGAGCTATCAAAGAAGCCCTTATCCTGAAGTCACCTGATTTTACTAAGCCATTTCAATTTTTTTCTTTTGCTTCATTTCATACCATAGCTGCTGTTATGCTACAGAAAAATGATGAAGGTCATGAGCAACCTATTTCTTTTTTCAGTAAGTCTTTGCAAGGGTTAGAATTGAAGTATGATATTATGGAAAAATAGGCTTATGCATTGGTCAAAGCAGCAAAGGCTTTCAAACCTTACCTTGTTGGAGCTAGGGTAATTGCTTATGTCCCACATGCAGTTGTGAAGGACATCTTTGGTGCAGACAAAAGTGACAGGGAAGAGATGTTTATGGATTAATAAAATCCAAGAGTTCAATATGGAGATCCATATTACCAAATTGGTAAGAGGTCAAGGTCTAGCCAGGCTGATGGCATAAACAAATATTGAAACAAACCAAATTTTAGTGTACAAGGTAAGGAAGAGGTCATAGCAAGTATTGAGCATACTCCATGGTATACAAATGTGATGCATTATCTGAAACACATAAAGTTTCGTAAAGGGATGAATGATAATCAAAGGAGAACTTTGAAGTTGTATGCTTCTAAATATGTTTTCTTAGAAGGGGACCTATTCTGGAAGAATATAGATGGTGTATTGCTATTGTGTCTAGATGAATCCTAGGCAAAGTATGTCTTGAGAGAAATGCATGAAGGGGTATGTGGAGGCCATTATTCTGCTAAGACTGCTACACACAAGATTCTTAGGGCTGGTTATTATTGGCCTAGGGTATTCAATGATTCCTTTGCATATGCGAGGAAGTGTGAGGCTTGTCAAAAAAATTTAGGAAAGTTGAAGTATCAGGGAGCATTGCCACTTAGACCTTTATATGTAGAAGCACCTTTTCACTAATGGGGAGTTGATTTCATTGGAGAAATATAGGAAATATCAAGTGGAGGACATAGGTGGATACTAGTGGCCACAAATTATTTTACTAATTGAGTGGAGGCTATCCCAACTAAGCAAGCAATGCGAAAAGTGGTGATGAATTTTCTGATGAAGAATGTTATAACCAGATTTGGCACCCCAGTCAGATTGATCATAGATAATGGGATGTGTTTTAGATCTGATGAGTTTGGAGATATTTGTAAAATGTATGGCATTAATATTTCTTATTCTACCCCATACCATCCACAAGCCAATGGCTAGGCAGAGTCAAGTAATATTTTTTTTTTAAGATAGTAAAGAGGATGCTGGATACAAACAAAAAGGCATGGGATTTGAAGTTAAGATTGGTTGTATGAACAGAATAGGATTATAGTGAAGAGGGCAACTGGAAAATATTCATTTGAGTTGGTATATGGGACACAAGCTAGGATACCATTGTAGAATCTTTTTCTAGTCTATAATTTTATTTTGCAAGAAGACTTGGATATTTTTTATCCAATGGAGGAAAGAATGGAGCAGCTTGTAGAGCTTGATGAAGTGAGGAGAGTGGCTCAAAAGTAGAATGTGAAATTATAGTCACAAATGAAATACCTTTTTGATAAAAAGGCCAAGGAGAGAAAGTTTGAAGAAGATGACTTGGTGTTGATGTGGAATTCTCGGTGTCATGAGAAGGGGGAGCATGGCAAGTTTGAAGCTTTATGGCTTGGCCCTTTTTTGATAACTGGTAAAGGAGGTGAAGATTCTTATTTCCTACAGAATGTGTCTGGAGAGGAGCAAGATTTTACTGTACATTGGTAGTTCTTGAAGCATTTCTTCTCTTGAGGATCAGTAGAGGGTTAAGGATTGCCAGTGCATGGACAATTCTTAACTTACCCTCTTTAGTATTATTTTCCATGCATAGTAGTTTAGGAATTTTCAAGGATCTGGGTTTGCCAGTACATGGACATTCTCAGGAATTCCCTTTTTGAAAGCATTGCTTTCTTTCCAGGTATAGTAACTTAGGGTCATTTTCACCTTCCATTATCCATGATCCATTTTCCATTTCCCATCTCCTTCATTCTTTCATTCCCTCCATCCTCCATCGCCCATTTTCATGTCCATTCATGTCTTGGTCTACTCTCCCAAAGTAAATGTTGGATTCTAGCAGTAATTGAGTAACCATGCATCCCCAAAAGGAGCCACTTTTAGAACCTTTTTCTCATGTAAAATCCTTATTTATTCATTTAAAATCCCAAGGCTTTTCACCCCCTTGAGCTTTTTCTTTCATTATCTTTCTTTAGAAAATTCATGTATCCCACTGATAATATTCAAATATATTTTATACCACCCACGTTTATCCTTCATAGGCCTTCACCACTTTACCACGACCTTTTGCAAAGTGGCTCGCATTATAGCGGCGACAGTTTGGAGCAGTCCCGATAAATGACTACCGCTGTATCATTGGCAGCTGTTAGCAAGCCGGCAGTTACACGGTGGAAACGGTAGTGGCTATGGAAACAGGTGGAAAGTATTTACCACACTACCACACGCGGTTAAACCACAGACCGAGGTAATGCGGTGGCTGGTTGGTAAGTAGCTAACAGTGAATGTAGTGGTCAGGATCAGTCACACTGTAGTATCGCCGACAGTCAAGAGGCAGACCGCGGTGACTGTGGTAGATGAAGGGAGAATAGTTAGCAGTTAGCAAATGACTACCACCACACCATGGTCGGTCAGAAGGTAGACCGTAGTGATTGTGGTAGATAGAGATGCAACCAATGACGGAGAATTGAATGGCAGAGATGGGTGATGGTTAAGGAAGGGCAACAAATGGTTACCGCCATACCACTGACAGTCGAGTCAGAGATTACGGTAGAGCGGTGGAGGGAAGGATAGACCGAGATAGTCAGACTATGATATCGCACACAGTGGGAAGGGAGACCGCAATGGTCGTGGTAGTAGAAATAGATGATGGAGGAAGCGACAAAACAACTGGCAAGGAAGTAATCAGAAGATAGTTACCACACAACTGCCAGGGGTCCACATTGAGACTGCAGTAGCGCGATGGATGGAGATAGCAATGAATGATAATGGTTAAAGACTACCACCATGATACCGCCTAAGGTTAAGTCTAGGACCGCGGTAGGGTGGTAAGAAGAAGTGGAGATCGGTGGAGAGCAGTCACCACTATACTGTGGCCGGTCAATAGGTTGACCACGGTAGGGCGGTAAAAATAAAGGCTTTGGGGAGATAAAATTAAAGAGGAGCTTCATAGTGTTAAAGTGAATGGAAATAAAGACTGGTTAAGGAAAAAAATTAAAAGGTGAACTATTGTGAAATATTTAATTTGCCGAAAGGCAACTTAATTAAATATTTTAAATGTTGGCTGACAAATATCAGATGGTTGCATAGGAAATTTTAGGGTCACAACCCTTGGACTATAATGTATAAATGTTTCATTAAATCAAAAAGATACAGAGGAAGAAAAAGAGATATTTTTAGGATAAAATGATGATAGAAACTGGGAATAAAATAATGTAAAAAACCTTCTAGAAACAATGCAATGGGGATGATTTCTTGACCAAATTCCTTTCTGATATTTTGTTTTTGTGATGTTATAATTGTTAATTTTTGCTCAGTTCTCTCAAATTTTGAAATCTTTCGATCATTTGAATTTAAATATCAAGTATATTTTAATTCATCAAGGTGCATTTCTTCACTCTGTGTGATTTTTGTTTATTGGTGTCTACAAGTTAGAGCTAAATTCCTTTAAAGTGAGTCACAATGTTCATGAGATTTATGTTGGATTATTGAAGAAGAGCTAAGTAGGAAAATATTTTGACACTGTTTATGCCATTCATAAATTGATGAAGTCACATGCCACTCATTAGAACTTCACCCCTTAGAGTGTCTAACAACTTGAATTGTGTTAGAGAGGGAAATGTATATGTAATTAGTAATATTTTGACTCTGTTGCCTAATAGAAAGAAGGCACTGATCTTCCATATCCCAAAGGATAGAATTCATTATAGATAATACATTCAAATCTTTTCTATTGTATAGTAGGAGTAGTTGTAGCATTATTTTGTCTATCCATTCCCAATTTCCATTGTGGATAGATTGTTTGGAGTAGGAAACATATTTCAAAATATGCATATTTCACATAGGTTCACCCACCTAGGTCTAGCAGAACCTAAAGAGTAGAAGGTTTAATTGTGTAATTGTCCTTGTACATTGTCCAAAAATGTGGTAAGGGCCTAGCAAACTCTTATGGTTAAAACAGGCATTTATGAGAACCAACAAGCCCCAAATGGGTTCAAATATATTTATGAATTTTAATGATGTGCATTTTATGGGTGTAAGAGGTGATCCATCTTGTGCTTTCATGTGAGCACCAACCCTCCGTTCTAAGTGAGTTATCCCCTTTATCTTATTTACAATAGGATCATTTCAGTGAGCTTGTTATGTGGTACATAGTTTATACACCTTTTGTCCAGAACCATCTCGCAGTGATGATTACAATGTGCGAGAGATGGCATAGTGAGACCTTGTCTTTTCATCTTCCATCCAACGAGGTGACTGTGACCCTTGAGGATGTATGGTGCATCATCTGGTTGCTGATACATGGCACCTGCGTTCTTTATGATATTGATGTCAGCATCGACACCTTCCACGATGTCATGGGGTATGAGGACTTGGTTTTGACTAAGGGTTAGATAGATTTAGATTTTTACAGAGGTCGAGTGCCTCTCTTTAGATTGATCATCGCAGTCATTGTATCAGGGCTAGTGGCTCCAGACCGAGAAGGATAGTTTTTTAGCATAAGATGGGTTTGGCCTGGGAGAGTATGTTGAGACAAAGGACCTTATTTTCCTAGGGACCAATGATGTTGGCATCCTTATACCATCATCTACATGATTTTTCTTACTGCGATGGTCGGGCGATCGACACCAGAGTGATGCTTTTGCACATTTGGGCTTGGGAGCACATTGTCGTGCTTTGACCAATTTTTACCTTGGTGGGCATAGAGCCAGACAATTTTGTGATCTGGAGATATGCGTGTGGGATAACCCTATAGCATACAGGTCAACTTGGTCTCCCTTACTAGCCCCACATCATTAATGATATAGCATCATCACTTGGTGGTCGTGGCTACAGATACATGCATGGTATGATGTCATTTAGTATTTGTTTTATGCCCATTAGACCTAATTGATGCAAGGGCAAGAGCACACTATTATAGAGTGGTATCTGCCAAATAGGGTGGCCCATCAGTTTTGTGAGGTTTAGGTCAGGCCGATTGATGGATATACTCCCATTTTTTTCATGGTCAGCTCAGGAGATGGCATGCAGGTGGACCATCCTAGTGGTTGAGGTAGTGGACTCTTTTAGATAGTTGGTTGCTAGGTCATGGTCCTATGGATAGGGACTAGTGGATCCAGGGGTCACACAAGCATATGCAGAGTAGATCAAACCTCCACTACGACTGACAGATCTAGTGGTAGCACTTCCACAAGGTAGACCCAGGGGTATGACTACACAAAGGGGATAGGTGGGGGAAGGAGGACAAGATCTAGGTGCACTGACCAAAGATGGGCAGCCAAATCATCAATAACCACCACATCAAGCCCATTAGGATCAGCCCCATCAACCACCACAACAACCACCTCTGCCGTAGGATCCATAGGTATAGCAGTTATAGGCATAGGTATAGGGCCTATAGGCATAGATACAAGCTTTCACAGGTGAGTGGGACTAGGCCTGCCAATAGGAACAAGTCGTTATATTAGAGAGAGATCAAGCCCGACAGTAGGTTCAGACCGTCACCACTGAGTAAGATCACTAGAGGCAACAAAGGCAGGCCCTAGAGTTATAGCTAGCTTAGGAGGTTAGCCGTCAACAATAGCTTGAGACCATGGCCACCATGTCCTGGAGGAGGATAGTACTAGTGCAAATGTACCTCGAGGCAGTGAGGGAGGCTGAGTATTACAAGTTTCATTACCATCAGGTAGTGTTTCTAGACCTTAGACAACTGGATTATTCACATCATACAACAATTTGAGAGGCAAAGGATCAGCTCGAGAGGTAGGCAGGAGTGGGGAGCAACCATCAGGACTAGCCACTTTTTAATATACACTCTTAGGCTTTGTTTTTGATAGCCCTATGGGCTTTGTGCTATCATTGATGTACGTACACTTGAGTCAGATTTTGTATCATGACAATTATGATTTTATGATATATATATGAGTTCTATTGATTTATGATGATGTGTTCACTTTTTTTATTCTTTATGTATTGATGCATTCGATGTTTATGTAATGTGATGTGATTATATTATGTGATGGATGATTATGATATGCAAATGTTCATGGATGTAAACTGTTATGGATGCATTTATTTTCTGTATATTTTCTATGCACTTTTATGATGATGTACGTAGTATGGATGAAAATGTTTATGCAAATGACTTGTAAGATGCTTAAAATAAAAAATCTATATTATGTCCTAAACGATAATGAAAAATGGATAATGTGATACATTACAATCATGAGATATATGCGATGCTATGATATGATATGTAAATGCAATGGTTTTTGTATCTTTTTCATATATTGGATATATGGATGTGAACGCTTATGATATGAAAATGATTTATAACATACCCAGAATAAAAAATCTATATTATTCCACATAACTTAAAATGATTATGAAAAAAGAAATAATGTGATATGAAATGGCCCTGATAAGCAATGATGTAACATGACTATGATATGCAATGATTTATAATTTTTAATGATATGAATGCGTATTATTCCTAAAATACTTAGAATAAAAAATCTCTCTTACTACTCATATCTTAAAATGATTATGAAAAATGTAATGATGTGTAATGGTTATGCGAATAAATGCTTTATGCTCTAAATATGAGATTTCTAAATGTTGATAATCTGTGGATGTAGATGAATACATTAGTGATTTTTTTGGTTGACTATCATGATACCATGTTAGCACGGAGAGAAGAAAGAAGAAATAAGATGATGACAAGAGGATCTAACAAGTTTGTGATGTGTCGAGACTTTATTAGAGATGATGATGTGAGATGTTGATTTTTTTCTTATCAGAGATTAGGGATGAAAGGGACCTACTTTCCATATGTTTGATAACACACATAGATATGTTGCATCAAGGTATAAAGAACCAAGATGGGGGTAAACCCACAAAAAAAAATTCAATTCGAGTGAGGAAGGAAAAATTTCAAAAAATGGCATGCAAAAAAGAAATGGTTTTTGGGGTTCAAATGAAACCAATGGTTCAGGCCAACCAAAAAAGGGTTCAAATGGACCTTGGTTCGAGCGAACCACTCAAATTCAAGGTCCCACCATCCTATCAAAAAAAACAAAGAAAATATTTTTTGAAAGGGGGTTCACTCGAACCCTCAAGGGTTTTCTCAAACCCCCCTTCTCCCTACTTCTCACCCTCTAGCTCGGAATAAACCCCAAAAATTTTCCCCTTGAAGCTCGGGTTGAGGATGAAAATGGAGGAGACTTCACAAACCCAACTGGATGATGGTAGTCCTCAGAACAAGCTATCCAACAAATATAATTTTAATATGTTCTAGTTTTATTATATATTTTTCACCAAAAATCAAGTTCTCTATTCTGCACATGTGGAAAAATAGAAGAATTATCAAAAAAAAATAAAATATCAGTGCACCAGATATTGAAGTCCTTGATCCAACAAAAAAAAAATTGAATTTTGATACATACAAAAAAAGTTACATTGTATACGGTCCACCTATGTCTGAATTCTAATTAGGGTGACTTTGAAACTTGATTAAGGAAAAAATATTCAATAAAAAACTATACGGTGACCCTCACTCCTTAAAAATGTTGTTTTCTAAAAAAAACTACTTTTCGAAGGACATGGAAAAAGATGTACAATCTGATTCTATTTTTTTTTGAAAAAAATATATTTAGAATCTAAGACAAAATGTCAGAAATCACTAGTTTGCATCATGTTCAAATTCCTCACCGCTTAGCCACTATAGGTGCCCGAAAGTGAATATTTAGTTAGAAAATGTTCTTTTAGTGTCTAGTTTGTCTAAAAATTGTAAACCACTATTGTAGAATCACCCATGGCATTGTACCTAGTGTGATGGACTTTGACTTGACAATTAGATAGGAGTATCCTTGTTCACAATTGACATACATAAACCTTACTAGGATGTACTTTAGATATTTCAGACATCTTAGACCAAAACATAGAGAAGCAAAACCTAACAATGTAATAGTGAACAAGCTATCCAAAACACCCTCCATACACACCTAATAAATAAAGTATTTTCCAAGGTTATATTACAAGGATATCCAACAAGCACAAAAAAAAAGATAAAGATCAATTCCCCATTCCTTTCTCTCTAAATTGTTTGATTAGACATCATGGAGAGGTCATTGGAATGAGTGTAATAAGATAAATCACAAGAAAAGATCAACTAAACAAACAAGCTAATGTTCTTCATACCGCTAGCTAAGGCTAAACTATGGTGATGCCTGATGTTGATGCCCATTATAGGAATAATGTATCCTAGGACATGATGTTATCAGATGATGGTGAGATTAATTGGATGATAGGCTATTGATACCCAGAGTTGATCAACTTTTTTACTTGCTAACCTAGACTTGAGACCTTGACCCTAGAATACAAACTTTTGACTACTAAGCTTACTTCTGATTGGTTTACCAAAGGATGAAAGCAATGATTACTTTATTATGAGTGGATATTTATTGCAAGTGAATTTTGAAATGGGACAAATGTGCTTTTTTGGGTTTTTTGAATATTTTTGGTATTTTTGATATGTTTTTGAGGTTGTTTTAGAATTTTCAAGATGTTTTACAAATGTTTTTGGTATTTTTTGAGATTTTGACCAAGAACCTAACATAAGGACCTATCCTAGGGGCCTCAGGGGATGATCAAATATTATCCTTTCCTACATTATACACATTGAGACCACGTAATTCGACTGATACAAACTCATTTATTGATGAGATATGACCAAATGGATTTCTAGATTATTATGAAAGACTCCTAAAGGACTGACCTAATGTGTCTCAGGGGCTGATCAAAGATTATACTTGCCTACGTCAAAGCTCAGAGATGACATAATTTGATATGATGACTCTATTTTTTTGACTTTTATTTTACCTATTTTTGGATTTTGGAAATTTTTTGGATATTTTTGGATTTTTTGAAGGATTTTACAAATTTTTTTGGATTTTTTGAAGGATTTTATGAATGTTTTTGGATTTTTTTGATTTTAGGAATATTTCAAGGATATACATGACTTTGATACAGTGTAGGCATAAGGGCATGCCCCCAGTGTGGTGCGATAGACTACTCCAATATGGGCGGGAAAAACTAACCTTAGGAATGTGCCAAGTAGTACTAGGGTGGAACATGATACAAAAACAGGATCAAGCTATGATATAGATGTGGATGGGTGATTAAAGGATGTGATAGAATGTGATATGTGATGCAGAACCAACTGTAGATATCTTGGTGGTTGAAGAATGCTTATTTACACAAGGTTCCCGATTGTCAGGTTATCACCAACGTACTTGCCCAAACTACCACCAAAGTGGTTTTCACTAGAGGACAATTTTTATTTTTATTGTTTTCAATCTTTCTCTGATTTTTTTGGATATTTTATATTTTTTTGGGTTTTTTTTTTTTTGGCTTTATACCTTGAAACTTAAGCATATTTTTTTTTTAAGACAGGAGCTATTGATGGTCTCCTATAGAGGCTCCCCTTTGGGTGTGGATAGTTGATATGCCTCTGACTTGTAGCTCACGGTGACAAAAAAAGGTTCCAACCACTTGGGTTCGAACCTGCCCTTGCTATCTGGATTTGGCACATTCTTCTAATTTTCTATCATCACAAGCTCACCAACTTGAAATGATAGGTTCCTTATATTTTTGTTGTAGCTCCTCTTCAAAAGGTTTCAGTAGACTTGCAGGTGGTTCAAAGAATCCATGCATCACTCATCCAATAGTTCCAACTCATTCAGTTGTGACACCCAATATTGTTCATCTATTATGAGGTTTTGCAATAATATCCTCAGGGAGGGGAGTTTGATCTCAATGGGAAGGATCGCTTTTGATCCATAGACTAGGGAGAATGGGTTTGCACCTGTTGGTATATGGATACTTGTTCAGTAAGCCCATAGGGTTGGGTTTAATTGTAAGTGCCATTCACGACCAACTTCATTGACTGAATTTTTGAGGATTCTGAGGATGGTTTTACTTGTAGCCTCAGCTTGGTCGCTACCTAGGGGGTAATATGGGGTAGAAAAGTGATGTTGGATATTTAATTTCTGGCATTGGTATTAGACATCTTAATTTTTGAAAGGTGTCCCATTATCTGAGATAATGGCTTGTGGGACACTGTAATGGAAAATGAGGTAATTCAAGATGAACTTTGCAATCTTCTTTCCAGTGATATAGGTCATAGGAATGACCTCTACCCATTTTTTGAAATACTTTGTAGCAATGATAATGAACTTGTGTCCATTATATTAGGTGGGGGTGATTTTTCCAATGAAATTGAGCCCCCACTATGAGAAGGGTCAAGGTGTTATAATCGAGTGGAGCTTCTGAGCTGGTGAATGGATGAGGTCCTCATGTTTTTGACATTGCAAGTACTTCTTGAGATATTCATGAGCTTCTCTTTCCATCATTGGCCAATAGTACCCTATTCTCAGTAGCTTTTTGGCCAAGGACATGCCACTCAAATGTGAACCACAGATGCCATTATGTAGCTTCATTAAAGTAGTCAAATCTTCCTTAGCATTTAAGCATCATAAAAGGGTTCACTCAATACTCCTATAGTATAGGGTGTCACCTAAGATAACAAATCGAGACGACTTATTTACAAAGGTTCTCTTAAGGTTTGGAGTGATCGGTAGGGAGGACTCCTATCTCTAGGTAAGTGTATATGTTGTGATACCACGGGTTACTAGGACCAATGATTTCACACACAAATTTAGGCTTTGGTACCTCGAAAGCTGGTATGAGAAGCTTCTCTACCTAGAATTCATATTTAAGGACATTATGTGGGATTTCTAGTAGTGATCCAATCGTTGCCATGGTGTCTATTACTTTGCTATTTTCCCTTGGTATTTACTCAAACGTGATGTCAATGAAGAATTCTTTGAGGTATTCTACCAATTTCTTGTATGGGGTCAACTTGTCATCTTTGGTTTGGTACTCGTTGTTGACTTGATTGATGATTAGCTAAGAAGCTCCATAAACTTTAAGATCCCTTATCTACCACTATACTACTATTTTGAATCCAATAACAAGGGCTTCATATTGAGAAATGTTGTTAGTGCAAGGGAATGATAACCTGTAGGATTTAGGGATACAATCCCCTTGTGGATTGATGAAGAAAATACCTACTCCCGATCCATGTTGTGTATAGGACCCACCAAATAAAACCTTCCAATGATCTACACTTTTGAGGTTGAACATAGACTCGTCTGAGAATTCTGACATAAGTGGGTTCTCTAAATAGATGGGTGCTTCGGCTAGTTGATCAACAATCACTTTTCCCTTGATAGCTTTTCATTCCACATATTCAATGTCATATTCTAAGAGGATCATGACCCACTTAGCCATCTTCCCTATAATTGTTTCTCTGGAGATTAAATACTTGAGAGGGTCTATTTTAGCGATGTGTTTGATTTGATGGGCCAACATGTAGTGCCTAAATTTATGTGAGGAAAACACTATTTCTAGGCAATATTTTTCAATGAAAGTATAATTTAACTCATGCCCTACCATGGTTCAACTGATATAGTATATGAATCTATCCTTCCTCATCTCATCATGTTGTGTTAATAGAGCCCCAAGTGCTACTGTTATTGCTGATATGTACAAGATTAGTGGTTTATTCCGGATTGGTGGCATTAGTATTGGTGGTGTCAATAGGTATTCTTTGATTTTGTTGAAAACTTGATCACACTTTTTGTCCCACTTGTATGCTACCCCCTTATGGAGTAGTTGAGAATAGGGGACATCTTTGTCTTCCAACTATGTTATGAACCTACAGATGGATTGGAGTCTTCCTTGTAAACCCCTTAATTTTTTCAATGTCTTTGGCGCCACCAATTTGAGAATTTCTTTGACTTTGGCAGGGTCTATCTTGATTCCCCTTATTGATACAATGTACCCTAGGAGCTTTACTTATTGTACCTTGAAGACACATTTCTTATAGTTGAGCCTTACATTGTATTCCTTGAATCTATCAAAGATCAAACTTAGTGTTGCTATGTGATCTTGCAACTTTCTTGATTTTTCCAATATTTTATCCACATAATCCTCTACAAACTTATGAATCATGTCATGAAAAATAAGATTCATGGCTATTTGATAGGTGGCTCTAGTGTTCTTCAACCCAAATTCATTTTCTTTCAATAGTATGTACCCCATGGACAGGTAAAGGTCATTTTATGTTGATCCTATTTCACTATCATTATTTTATTGTACCCTGAGAACCCATCCATTAGTGACAACATTTAATGCCCTATTGTTTGATCTACAATCATGTCAATGTTTGGAAGGGGAAAATCATCCTTTGGGCTTGCCTTGTTTAGGTCTTTGAAGTCAGTGCAGAGTTGTATGCCCCTAGTGGGCTTAGTGACTAGTACCATGTTTGAGACTCATTCAAGATAATAAATGGGCCTTATGAAACTAGCATCCAGGAGTTTTTGCAACTCGAATTTGACTAACAATGCGATTTGCGGATGCATTTTCCTTAGTTTTTGATTTACTGGCTTTTCCTTTGGATATACTGCAAGATAATGAACCACAACCTCTGGATCGAGTCTTGACATGTTAGCATAGGTCCATGCAATGTTTTTCTTTCTTTCTCTCAGAAATACAGCTAGGAGTTCATGTTCTTCAGTCAAGATTGAATTTGCGTAGAAGGTTATGTGCGGCATCTCTTCAGCCCCCAAGTTGATGGGGTTACGTTTCTCTACCAACACTGTTGACTTCTCCTAATGAATAGAACTAAGGGGAAGATTGAATCCCTCATCCTTGGTTGCCTTAGAAAGGTTTTCACCCTTAGATGTGTCCTTTTTTTTACTATTTTTGGGTCATAAAGTGCCACAACGTGGTTTTCACTTAAAGACCTAGAGATTACTCTTAATTTATCACTTTTATTACTGAGGGATTCAATCATTTCCCCATAGTATGCGTGCATATCTAGCTCAATGTAAAATATTTCTTTATGATCTCTACATGGTATAGTATCTTGTAGTCTCATGAATTCTTAAAGGGCCTCATCATTTTTGAATGTGTCTAAAATTGGTGGTCCTTGTTGGTCGTAGTCTATTAGCTGGGGATACACTAGCTTTAATTCATGGGTTTGCTTGTTTGACAAAAAAGACATAGTGGAAATCATGAACAGGGAAGATTCCTCAAATAACATAGGTAGGTTAGTGAGGGAATCATTGTCACTACATACATCAATTATGTCAAAGTCATAGTTTCCTAAGGGTAGACCTATGGATACTGGTAACTGAGGAGGAGATTTGACTCTTTTAATAGGGGAACTTATGCCACTTACAATTATCTTCAAAGGAGTACATCTGAGGCTAAGATTATTTATGTGCTTCTCAGCAGCAATGGGTTCTAATTGATCATTACTATTTTTCACAAGACTTGTATTCTTGTTGTAGCCCATGCCAAGCATTAATTGTAGTCATTTATTATCATCGTTCATTGGAAGATTAGGCATTGGTCTCTCATCTTGGTATAGGAGAATGGATATATCTTTTTCATCCACCACTTCTTGACCAAGATCCCCCCAACCTCTGAATCGAGAGGGGTCTACTCTGAAGGTTTGAGATGTTGTGTTGGTTGGATGTGGTTGCCCATGGGACCTAGGAGATTTTGGTAACTCTCCTATTACAAAGGCACCATTCTTAATTTTGTAATCTCCACATCCATTGTCTTGGATAATCACTTTGATATCAGAAATGGAAAGAATGGAGGGTTTCTCTATCTCAGAAGTGGATGCTAGGCTAGATGGGTCCATATATAGGGTCATAGGGCCTTCATCATTCTTTGGAACTTGTGATATTTTGTAATATTTGGCCTCCAATTTTCTGCAATAAGAAAAGGGCTTTGGGTCACCATGAACCGTGACCTCTTAGTTTTCATAAAGGGAATTTAACACATTGGTGGAAGGTGGAAGAAATATTTTCATCCCATGTATCCATGGGTGCCCTAGGAGAATGTTATAAGGGAGGTCAAAATCAAGGACCTAGAAAGTAGTCTCCATGATGGTTGGTCCTACTTGGATAGGAAGTTGCCTAGTGCCTTGAGACACTCTTTCTTGATCATCGTTAGCCCATATTGTGATGCCTTTTCCCTTTTCAATCATATCTTTAGAGAATCCCAAATTATTTATTAGCTTGAGAGAACAGATAGTCAACCTTGCACCTCCATCCACCAAGACCCGTTTGAATTTATTTTTATGGAGAAAGACTTCATGATGAAGCACACAGTTATGAGATGGATGGGTTGGAAAATATTATTCAAAAATTGTTAGGAGATGTGGTACTGTGATATGTCCAACCATATCTTGGAACTAGTCTGCATCAAGGTTTGTGGGTATGAAAGTCTCAATGGGTACCTTTTCTAGAATTTCCCTATGTGCAGGTGAAATTTTTAGCAACTCCATGATGGATATCTAGGTGTGGGTTTTCTTTAGCTATTCTAAGACATTGTAACCATTAGCAACTGACTTTGAGTTTGCAGGGGGTGCTCTAACTTGTGTGGATGGTCTAGGGATAGTGATTTTCCACCTCGTGTGGTGACTCCACACTCAGCTTTGGATCCTAGGATGTGGAAAACATCTACCCATTCATCTAAAGATTCAACAACATGGTCATAAATGTGGTTGACACTACCGTAATTTTTTCATTTTCCATTGCTATTTTCCTTATTGTGATCCGGCATCGGATTCGTGTATATCTTGAGGTCTTGATTTCCAACTAGTTGCTTAAAGGTGATAGTCTTTTCTTCAATAAGATCTTGGATCAATTTTTTGAGCCTCATGCAACTGGTTGTTGTGTTCCCTTTTATCTTATATAAATCACAAAGGTGCTTCTCATTATACCAAGGTGGTTTAACTTGAGGTTCCTAGTAAATTTAAATGATTGGGAGCGTGATTATGTTTGCTTCAATGAGTCACTTCATGACAGATTCAACTAATTCTCCAAGTAGTGTGTACTTTCCCTTTGGGGGATATCAGTTTCTTGTGGACGGTCCAACTTGATCATTGACATTGTTGATTGTTTGTGTGTTGTTTTTTTGTTGATATGTGTTAGGCCAGGGGATGTTTTTGGTATTATTATAATTTTTTTAGTATGTTTGTTGTTGGGTGTTCGGCCTTGGAGCATTGATCATAACCTTGGCGTCAACAACACCATTGTTGGTAACATTTTATTTTTTCACCCATGTTCGAGGTTTGTTGGTGTAGCTTGTTGATGGATGATTTTTTGGATAAGTGGATGCCCCCCTTGTTAAATGAGGGATCTTTCAATGTTAAGAGATTTGAGGATGAGCTGATCATAGGAGGTGATGCACTGCACTTTGGGATGGATGGCCAAGGTCCCTTCAAGATTTATGATGATAGTTTTGACTTGCTATTCTTCTAGCATGGCCCACTTGCTTCTATTGGGTTTGAATTTTCGTCATTGCAAGAAGGATGCAAATGAGATCCCTTTTTTTGCTTAAGATTTGACAACTCTTCCAATCTTACATCCATGCCCATGTTGAATGAATAATTTTGTATTAATATATCCAAAATTTCTTGGAACATTTTGATTCCAAGAGTAAGATAGGAGAATCATTCCATGGTTGGACCAGCTAGACTTTTGGGGAAGAGACTCATTAGATAAGAGTCATCATAGACAACTTCCATGTAGTGTACATGGAATTACCTCATGTGATCTTCAGGATTTCTGATTCCATGGTACTTGTATAATTTTGGTATTTCAAATCTTGGTGGGAATGGCTTCATCACAATGCTTATGTCGAAGGGGTAAGGGCATAAATTCACTTGTGTTTTTTTGGTTTTCCCATATTGTATTTCCAACACCTGTTGTGATAGATTTTTTATTTGATCGTACAAATCATTATGTGGATCAGGTGGTGGAATGAATGCATTTTGTATGGGTGTTGTGGCTTGAATGATGGGTGGAGTGATTTGCAAACTTGGTGGTGCATTCAAAGGAGCTTGTTGTAATCTTTTTTGCACAAGTAATGCTTGTTGATAAGCTTGTAGTTGTTGTTGTTCTAACAATGCTTGTGGTTGGTCTTGTTGCTACTATTCCACCAACAATTCTTGTTTTTTGGGTTGTTGTTGGGCCACCTGTTGTTGTGCTTGGTATATCTATAATGCTTGTTGGTAAGCCACTTGTTGTAACAAGGCTTCTTCTTGATCTTCTTGTGCCTAATGTTGGGCTTGGGTCTATGCTTGGACTTGCAATTGTGCTTGTACAACTTGAGAAGCTTGTGCAACTTGTGTAGCTTACACAACTTACACAACTTGTTATTATTTTAGCAGTGCTTATGCTTGTTCTTGGGTAGCTTGTGCTGCTTAAGTAGCCTAGGTGACTTATGCAACTTGTGCGGCCTGTTGGGCTTGTTGTGCAGCTTGTTGGACTTGGAATTGTTGAAATGCCTTTTGGTAGGCCTAATGAGCTAATCACAAGGAAATTTTGTATTGATTGGCCATGTTAAGATTTGGTGGCAGAGGTGGAGGATTCTAAATGGTGTGAGATGGTGTGATGAGGTTTTATTGAGGTTTTTGTTGAGGTGTTTGGTTGATGAAAATTAGTTGTGTGGTGGAGGGTATGGTAGATGTGATAGGTCCTTGGGAGACCAGGTTTGTATATGGTGTAATGGTTTATTGGGATATCTGGATTGATGCCTCCTATTGTTGTGATATCAGTGGCATGCCTAGAGGGTTTGGTATGTTGATTTGATTAATTATTGGATGACTATTTTGATTTGATTGATTTTGGATCGGTATGTTGGGTAAAGGGGTTTGCCCTAAACTTTGGATTGATGTGGATGTTGATGTTAGTGGGGGAAGTGGTAGGGAGCTGGTGCTATGTTTCCTTGAGAAATTGATGATGAGGTTTCAAAGATTCCCCCTTGTCCAAATAAACCCCCTTGTTCTTGTAGTACCATGGAGAGACAAACTTGTGTCACAAGTGGGTATGTTGGTGTTGCTAAGAAGGTGGATGCATTATTCATATCATGGAAAATGAGTGGAACATATGAATGCTTTGGGTCTTGAGGGATAGTATTTGTGTCCAAGTTTTGATTACTTACAAGGGGATGTGTTTGAAGATAATGAAGCAATGAACTCCCCTTGGTAGTTATGGGTTGGCTCAAAGTATGAGATGATATTGGTTGTGCGATTGGTTGAATGATGTTTTGGAATGATGATGTGAATGATATCGGTGGTATAGTCCTATAAGTTTGCTCCAAAATAGTGGTTACATAATAATCAGAGGGGATTTTAGACCCTTCCTTTGCTAATGCAAGCATGCATTCTGAAGAATTGAGTGTCATCATTGTGTTGACAATCTTGTGATTTTTGAGATTTTGGACTATCTCCATGATTTCATCTTGAGTCATTCCTATGGGATTGTAGGTGATATCCTCCACTTGTTAGCCTCCCTCTTGAGGATCTTTTAGTTGTTGAGGAAGATTGGGTGGTGTTGGAAGAATGTCTTATATTGTCATTGATGTCACCATGTCGGTCTGTTACTCTGTACTGGTGTGCAGGTCAATCTTATCTAATCTGGTATTTGATCCGGTATTTCTGGTGTTTTTCATCTGCATATTCTTTTTGGTAATCAATATGATCTAAGGTTTGGGGAAAAGGATTATAATGGTTGGAATCATGAATGTATGTACTCTCATATGTTCATATGTTTAGGTGATGCATGGGAATTGGTCTTTGTGATTACATTTCAATATTAGGTTAATCATGGACGACCTAATACTCAATCTATAATGGATGCAAATTATATGTGAGACCTAGCTTTGGTCCTAGCCAACATGATGTTGCATGACATAGGTGAATTAATTTTGAAAATATTTATATGCAGCCAACAAGCTTTTACTTTGAAAATAGGAACTGCATTCAATTAGGCTGACTTAATTGATGCATGTGGATATATCAAGTATATATGGAAGATGGTCTGTGTGTGAATGTGGATGCGAATAAGAAGAGAATAAGAAGAGAAGTGTGAAAACAGATAATTGAAGATTAGTTCATTGTCATGTGAGCGAATACTCTGAGCTTCAAAGGAATTGAATCAAAACTTGTGGTGAAACTTCATCAGTTCAACTCTGGCAGTTAGCCAATTTTTTTAATACAATTCTGGTAGGCAGTGAGCCTTCATGTCTGGATAGTGAGTCCTTGCAAGGGGTAATCCCACAATAATGGGTTACACTTTTTGGCCAAACTTGACACTGACATCAACATTTTAAAAAAAAACTTCACTTTTTGACACCTATAGTAGGTAAACTATTAGGAATTTGAAAATGGTGTAAACTAGTGATTTGTGAGAAAAAATTTGTAGATTTTAAATATATTAAAAAAATTTAAATTAAAACTAAATTGTAATTTTTTTGTGTCTCCTTTGATAACTAACTTTTAATAGTAAACAACATTTTTTAAAAGTGATGTGTACTTCGACATGCATAACTTTTTTTCTACAAGGATAAAATTTTGATTCTTTGTAATTTAGGCTGGTAACACTTGTATCTAGTGCTTTCATTTTGTTTCATAACATTTTTTTGAAAATTTTTGTTTTAAATAAGTTTTGAAGTGAAACCAATTACAATTTAGACATAGGTGCATTTCGGCTCACATAATTTTTTTTGTATGTATTGGGATTCTTTTTTTTTTGCTCGAACAAGGACACCAATACCTAGTGAGTACATGTTTTAAAAAAAAAAATCTCAAATTTAATATTTTTCCACAATGATTTTTCACTGAACTTGATGTTTGGTGAAAAACTTATGTTCACTAAAACAAAAAATAAAAATAAAAACAAAAATAAAATATATTAAATTTATAGTTGTTGGAAAGAAGGTTTTGAGCACTACAATCTGTCAAGTTGGTTTATCAAATAGACTCCATTTGCACCTCCTTCTCAGGCTTCGATAGTCAAAAAATTGCATGAAATTTCAAATGGTGGAGGGGAAATAAAAAAAAGCGAGGGTTCATTAGAACACCCCTTCTAATGAAGGGGGTTCAAATGAAGGGTCCTCCCTTCATTAGAAGGGGTGGTTCGAATGAATCCCCCTCTATTCTGCTAAACTTTTCCATGCAATTTTATTCTAAAATAGCCTTCAATTGAAGGCTTGAGGAAAAAGCATTTAAATAGTCAATTTTTTCAATTTGTGTTTTCTTTCTTTTTTTTATAAGTTGACTTATTAATATTAGCATTTTTTGGTGTTTTATTTTTAGGAAGTTTGTGTTTTCTAATATTTATAATTGTTTTTTTTTCTAAGTTTTCTATTATGATTGAAAGTATGTGAATTTTTTTAATTAATAAATTTAGCAATATTTTCTATATAAGTAAGAATAAATCATAGAAATTGTCAAGGATATTTTGGTTGTCAAGAATATTTTGGTTTTATAGGGCATGTTGTGGAGGAGAATATCTGAAGAATTGTGAAAAATATTTTTATTCTATTGGAGGAGAAGATCAGAGGAATTGTCAAGTGATATTTTACAAAGAAGGAGATGGGAAACAAAAGAACAAGACAAAATAAGAGTCAACGAAAGAATTCAGCAGAAGAGGAACAAAGATTACGTGAAGAAAGCTTGCAAAGATATCGTAGACGAAAACAAGGTATGCCAAAATTGAGCCTCTCCCAATATTATTCCTTTTGTATCCGTTTAGCCTTCAATTTTATATTTCTATTGAAGAATTATGTAGGAACATTAATTTATTTCTTTTGATCAACATAAAATTTCCTATCTCAAAACTATTTAGTTTCATGCACTCCATGTAGAAATTTAAGAGTGATAATATCTTAACTTACACTAGATTAAATATTATAACCTTAATTTTCTTTCTTTAAAATAGCATGCATTCCCCTTCATTAGCCCCACATTTGAAAGATGAAATAAATACCCAACATGATAAATTACCATGAAATAACAAAATCCTTTAATAGAAGACAAACAAAGTGAATAGGTACTAAGCATTGTTAACAAAAATCATAAGTGTGAAATCATGAAAAATTTGATGGTAAAATTGATTAGAATAGAACAAAAGAGATAATTAATTATCTACAAAATTAAATATTGGCAAGCCATAGAAGTGTAACAATGGGTGTTTTTCTAGGTTTAGCAAATATCATATGCAGAACATAAAACCCAAACTAAATAATGAAGTGCAAATGAATAGATGAAACAATCTCACCAGAATGTCTTCATCCTCCATGACTGACCTCCATTATACCTTCTGAACTTGCTGAAATATGTTTTTTCCCTCAGATTTATGATGAGCAATCTAATGATAATGACAAGCCCTAAGCAAATGTTGAAGGATTTTAAATGACTATATGTAAGAAGGCAAGATGAAGAAGAAGAAGATAAAATTCAAAGATTGGGAGATATGAGAGAGATATACTTGTGACTTCAAAGATTCAAGAGATAAAAGAGAGATATGCCAAAATGAAGACAAATTTGACATTTTATAGAAACTGCAATTTTGTATGGATGGATGAGATTAAAGATTGATAAGTGCCCTAGAATATGTGGTCAAGATTAAAAATGACAACCCACTATTAGGGTTAGGGCATTATTAGGTCAAATTCAAAATGAATGGACAAGATTGATTTCTAGAAAATCAAATCAATGGCTGACAATGCATGTGACAAGAGATTATAGGCACACAAACCGAAGTTGTTGGAGAATCAAATAATAATTTAAAATTATTTGATTCAAGAGGTGATGTTGACTTTTTGAATTAAAAATTATTTTAATTCAAAAGGGGTGGGGTCATGTGACAATAAATAATTTAAATTTAATTATTTACTAAAAGAGGGAATTTATAAAGTGTGACTTATTTTAAATAAATAAGATTTAGAAGAAATGAAATAAAAAGAGTTATTTAATTTAGGTGGGAATTAAATAATAAAGATATTATTTAATTATAGAAGAATGTGACAAAGGGAACCTTTTAAATTAAATATAGTGATTTAATTCAAAATTCAAGAGAGTGGACCAATATTAAATAAATAAAATTGATTTAATTTAGGAGAGAAGAGGCTAATGAATAATTAGATAATTAAACATAATTATTTAATTATAGTGGAAGATAAGACTTTATTTAATTTTTTAAAGAAGAGGGCCTAATTAGTGACATAATTAAATAAATAAATAAAAATTATGTATTTAATAATCAAGAAGATATAATGGACAAAGATAATTAAATAAACTAAGAAATTTATTTAATTATAGGAAGACATTAGACAATTAGTGACACATTAAATAAATAATTAAAATTTATTTATTTAATAATCATGAAGAATGAAAAGGTATGAATTAATTAATTAATAGTCGAAAGTGTGTTAGAAACATAATTAAAATGTCATAATTATGCTAGGATGAAAAGAATTAGAAATAGAGCTTGCAGGCCTAGGTCATTTTTATGTGTCTACAAGAAGGGGATGTAATTGGAATCTATTAGAAGAATACAAAAATCCAAGGAATTTTACAGTTGATAGAGAGAAACAACAACTTTCTAATCTTACAAAAAGTTAAGGTCTTATCCATGATGAATGTTTCCTCATTCTCCCTTCATCACCTTTACTTTGTGTCCTTTAGTTCTCAAGCTATGTCTAATCTAATCAAGAATGGATTAATATTTTAATCTCTCTTGTAAAATTTTAATGTTGTTGGCATTGTTCTTTATGGGGGGCCTACTAACTTTAATTACCCTCTCATAATAGCTTTGATCCATCAAATATTCTCTAAAAATGTAATTCATTCACCAATCTTAGTGTTTTCCATTTTCAATTCACTAATTTATTCCATAACCTCCCAATGTTTGAAGATATTTTTTTCTTCTTTCATAGGGACAAGCACCTTTTCCTTGCATGTTTCTTATCCATTTAAATAGTTTTTAGTTTAATTTTCTTGGTCTCAATGAAGAATGACTTAAGCATTGTATGATGGATGATAACCTCTTTATTCATATCAATATTTTTATTTCTAATCAATTTCACAATTGAAGCAACAACCTCTAAAGAGGAAGAATTTCATGAAAGATAAGCTAATGAAATAGGAGGGGCAAGACATAAATATTTCACTTTACCTCATCATCCAAATCAATTTCATCCTCCATTTTCACATTACTCTTCACCTTAGGATTATTTTTTTTACCCTCCACTCCCTTTAGTTTACCATCCAAAATAGGGTCATTGATGCACAACAGGTAGGAAAAACTTCTCACAATCACAATTTGAACAAAGTCAAATAACCTTGCTGCCCTTACAACTCTAACTCAACAACTTTTCACAACTCTAACCTAGTTCCCTTGTAGCATATAAAATGATGAAATTCAAGCATATCTTGCAAAATACTTTACAAACCCAGAAACCATTAAAAATTTTAGATACCCTTTCAGGATTTCTTAAACATATCCCAAAATCTCATAGGGTCACTATGGCCTATCATCCTCAAATTTTTGTTGCCCTCTATTTTCTAGGCCTAATTAGGCCACTTTTTCAAAGCACCTACCAACTAAACACTCTCCCCAACCAAAATATTTACTCCAATGGTCTAGAAAGGTCTCAAATAGACAAAATTCGCAATTTTTATCAATGGACACCCTCACAGATTCACCCAACACACAAATCTCACTTTTAGGCCTTCTAGTATATTATATTCATCATATATAACTCTATTACATATTTCATTTATACATCAATATTCTTGCTTATATTTCTCTTCTATATATCATCCATCTATAATATATTGCATATTTTCTTTTGTATTCTACTTCTATAACTTCACCATAACTTCATCTAGTGCTTCTTAATTCCTTAATTTCTTCTCTTGTTTGCTTCAACATTATGACTTTAATGTTTCAATAAATCCTTCAATTATCTCTACTAAATATGACGTCTACATAAGATGTAATCAATCATATCCTATTCAATTATTTTATTCTTTTCTTCGCCTACAAAGGGGTGTAGTTTTATAATTTCTAAGAGCATGCCTATTGTGAATAGTGACTTGTAGTTTTATTCTTAAATCCCTTATTTTTAATCCTAGGGATTATAACTTATTATTTTTAGTGAAAACATGTTCAACTCATCTAATAAACCAAGAGATCACAACCAATTACCTTCTCTTCACAACTAGTCTTGAATTCTTGTAGCCCTCCAATTAGGACTATCACACTTATTCTCTTCAACCCAACATTGTAACCCAAAATGGTTGACACTTTTGAGTACCCTTTTCCAATTTCTAGAACATATCCAAAAAATAGCATAGGTTGTTTTGGACCAAACCCTTCAAAATAGGGCTGTCTCGTTTAACCAACATGGCCAATTTGGCCTCTTTTACAAAGAAACACCTAAATAAACACCCTTTCAAACCCCAATCATCCTAAAAAATTCTCAAATAGGATGAAAATGGTCATATTCAATAGGTTTTTGCAGTAGGAATTCCCATAATTTCACCCAACACACACACGCTTGTTTTAGGCCAAACTAGGCTTATATCAAGAGGGTTTATTGAAACTAGCACTTCCCAACCTTATCTCACCAAATAAACACTTTACACACCCTCCAATAGGTCTTTAAATGATTTAATATTTATCATATGTTCAGCTTCAACAAGATTTCACCACACCCTAGTCCTTAGCCTCCATCATTTGCTTGAAAACTTGCAAAAAATCATCTAGGGCATCACTCCAAATTTAGAAAATGGCCTCCCCTACTTCTATAACTTGTTAAAAATATCAAATATTATGATTATACAAACCTACAAACCAATTATCAAGAGTTTTCTTTGGTTATATTTAAAGTTACAGCATTTTCTTGCTTTCAAAACCTCAAAACAAGGTTTTCAGCCGCCCTTAGTAAAAATGCAATAAAAACTTCAAAACTCAATGAAATTTATCCAAATCAATGCAAAAAGGAAGTTAATTCTTCTTCCCACCAATTTCAATTCTTTGTAGGTCACCCTAAGGCCGTACAAATCCCTACTACACTCTAAAACATCAAAATTGAATAGAAAATATAGAAAATTAGGGTTTTCTATTGCCTTTTGTCTTCCAATTACATCCACCACCTGCCTCAAAGTTTGTGAGGCCCTTTAAAGCTTCTAAAACCATAAAAAACTAAAAACCAATGATCACAACTACCTTTTTAAGGCCTTGACCATTCAACTTCCCTATTTTTGCATTTTTGCAAGGTTTTATAATATTGGCTAAATTGACCCCCAAATGACTCATACAAATTAAAAATGATCTAATGAACTTATTACAATACCAAATCATCAAAAATCAAACAAGTTTAGCAATACTACCTCATAGAGGCATGCAATCACTATGTGCTCTTGCACCAACGTGGAATAATCATTAAAGGTTGTTGTTGCAAATGGACAAAATTTAAATCTGAAATTGTCAAATTTGAAATTGTCTTTGTTACCCTAGTTTGTTGTCCCCTATGGATGATCATGATTGTTATCTTCATCCTAGATATTTTCTTCATATTTTCCACCTCCCACTAGATTTTGATCAAGTTGTTTACAAGAAGACTCACCAAACATGACAAGGTTCCATGACATCTTACTTCGTTTCTAAACAAGATTAGCTTCCACATCAAGCCCAATGGATTTCTCACTAATAGGTGTCTTATTCTTTGTTCCTTCTCTTCTAAGAGAATTGGAGTCCAATGAATATATTATTAGGCAGTGATGAGCAATCATAAGGTATATTTTATCTTAGATTACAATTGCTACAATGGATCAGTTTTATTTATATTGTATTATTTGTAATATGTGTGAATCTTTTCTCCTAGATATCATTTTGTTATGACTAAGTTTGATTAGCAAAAATAGTTAGTGCAAATTGTTTGTTCATTTTTGTTTTGGTTCTCATATTGGCTTTTTATCCAACAAACAATAACTCTAGGGTATGCCAAAATTCATATAGTTAGTGAAGAATTTGATGAAACCAAGGGTTGGAAAATAACAAACTTTCCCTATTGGATACCTTGATGTTTTCTCAAAACTCTCCAAATGCTCTTCAATGCAACAATACACCAAAAGGCTTCAACACACCTTCAAAAGGTCCAAAAAATTACAAGGCTAAAATGAGACATTTAACAAGATTAAAACCACCATACAAACACATCTAAACCAGTCACTAGACCCCAAGAACTCAAATTTGTAATTTCACCCTTTAAGCACTTACAAGCCTAGTAGGAATCCAAACTTGAAAATCAGAAATAATTTCCATAATACACCTTCCAACACAAACTTTAACATCATTATAGACACCCTTTAAGGCCAAAAAAGCATATCCTAAATTCATATAGGGTTCCTTCAGACCAACTCACTCAACCATGGTCGTTACATTGCTTGAAATTGACCAATTAGGTCTATTTAACAAAGAAACCACCACTAAATGATCACTCAAACCCAAATAATTTATGGGAAAGCACTATAATACCTAAAAAACCTTCAATTCCACACCTGGTTTGTAGAGATACACCTTTCTTATCACCAATCTATGAAACCCTTGTTTTATGCCAATTAAGAGGGTTTATTGAAAAGCCCTATTCCAGACCACACCATACCATACCAATGCATCCAACACCTCTAAATAAGTCTGAAAAAAATTAATTGACCATGAAAAATGACTTCCCTCAGATATTTCACAATTTACCCCACTCAAATCTCCTTTTTTCCCCCAAAAACACCCAAAATGCCATCTAGGCATCACTAAAAAACCATGTTCGCTACCTACCCGACTCAAGAATCCTTGAAAAAATGTTCAAGGGACTCAAAATATCCTATCCACTGAGTTACATAGGCCATCAGTAGGTGTAGGACTCAAAATACCATTTTTACTTACTCAAACCCTTAATACAGGGTATACAAAAACATTTTTGGTATTTTGCTCATAAAAATTGCAAAACTCGGTGAATGAACTTCAAACCAGATGCATATTAAAGTGGGTTCACCCTAATAATGACTCCAAGTCACCTAATATCAAAAGAAACCTTGTACGGACCTTACAAAGTGCTGCTACACAAGTATTTTCTAGAAAATGCAATAAAAAACAGAGTTTTTGTATTCAAAATCTTATTTTCTCCAACAACAACCTTTACAATGAATACTCATGCCTTTTTAAACACATTTACCTCCTAAATAAACTTCCCCAATCGTACCACAACTAATCATTCAAATTAGATGACCATTGGGCACTTTTAACCTTTACAAATTTTGCATTATTGCACTTTATTGTTGACAACTTTTGCATATTTTTTGCATTTTGAGAAAATTGAATCTCTTAAACCCCTAGAACACTCCAAATGAACTATTTAAGCCTTATTCCACCTAATAACTCAACCTAACACAAGAAAATAACATATTTCCTTATTTTGACAACTTTTATTCATGTTGACAACTTTTGAGAAGATTTACTTTTTTTGCCATTTAGACCTCAAGGACTCCAAGTTGAATATTTACATTATATAATGGTCTCATTAGACCTTATTCGACCTCAATTACTCAAAAAATCCTAGAACCAACACCTAAACGCAAATTTTCATGAAACCATTAATAAAAGCCATTGACATGAATTGGTGCTCCTACACCAGAATTCATAACAAAATAGATTGAGGATAAGATCAACGCATGATAGGAGGATCTTAAATCCTTATTTGAGATATTTAAGGCTCAAAGGGATTTATTTAGATCCCTAAAAGGATGAACCAATTATAATTTCTCTTAAGAATAGAGTTAAGTATTAGATCTTAAAGATAAAATACAAGTTAATGCTTCATATTTATCCTAAGCAACCCAGTGTCATCCTTTTGTTGCAAGACTATGTATATTTTAAAAACTACATCTTAATCTATCATAGTCAAGATCCACTTAGTGATCCATTAAAATCATCCTTTAAGTTAAAAATGCTAAATTTATTCGATGTTTTTTGCATAGGGGCTCAACATATAGAAACTATAGTAGAAGTCGAGCCAAATTTTGATACTAGAGAAAATGAGGCTGAAGAACATATAGTTGATGTTAGGGAGGAGGCCCAAGTGCAAGAAATGAATATTGGAGTGGGGTCAAGATTGCTTCTGAATACCATCATGGATGAGCATATGAATCTAGCTAAAGACATGAAGAGAAAAATTTCTTCTAGAAATTAAGATCACTTACTTCAAATGTATATGGAAAAATTAAAGTTTTATATTGAACAACCTAGAGATAGTACTAGGAGGTCAATAAACAAAACTGCAAAATAATTTCTCATTTTAATAACCTTGATACACTCGATCAAGCCCAACTATTATCAATTGTACTTCTTAGCAATGAGCTACAAGAGCCATCACAATTGTTGGGTGTAGATATGAGTACAAAAATGAAGAAATGTTCACACCTACAAAAAGACATTGTTCAAAATTTGAAAAATGTTTTGGGTTCCATTAGGAAACAATCCCTATCAGTAGATAAGACAATTTCAAGAAGAATCGTGTTGACATCGATTTTAAGTGAAAAATGGCCAAACAAGGGAAAATCTCTTCACTTTCAACCAAGATTGGTTTCAATAGAAAGACATTGACACAATATGTCAAAGGGAGAAAGATTCTTGATGATAGTACCTTAGAAGGTAATTGGGCAATTATGTGTAGAGCTCCTCGATCTAATAGGATTCAAGATGTTTTTAGGAACTTCATCTCAAACTTTTGGAATGATCATACTTGTCCTTCATCAAATAGTAGAGATGTTATCAGACATAGGATTGGGCCCAATAATAATGAATTGCATACAAAAAAGTGGTTAGACATAACACAACATGATATGTATGTGATGTTTTGTAATTAAAATCCACATATAAATATTGGGAAAAACAATGTGAACCACCAAAAATGAAGAAGGGGAAAGATGATTCCCCAATGAGCTTCTAGGGTTTTTCACCCTAGAAGCTAACCTTGGGAGAATGTTTGTCTTTCACACCTTTCCATTTTAGGGTCCATTCAAAGAGGAAGGGGTTGTGATATTGTGTGTGCAAGGTGTGGTTAGGTGCTTGAAATAGAATGAAACTAAAACTAACTAAAGAATGTAAATGAAATGAAAGTAAACTAATACAATCTAATCTAAATGAACCTATATTCTTGTAAATGGAAAGGAAACGGGAAAGATAGAAGCTTGCACACTTTGGAATGAGATGTTTCAGATGATAGGCCCTGGAATCCTCTGGAAAATGTCTGAAATCCTCACAAGGACATTCCAGCCAAGTTGGGCGACCTAGTCCTCTTTTCGGGAAACTTTGTCGGAAGAGGTTTCTGCTAAATGGGTACTTGGAAATGTAAAAATCCCCAAAATAAAAGCTCAGATAGACTAGGTCACCATTATGGGTGACCTATTCCTCTTTTGGGTTTTCGAAAACCTAAAATAGGATATTGGAGTCCTCAATCTGCATGTTGGATTCCAACAGATTTCTTGTTCAGATTCTGTTGAAAATAGGCAGGTAGATGCCTCCAAGCTAGAACTAGGGTTTGGTTGACCTAGATGCTTGTGATGGGTTGATGGTACCTTTCTAACACCTTTCTTCTTCACAAACCTGCATACAAAAACCTACAAATCACACATGCAAAGAAGAGACAAGGGTTAGGGTTAGAGATTAGGGGTTTGCCTTGGTCAAACCCCTTTTGAGTAATCAAACCAAATGAAATAGAAAATGAAGTAAAGAATGAAAGAAAGCATGAAACAATGGATTTGACCTTACCTTTGATGATTGATCTTGTTTTGTTGCAGTAATCTACCCTCAAATGCTTCAAAAATGGTGTCTTGCTGACTTAGAAGATGGAACCCTAGTTGGCTTGAGGAGGAGAGAATAGCGATTGAGAGGAGAAGTGAAAATGAGTGGTGCATAATGATGAATTAGGGTTTTGAGGCTTATTTATACAATTTATTCCCTAATTTTTCCAAAATAACATCATATTGACCGACCTTAGGGTTTTATAGACCAAAATCGTGAAAGATATTAACTTAAAATTGAAATTTATGCCACATGGGACTAGGTCACCCAAGGTGGCGACCTAGTCCACCTGGGCATTTTTAAGTGTTTTTCGGGGATTAAAATATAATTATTTATGTTCTTCAGGATTGTGTTCATAAAACAAACTAAAATAAGACATGTATGTGTATTAAGGGGTCAATTTGGCATAATAATGTATTGATTAAGTGATGACAAGCCTAGGAGAGTGAAAATGTTTTGCAACAACTTACAACACTTTGTCACAAGACTTGGAAATGGGTAAAACTGGGTTGAAAAAGGTCCAAGATCATAGGCCAAGGTCCAAATGAGTGAAAAAGTGTTAAGGTATACACTTTTCGGTGACACATTTAGCCCCCACTTTAGTGAGAGTATGAACTTGCTTCAGACTCACACTAAATTAGCCACATGATTCAGATGGTGAAGGATCACAAAGAAGAAGAATGAGAAAGATGAAGGAGGTGGTCAAGCTCTCAAGGATTTGAGATTCCAAGTCAACTTGACATCAATGCAGAAGAAATTCAAGGGTGAATGCATTACAAAAATATAAGATACATGACCATGCTATGACAAGGTTTAGTGTGAAGAGAATGGAAAGGGTGAAAAGGATGTGCTCACTGTGTAGCCAAAGAACATCTATCATCCACGGGGTGAGTAGTCCCAAAAGGTGAGAAACATACACACGATCGGTATGTACTCACAAAGGAGGCTATGGGGAAATTCATGCTACTTGTTGGGCTTCCCGCTTAACCATACCAAAGTTATACCTCGTGATAACTTTGATAAGGTTACACAAAAGGAAGTGATGTTTTGAAATAATTTTGTTTCAGAGGGATCTTGCTTTGTTCATGCGATGTCTCATCTTAAGAAAAATTATGCATAGTGTGTCAAGAGAGGAAATGTGCAAGTGTACTAATCTTCTATGAAAGAGAGGCAAGGGTTCATCTTGTATGCAAAAGAGGAAAAATGTAAATGTCTCAACCTAAACAATATTATGTGTAATGTTTTCAAGTGAAGGAATCACAACAAAAAGAAGATCGCATAGTGAAATGTGAGTGATGATGTATGCCCCCACTTTAAATGAATTGTGAATCACTATACTGTGAAAAAATTCTTTAAAGTAGAGAAGAAGAGGGAAGGGACATGAGAGCTTGTTTAGAAATCCCTATGCCAAGTCATATGGTTCCAAAAAGCTACGTCATGAGGAAGAGGGGAGTTTGTCACATGCGATTCAACTTAAGAAAAGTTTTCCACATCTCAAGCTTGCTATTAAATGTTCATGAAAGGTTAATGAAGAGTCGAAAGAGACAACAACAAGTGGCATACGAGGGAGAAAGGCTAATGAACCCCTTCCCCCACTTAGTGTAGGAAAAGAGTGAGCCAAAAGGGATGGAAGGGATGAATGGGAGGGTGAATTTGTATCAATTAGAGGAGTGAGGTGCCCCCACAGAAGGAATAACACCACAATCCTTAATACGTCAGAGTTTGTGACTCAAGGCCTTACACTCGTTAATGTGATGACCATGAACTCGGTGGTAGGAACAAAATGAATGTTTGTTGAAATAGTTCTTTTGAGTTCGATGAGGAAGGGAGATAAAGTGATATTGGAGGAGTCTCAACAACATACCCTCTTGATTGAGGGGGGAAGGTGATCCTTTGGTTTGCAAAGGAGAAGGGTATTTCTTAGGATGGGATGGCATACCTATGCAAGGCTCTATAGATTGTGAGATATTATACACTCTCTTAGAGGAGTGTGTAATATCTAAAGCTAGAGGAGGGTGTGAGATGACATGGTCATTAAGTGAAGACTCCTTTGTTAGTTGCAAAGGATCCATTTGCAAGGTAGGTTTAGAAGGGTGATTCGAGATAGGGTTGGTGTTGATGTTTGAGGAAGGTTTGATGATTTCAATGAAATGAAAAAATACAAGACCATGATGGGTTGATTGAATGTTAGGATCTATAGGGTTGTAGATTCCATGTTCAATAGCATCATAACCATTTTCACTATAGCCATGTTGTTGCATGATCTCATAACCTTTTCCATAAATATTTTTCAGCTTCTTTTGATTAGGTGAGGGGTCATTGTTTTCATTGGTGGCTAAGCTAGTTGAGGTGGATTCTTTTGAAGGGTTAGCCGAGTCTTGTGTTAACAAAACTATGTTACCCTTTGGAGATTCTTTTTTGTTGGTCTTGGTTGCTCCCTTGAGAGGAGGGGTGAAGTCTAAGGAACCCCAACCATCGTCAAAGGACTTTGGTTATATGAGTTCCACTGGTTTGGTTGAAGTAGTGGTGAAGGGTTTGGATTTGTTTTGCACAAGGTGTAAGACATTGTATGGCTTAGGATCAGCGTCAAGTGTGTATAATTTGTTTTTGTAGATGTACTTCATCTTATTATGAAGAGTGGAAGGCACACCATCCATTGCATGAATCCATGGACTACCCAAAATGAGATTAGATGAAACATCATTCTACATAACATGGATAAATGTATTTATTGTTGCCACTCCAACTGTAAGAGGTAAAATAATCACACAAAGTGGCTCTTGTTTGATATTCTCAAATTTAGTGAGAGCGAAGTAGGAAGGTTGGATGGTTGATCTATTGATATGAAGTCTATCCAAGAGATTGACACTACACACATTAACTGAGGAGTCATTATCAACAAGGGTTTGCTTGATCCCTATGCTTTTGTATTGAGATATGATCATCAAGGATTCAACTTTTTTTTGCACGTCCAAAGGAGGTAGCTCACTTTGATGGAAAATATGTCAGTGTTCAAACCTTGGATCATAGTTGCAATGTCATGTGTTTGTGCATTTTAAGGGACAATAATCTATTGTAAGGAATCCTACATCATGTTGTGATAGTGAGGGGAGGCTTGGATAAGGTCCCATAAAGATATTTTGTCGGTATATTCCTTAGTTGATCAACAAGGTCATACTCCCTAAGGAAGGAATTGAAGTGAGGGGTAGTACGACGAATGGGAGGGGATGAAGGTAAAGAAGTTGATTTTTATGGTTGAGTACATAGGTTGTTGTGGGTGTAATATGTGTGAGCAATGGTATCATGAATCAATTGTTGTAACACATTAGGTTTAGGTTGGGAGAGAATGAATTTAGGTTTAGAAAGTGGATAAAGGATGATTTGAGGTTGAATAATATTAAAATCCCCTTGGGAAGGAGAGTCAATGTTATCCTTGGTTTGCATCATGATATTCTCCCTAGGAGGAAAGAGTTTAGAAGAACTACAAGCTTCATGTACTTGGCATTGAAGGAGTGGCTCTTCTAAAATATTTGCATCACTAGTAGGGGAATGATAAATGATGGGAGAGGGAGGGGTGGGATGGTTAAGAGGGGAGCCTATTTGACTATCAAAGGTATCCTTCTCTTTTTCCATACCATCTACCCTAGTAGGAGATCATGGAAGAGGTTCATAACATGCTTCATCAAAAGGGATGGAGGCATCAAGAGTAGATCCAGTATGAGTTTTCAATAGTCTCATGAATCATACTAGGGGTATCTTCTAACACAAAACTATCCTCTTTGCATCAAGGAGTGATGTTAAGAGATGAGCAAGTTGGATTGTCATGGTTAGGGAAACTAGGTAAGGTGATGTCAAGAAATGTTTGTTGTTGAATGGTTGGCAAAGGGGGATGAGGAGAGGGACAATCAAGACCCTCAACGCTTGTATCTTTTGTCACCAAAATACCTCCATCACTAATAGGAGAGGTATAGGGAGAAGTAAAAGTATGATTGTTATGATTGTCAACACAAATTTCCTCATCAAGGAGTAATGCAATTTTAAGAATAGTGTCAATGTTTTGGTTATGAACATGTTCTATAATGAATTCATTATTATAATCTACATTGAACTCATAAGAAGGAATATTAAATTTATACAATCCATTTGAAACCAAATCAAAGCCATATATTTTAAAAGAAAAAATTGTATTGAAGAGAGAGGGAAGAGAATGCAATGCAATTATTTAAACTAAAATTTTGAAATGCAATTTTTCAGATGGAAAATAAGGTAATTTTGTAATTACACTATGCAACAATCTAAAAAAGAAATCTAGTATATGCAAAATTAAAACTAAGAAGTGCATGAAATGAGCTAATTTAGACTAGATTTAATGAAATGCATGCTATAGAAAAACAACCAAATGATATAGATGGGTAATGGCATAAAATAGAGGGTTAAAAACTATTTTTTTTAGCTTTGTAAAGGGCAGTTTCAGAACCGTAAAGGGACTAGGTCACCTAGGATTGTGACCTAGTCCTCCTAGTAATTTTTTTAAGAATTTTTAGGAGCCTTGGGTTGATACATGTGATTTTTATATTGCACAATGCAAATCCAAGAAGAAAATTAAGACTTTCAAACAGTTTGTAATGATTTAAGTGCAAAAATGCAACCTACATTTAATTTTGACTAAAATACAATATTTGAAACCCTAATATGCACTTTCACTAATGAAAGATGCAATGCAAGCAAATCCTAGGATGAGGAGGAATTTCAAATCAGAAAAGAAGGTGTAAGAAGGTCAGGTTCACCAAAATGAACCAACAAAAATAAAGGGGAAAGATGATTCCCCAATGAGCTTCTAGCGTTTTTCACCCTAGAAGCTAACCTTGGGAGAATGTATGTCTTTCACACCTTTCCATTTTAGGTTTAATTCAAAGAGGAAGGGGTTGTGATATTGTGTGTGTAAGGTGTGGCTAAGTGTTGGATATAGAATGAAACTAAATCTAACTAAAGAATGCAAATGAAATGAAAGTAAACTAATACAAGCTAATCTAAATGAACCTAAATGCTTGTAAATGGAAAGGAAACAAGAAAGATAGAAGCTTGTGCACCTGGGAATGAGATGTTTCAAATGATAGGCCCTGTAATCCTTTGGAAAATTTATAAAATCTTCACAAGGACATTCTTGCCAAGTTGGGCGACCTAGTCCTCTTGTTGGGAAACTTTTCCGAATAAGGTTTCTACTAAATGGGTACCTGGAAGTGTAAAAATCCCCAAAATACAAGCTTAGAGGTACTAGGTCGCCATTATGGGAGACCTAGTCCTCTTATGGGTTTTCGAGAACCTGAAATAGGATATTGGAGTCCTCCATCTACACTTTGGATTTCAACATATATCTTGTTCAGATTCTATTGAAAACGGGCAGCTAGAGGCCTCTAAGCTAGAACTAGGGTTTGGTTGACCTGGATGCGTGTGATGGGTTGATGGCACCTTTCTAACACCTTTCTTCTTCACAAACTTGCATACAAAAATCTGCAAATTACACATGCAAAGAAGAGACAAGGGTTAGGGTTAGAGATTAGGGGTTTTCTGTGGTCAAACCCCTTTTGAGTAATCAAACCAAATAAAATAGAAAATGCACTAAAGAATGAAAGGAAGCATGCAAAAATGGAGATTACCTTGCCTTTGATGATTGATCTTGTGTTATTGCAGCAATCTGCCCTCAAATGCTTCAAAAATGGTGTTTTGTTGACTTAGAAGATGGAACCCTAGTTGGCTTGAGGAGAAGTGAAAATGAGTGGTGCATAATGAGGAATTAGATTTTTGAGGCTTATTTATACAATTTATGGCCTAATTTGCCAAAAATAACATCATATTGACTGACCGTAGGGTTTTAGAGACCAAAATCCTGAAAGATATTAACTTAAAATTGAAATTTATGCCACATGGGACTAGGTCGCCCAAGGTGGTGACCAAGTCCAACTAGGAGTTTTTAAGTGTTTTTCGGGGATTAAAATATAATTATTTATGTTCTTTAGGATTGCATTCATAAAACACACTAAAATAAGACATGTATATGTATTAAGGGGTCAATTTGGCATAATAATGTATTGATTAAGTGATGACAAGCCTAGATGAGTGTGAAAATATTTTGCAAAACCTTACAACACTTCGTCATAATGCTTGGAAAAGGGAAAAAATGGGTTGAAAAAGGTCCAAGATCATAGGCCAATGTCCAAATGAGTGAAAAAGGGTCAAGGTATACACTTTTTGGTGACACACAATGTTTGAAAGGTTAAAGCCATAGTATGTGAAGACAAGCAAGGTTTTTGAAACTTGTTGTTGTCGTTATCATATTGAATTTGATCTTTACTATCAGGTGTTCCAAAGGATTAGAGAAGAAACTGATGGTATTCAAAATGCACTTCCTATACAAGCAATTTAGTTCATAGCATCCATCCTATGTGATAACTCATATGATGATAATGCAACCAATCAAATAAGTTGTATACAAGGACTCTATAAAACATGTGGAAATTTAGCTAAAACTCCTTTGAGAGATGAAGATACCGACCTGACAAAGATGGTAAATTTGAAGAGTTACAAGTATATCAAGTTTCATACCAAAAGTGGGAAAGAATCAACAAGGTTAGATTATGTAGAAGAAGAAATGCCTATTGGAACATTTATGGAAAAGTTCTATAAATTGATACAACCATACATACAACATGCTTTCTTTTCTAAGTGGCAAGCACAATAGTTTCATTCATTAAGAAATACGTTCCAACTTGGAATAGTTTTATCAGTAGTTGACTTTGCAGAGGATTACTCTTTTGTACATCAAAAAGAGATTCAATAACAATATTATTTTTTAGAGAAAATCACTATTATGGTGCATGTGTGCTATCGACATGCACAAATGGGTTTGGATGGTGTTGACAGTACATCTGAGGAATGAGTAATTAAGAAAGAATATCACTTCTATATTAGAGATGAAAAAGAGCATGACACACTATTTGTACAACATTGCTTCAAGAAGTTTTTTGAATATTTGGTAATTAGGGGTGCCAAAATTGAAAAGAATTTTGTATGGTGAGATGGATGTGCTTCACAATTTAAATCTTCAAGGCCATTTTATGCACTATGTAGATATCATCGAAATGAGAACATACCACATGTTTGGAGCTTCTTTGAGAGTGGGCATGAAAAGGGTGAACATGATATTGTAGGAGCTTGCATCAAATGTGGTCTAAGAAAGCATCAATTGAATTATGAGGGAGATCGCATAAAATATGCACATGATGTTGAATGGTGCCAGAAACACTTTGCATCAAATGAGGTTGACGCATCTTCAAAAAACAACCAATGCATTCCACATAGAGTGTTTTGGGAGATATTAGGTATGTTTTTGTTTAAATTTAAATCTTTAAATATACATATACATGTACATTCAAGTTTATTTATTTTAGTTTGAATATATTTATATTAAATTATGATTTTTTAATGCAAAATTAATTTTTGTAGGTGTGGATAGAAGATCAATGCATGGATACAAGAGGGTAGATAAAACAAGATATTTGCATTATGTCATCAGTACAAATAGTTTCTCGTGGACATTGCAGACTAGGGATTACTCATGTTTTTGTTATGAGTGTATTTTAGAAAACTATGATGAATGGAACAACCAACAACAAGGATATGCCAGTGGATGGAATTTGGTACCACTAGATGTTAGTGACACGTAAAATGAAGATGAAGATGAAATATTTGAAGAAATTCCTCTGATTTCAATTGATTATGACCATATTTTAGGATTGATTAAAAAGGGTATGTATGTGTATATATTTATATTGTACATGTACGAGCTTGTGTAAATTTGTAACTTAGTTGTTTAATATTTTTTTGCTACTTCTTTTAAGTAAATTTATATATACTTAAATGATAGTGGAACTTTATTTTTTTTACAAATTCTCCATGTAAATTTGGTGCAGGAGATGTTTTTGCAGTCATAGTAGAGCCTGGAAACATAGAAGGTGTTAGTTATTATCTATTGTGTTGCACAGGAGAGAGGCAGAAGCAAGCATAATAAAAAACAAGTGATGGAATTTTGTTCCCCACAGGTTTGAAAAAATAAATAGTTTCTCTTGCAAGATTTATCTATTGAATTTATATTTTGAATTTGTTACTTGTATTAACCTTGTAAATGTTATGTCTTACTTTTGAATGTTGGTTTCCACAGGTTCAGTTGTAGTGCAAGGGACATATTTGAAACAAGTCAAAATTGTTCATCATGGGATTCATTTCATTGATTATCAACCTGAGAAAAAAGTATATCAATATAGCCACCTAGTAATTGCTACTGCCCTATCCCTTAATCCAATTCCATGTGCACGTGGACATCATAAATGGAGACTAGATAGTGATCATCATCAAAGAATATTACATGTTATTGAAGAGCGAGTTGAACAACTTGAGTTGGTTTGAATAACATGATGTTTCATGGGTGTACTTGAACAATTTACACAAATTTTACCAATCCAAACTATATTAAAAAAAAAAATTCAAGTTCATTTCATCTTATTTTTTCAACAAAACAAGTATATCATGTATATGTTACTTTAAGTTTAAAATCTCATTCAATTTATTTTTTTGTTTTCCTTTCCATGATTCACACCCTCTTAATTTACAACTGAATGCTAAATACTTTATTTTATTAATTGTCATCACACCATGCATATCTTTAATTTTTCATTGTTTTGATCATTCGGCGTACACATCTTCAACATTAATTTTAAAATAGAGCACATTACACATTTTTGAAAAAAATAGTTGTTGTATATGTCTTGTATACATCAGTATCTTTCAATATGCTTGTTGTATATTATCAGCATTTCTAATTTTTCCTATAATTGTTGTATATACATTATGCACTTCATATCTCATTTTCCTCATTATTGTTCACATATATTATGCATCTTTTCACATATATTGTTGAGTTCAAGCACTTTGTATGTGATTGAAGGATTATTAACATAACTAATGCTTTGGGCCATGCACTTTCCTTCAGACTAGAATGTTTTTCCAATAAGACAATGCCACTTAAATATGTTAAATAAAAATTCCTTATACTCATTTTTCCATTTTTAAATTTTTTATTTTCCTGATAATATAATTTCACTATTACTTCTCATTATAATAATACTAGCATGATATATTTCAATCCTCGTAGTACAATGACAATTGTCCAACCCATATTGGAGGTAAGAAGCAAATCAACTGAACCTATGGTAGGCATGCAAAAGTTGGATAAAATTTCCCTGACTTGTCTATGGCCTATGGGATATCAAGACTTAAACTAGACAAGAACATAATTCTAAGGTCTAATATGCTAGGTATTTTGTATAATGGTCAACCATGGTATTCTAAATGTAGCTGCATTGATTGTTTGATCACACCTAAAGCATAACATTTTTGAAGATACCATATTTTTTGATGATGAGATTAATACTTTTGTTGCCAAAGATTTTTATTGTTCACATTAACCAAGTTCAAGTACATAAGAATTTTTTTCATGCCTTATTTTATGAGGGACGGTTTAGTGATGAAAGTATTAAAAGTTCATGATTGAATGAATACATTGTATTGAGAACTCACTTGAGAGGAAAAAAATGTATAGAAAATTGATAACAAGTATGTACATTAGGTTGATATCTATCCATCTATACTAGGAGACAAATCCAAAAGGGTGTTTTATACAACCAATATATGTTTCAAAAAAATCATTGATTTTGTTTTAAAGATAATTCTTGCATCCATTCAATAAGCCCTTCATGCAAACATTCTCTTGCAATAATACGACACAACATTCAATCCTTTGGACTTGTAATTACATTTCTCATAAATAGTGTTAAACTTTGCTAAAGAACAATAGATAATCTAAAAAAGTGACAAAATATTACAAATCTCATTACGTTATTACAAAACATAGAATAGGTAAATAGGTTTTTCACTACATCTTTGATGTGACTCACTCTATGATGGGAGCTTGAACTGCGGGTTCATATTTTTTGTAGAATATATTTAAATATGATTCATGACTTGTGTAAATTTTAATATAGATGAATGGGGGTCATGTATCTCTATGTATTGTAGCATTTCACAAATTTTATGGAATTTTGGTATGATAATGGAAATATTTTCCATCCAGATGGTTGTTTGATTATACATATCTTTAAGTTGACTTGATTATTCTTTGAATTAACTTTGGACATGGTGGTTCTAATGCTTGATTCAAAACTGGTTTGTGCAATATCTTCTATTGCAGAATGGTAAATTTAAAATGCATTATATAAGTACAATTTAGGGCATGCCAACAATATTTAACTCATCAATTTCTTTCATTCCTTGAAATCTAGTTTGTTTGCATCTTTACACCTCTTGTTTATCGATGCTTTTATAGAAAGTTATGGATACAATAGATTTAATAGACATCTCCTGTAGTTTTGTAGGTGACATCTTCTGCACTATGATAGTTTGAACATTTTTTATATCATGTTCCATATGATGCAATCACTTTAGTATAAGCTCATCCTTGAACTATTTGTATCCTTGAACATCATCTTTATACTATTTTGCACAAAACTCATAGTATGAGTTGTATAAGGCTGGGAACAATGTAGTTTTGTAGGTGACATCTTCTACTTTGTGGAAGTTTGAACATTTTTGATATCATGTTCCATATGATGCAATCACTTCAGTGTAAGCTCATCCTTGAACTGTTTGTATCCTTGCACATCATCTTGATACTATTTTGAACAAAACTCATGATATGAGTTGTATTAGGCTAGGAACAATGTAGTTTTGTAGGTGACATCTTCTGCTCTGTGGTAGTTTGAACATTTTTGATATCATGTTCCATATGATGCAATCACTTTAGTGTAAGATCATCCTTTGTATCCTTGTACATTATTTTTATACTATTTTGCACAAAACTCATAATATGAGTTGTATAAAATTGGGAAAAATGTGGATGAGCTACAATTTTACTTATTATGAAGTTAGAGAAAATGAAGTCAAGAAATCAAGTTCTTAATGTTTTGTTTATCGAGGAGGTGTTATCTTGGTAATTTTCCTTAGGCTATTTTTATATATTTTACATAAATTGTATTACTAGAGAATTTTAGGATCAACACAAGCATTTAATTTGGGATAATTTTTGGCTTGAAGGATTTTTTATTGGTTTTTATTCAGCACAATGCTCATTTATCCACTCGGATGATAATATTTTGATATTTTGGGATGTGGTTTTCTTCTATATGTACCCATAGACATATAATAAAATTTTCCCCTGAAACTATCTTTTTGTCTATTGACATTCTAGTTGCATGGTACCTTGAACTGATTATACATTTTAATGAGATTAAAAATCCAATCACTAAACCCTCTTCTGTACTAACTCAGATCTTTTCCAACTCTAACACATCAATTAATCTATTGTATTACATAATGTTAAAAAAAATGTATTTAATATACGTTCATGTACATTTTAATGTTAAACTATGGTAGTACTAAAATGAGATTCTACAATGCCAAGCATTCATGGGGAAAACTTGGAAATTGTATGAAACAAAGAAGAAGAGTTATATTTTACACTTGTAGAATCAATTAGATACTCCAAATAGCTCATGACAATGCTTCAATATTGGACTCAAATATAGTAATAGTTGCAACTGTAAATCTCATTCTAAATATAAATGGCAATGGTCACAATAAAATGCTAACATCTTCCATCCTTTTTAAGCTTTAGAGTCATCAAGCAGTGGAAACTAAACGGACCTGCATAAATCTTCCCAATGGAGCTTCTAGTCATCTCTAATAATCTCAATGTTGATATTGAAATTGATGCTAGCATTACTGCCTCATTCTTAAATTATCCTTTTGGAGTTGATTACTGTAGAACTCTTCTTACCCCATGCTAAAGATGTAAAACCCTATTAAAAACATAATAATTATTATCTATATTTTAGCATTGAGTCACTATAATTTTGAAGAATAGCGAACTATTTTTGTAACATGAAAACATGTTGAAAACTACACATTAAGTGTGGACATTTATGCATGTGAAATGAAGCCACAAGTGACTAGTACAAAAAAAGTTCAAATATATATATATATTGGAAATAGTGAAGCTTTTTTATACATAGAAAAAAAAATAGTTACAAAATGGTAGCCAACAAATACCAAGGCAAGGCCAAAATTACAAATTAGAAAGTCATATTTTTGTAACATACATATCATAATCTCTTACGTGTCAAATTTGACTTTAACAAAGTTCAGAGAACAACAAGAAAGATAGTTGTTTCTTCAAAAGATGGCTAGTGAACATCCATTTTTCCTTTCATACATAGATAAATGTAGGAACCAATATTTTTCATCATATATGCATTAACATGATCAAAGTATGAAAGAGAACTAGAATAGTGGGTAGGATCACTAAATATTGTTGTGTGTTGATTTTCCATGCAACAAAATGGAGGGCACTAGGTTTGTATAAGGTGGTTGGTTTTGTATGAATAAAATTTTCCTACATTGATCTCTCTGCTTGAATGGCCACACTTTTGGTTGTAGGATAAAACACTACATCCACAACAAAAAACAATAGAATTAAAATCCATCAAGTCGGTAATATTTATAGAGTAAGCTAAAATAGCATAGTTTGTACAAGTTCTGGAGTAAACAAATTGAAGTTTCACAAAATAAAAGAATACCAAGGGCTAAAGAAGCTAATTTTACATGTTCTAAGCTAGACAGATGCATATGTTATTTTCGTTTGAATGCTTTAGTTGGATTTTCTAAGTGCTCAATATGAAGATAAGACCGATCAATTAGGAGTTTCTTTTAGAATATTTCAAGACTTGTATAGGTTCTATATCTACTGCATTTAAGCTCAACGGGCTTTCATCAAATGCAACAACATTATGTGGTTTAAGCATAAGGGTCCCTTTGAACATTCAATGCATTAACCTTAAAACTATTCAAGAGGTTCTTGGCAAATCAAAAGGTTATAGAGGAAAGGTCATAGCTATGAAATTCAAGTGTTTCAAGTGCATGATAGTCATCAAGGGACAAAAACATGTTTCATATTGGAGCAATAAAATTCAAGAAAGAAGACAACAATAGACCTTTTCCATATTCAAAAAAACCATAACCAGCATCATAATGACTGAACCATAGCAATAACACCATTAGAAACTAAGAACCAAACATATTTTCACTATTCATCAAGTTACCCTTTGTTTTGACAAGGTAAGAGGCTTCATATCATCCATTATGTACTCATTACTCTATCAAACCTTAACACAACTTCAAACATCTTGTTTTGATTGTATCAAAATAAAAATCACATTAGCAGTCCCCAAATCAATCCACATAATCGACTTCCCTATCGAGGTACCTTGATTCCACCATGCTAGAAAACTCCTAAACCATCTAAAATCCATAAATATTTCCTTCTAAATCTCTCCAAACCCTAAGACAACTCAAACAACATCATTAGAGTAGTATCAAATCAAACTCCAACACTCAAGTCACTATTTTATCAGCTTTTTTATTTCTAGCAATCAAACCTCCATTTCTTTAGGTCACCATATCCATTAAATGGGTGATTCCTCTCTAATAACTAGGTATATTTGCAAACCCAATACTCATTTAGAGAATCATCTTGATCAATTTAAACAAATCAAAAATCTTGTAGAAGTTGCTTTGAAAGAATAACTAAAACCATGACTGAACCATTGCCTAAATACACCAAATTAGCCCAAAATTATAAAGGAAGTACCTTCAATTCAACTCCAAACCACTAAGTAAATTTAAAAAGTCTTCATTCATGTTATAAACCTTAGGATTCCACCAATTTTAAGAATTGAAAGACTCGATTAAACATTGTTCTACAAAACCCTGATTTTAAGCACACGACAAGCCCTACAATTGAGGGTTTAGTAGAATACCATGCTTCATACCTCCAACCTCTTGAAAATTGATTCAATAATCTTTAAATAGGTTTTCTTCTACTAAGTAAATTGTTTCCCAACCTTCATGCATCCTTTATCATCAAATACCAACTTGTAACCATGCTTTTGCGAAGGAAATTGTGTATTTCTAATTAGAACAATAACCAAATGCTTGCTCCTTGATTTTCCCTAATTTATCCCACATACACAAAAACACCATTCTACACTACATAATTCGGTGGTGTAGACATTATTTACTATCTAGACTCTCAAAACCTGTTATGAGGGTTTACAAACTAGTATTCAAGGAATTGACTTCAGCAAAATGTTTTAGTACTCCAATTTCTTCAAAATGGTTCTTGAGTGAGAGCTAATTCCCTTTACTATTAAGGAAATTGAAGAACTAAGTCTAGAGTTACTATGCAAAACCAATAAATGAGTAAAATATAGTACAAAAACTCAAAATTTCAAGAACATGGTTCTTTATTTATCAAATACTCTTTAAGAATACAATTTTTGGCCACGTGTTCACCTTTTAAATGATTATATAAATTTTTCCATGCCTTTACTACTTCCTCCAATGAATAAAAAACTAACCAAACTGCCCCATGACCTTCGGTATTCCCTTTTTTTTTTTACATTTTCTAATTTCTTCCTTTTAACAAATTTGGCAATTTTTACAATTTTTGCAATATCATTTATTTCATCACATAAAGACCTATTTAAGACTTTTAAACACATCAAATATTACTTATGATCTATTATAATTATTTACAATGAAAATTTGAAATTTTCAATTTTTTCCTTTTGGATGTATTTTGAGGACAAGGTGCTCCTACACCACAATGGCTAAAAGGTAACCAAAGGTCTTTGTGCAAGAATTGATAGTCTTCATGACTGAAATGTAATGTATGTAATCAAAATGATAATATTATTTAATGACTATGATCTCATCAAGGTCCTTGATAGTTGAAGATGTTACACTATTTACTTGAAACATCTATAGCATACAAGCCTTTTTTTATTGCAGTAATGTCTACAAAATCAAAATTGTGTCTTTGCAAAGTGAAGCAAGGTGATAAGAAAGGATACCGTGAAATTTAAGAGGGGGAAGAACATCAAGAGTTGATAATGACCACAAAGTGCAGTCAAAGAGAAAAATAATACAATGCAAGCATAAAGGTCAGTGATGAAAAGCATTTCATAAGTTTTTCAGTTAATGGAACCATGAAGGTTGTACACATTCATATCAAAGCATATGGTATATAATATGTATGTATATAAAGTAGGTAGAGTATAATTACACTCAACAAACTTGCCATTAATCCCAACTAATCATGACTTATTCCAAGTTTTCACAATTTATTCAAAATTTTAGGCCATCATAGAATGATTTTACAAACTATTTGAACATACCTTAAGCAATCTCAAGAGACATAAAAAGTATAATCTTAGAAACTTTACCTTTTGTACCCAAGAATGACTTCTCATACATCGAGCCAAGAAAAAGACATGTGTGAAAGAGTTAGAATCTAGATAAATTACGAGCATGTTTCATTCAAAATTTTGAATAGCTATTGTGAAAACATAAAATAAGCATTGCATCTTGTACCAACTGATGGAGCTTCAAATTTTGTTCTTTGAATTCCACTATTATCTTGCCTTTGTACTTGTCTATCATATTATTCAGAAGAAATCTAAGGTTGGGTTTTTATTTTTGCCTGCATGAAAATCCTAATGATCTATGTAATACCTTGGGTGAGATCTATTTGGCCATTACCTTTTTGGAGTGGGTTTTAAAATGAATTATGTCCCATTGCTTCATCTAGGTTGGGCCCCTTCTAATAAAATAACTTGAATATTTTTCCTAACTTTATTATTTCCTAAGTTTAGGTTGGCCTGTGCTCCGTGTTTAAAAACAACATTAATCCATCATTTGTCATCTGCCTAGATGATGTCCCCTTGTCCATAATAATAAATGTTTTATTTTCCAGGGGACAATTTTAAATGACCATCGTTCATCCAATAGTTGATCTTAGTCATTCCTCGCAATCCCGTGATGACCTCACCATCGAGTTTCAACTGATTCTGATATCACGGGCAAGCGCCACGTGTCTCAGTAGGCGATGTTGAAAGATTAAGAAAATTAATTAATTTTTCTACGAGATGTAATACATTATATAGTGGGTTACTAAAATAGTTGTGAGAGGCAAGTGCTCAAAATCAATGAAGATGTTATAACCATAATGAAAAGTTGCTCGATGGTTATGTTCAATGCTGGTGACTGCTATGAATGAACATGATTGTCGATGGTGGAGATCAACAGTTACCCACCATCGCGTGATCTAAAGATGCAAGGTGTTTATTGGTTGCGATATCACGGGCGAATGTAATGTGTACTTCCTTGGTGATGCATAATGTGGTGGGCCCTTGGTGATTAGATGGAGGTTACGTCATTTTTTTTTAAGGTAGTCATTCGATGATCTGAAAAAAATGAAGGATCAACAGTTGGAATTTGAATTCGCATCAAATTTGATTGGAGTCATTGTTGCGGTATGTGGGTGAGGTTTAATAATGGATAAGACATTTACTAGCTCAATTCAGTCGACATAAAGTAATTTTCCTTCATTATATTTTTCCACAAAGTATTCAAGCACCTTTGTGAAGTAGTAACAGAGCCAGAGATGAAGTTTTGAGCAGTCACAGTAGGAGTTTGGTCTTCTACAAAGCGTAAAACCTGTGAGTTGTTTTATGTACTGCTTGGCTAATTTGACAGTGATTTTGTGAAGAATTGTGGTGTGCTTGTCAAGGGGCTTGTTGATTTTTTTCGTAGGGTTACCGGTTTGTTGAATTGTGGGAAATTTGCAAGGTTTTGTTGTAATTTCATTTTCCGAGTAACCATAGTCTATTCAAAGTTTGAGATTTTAAGGAGGCCCTAGTTTATTTGAGATGGCACCACCAAAGCAACATTCCCACCATGTTGATTATTTATAGAGGAATTTTTATGATGATTTCTTGGATCAACTCCCATTGTCAATAAATGATAGGAGGAGGGGTTTAGTTTTGATGAATGGAAGAACCCTAAGCAAAGGACTAGTGTACAAGAATTATAACATTGCAGATGCTAGGGTTCCTATGACCGGTTTGGAAATGTTTAGGCTATGGTATGGACAGCGAAATTTACCTCACCCTTTTTCTAATGGCTGGAGATACGACATGAGGAAGCTAGCAGTGCCAAACATGTTCCCTGATGTGGACCTACTCAGAGCGGTGGTAGCATGTTATGACCCTATTACGAGAGTGATAAGGGATAATGATGGTGGGATTTTGTTAAGTATAAGCATGGAGGAAATTCAGCAACTGTTTGACTTGAGTGAACCTAGTTCATTTTTGGCTCCAATTGATATTGAGGAGATGAAGCAGGAGTATGCAATATAAAAGACACTTTTCAGATTGAAGCTACTTCCTCCTCATCTGGCTAGGGTAGGCAGTTTGACAATTCATATTAGCCCAAGTGACCAGGACCCTTTCAAGCTAAGTTGCTTTACTAATCACTTTTTCACCAAATTCTATTCACTATGCCATATTTTTAGTTTTAGCCCTAATACTGTAATGCCAATCGACTACATGTTCATGGGGATCCAAATTTAGCACCCTAGTTTCTCTATGGTCTATGACTTTGCATCTTTTTTGGCAGAAAAGATACATGAGGGACTGTTGAAGTTGTAGGTAGGGGATACAGGAACTCCTTTATTTTGGTATTCTCTGTTAATGCACATGTTCTTGTTCAATAATGTCAACTTCTTCTCAGAGAAGATGGAGTTGAGGCAAGATGTAAATGGAGAAAGGTTACTGGTGCAGGTAAGGACTGTAGATCTATCATACAATAGAGGAAGTTTCATTTTTGTGCAATTTGACAATTACTTTGCCTCCAAACTTAGGGCTTGGTTGGTAGTAAATGTGGCTAGGATCCTTGAGGACCTACATGATTTTCTCAGACCAAAGGTGAGGAAGCCTGATTTGATAATTTATCATAATTGGGGTGACATCATCTTGCACCCTATCAGCACTGTTCTAAGAGTGTATGGCTTCCAAGGAGCTCCAAATATCCTCCCATTCAATGTGCCACCAAGAATGGGGTTTGCTAAGGTCATGTGGCAAATAGGTTTTATTCATGAAGACAACCTTACAGGGAAGGGAAAATGGACTCTTTTTCCTAATTATACTGTTGTGTCTGATTTTGTTTTCTCCAAGGGAGGATGGGTCCACTTTGGAAGATATTTTGATGATTTTCATTTGAGTGGTCCCAGGTGGCAACATGACCTTGAGGGTTTCTTTTCCCTTTTTAGGCAACAGATTAAGGGTGGCAGGTTTGCACATGAGTTTAAGTTTCTTGAGGACCTAATCAGAAATGAGTTTGATTTAAATAGATAGGAATTGAACAAGGAGAAATGGATTGCATATGAGAAGCTATTGTCTATAGTGGATAAAATGGATCCAAAATATGATCCATTAATGGAATTCACTCCATTCCAAAAGAAAATTGATTTCTTGATGGACAAATTCAAAGAGATCATGGATACTTTGATGATTTAGAAGGTCAACTTGGAATTAGATTTTGGCATACAAAGAGTAGAGGTGAGGCCTATAGAAACAAGGCCAACTTGTCAAACCATAATCAATTAGCCTCTTTATAAGAGAAAGAGGAATGACAGTAGTGACGAGGAGGAAGAATATAAGAAAGCAAAAAAAAAAATGATGACTTTAGCACAGTCAGGTTGAAAGATCAGAACACCTAGAGGAATAAAAATCATTAATTTGGACTCACCACCAGAAGGTGATCCTTCACTACTACCATCAAAGACAAGCCCTAAGATGTAGAGAGTTCATAAAGCACAAGAGACTCTGATGGATGAGATAATTATCACAGATCAAGACATGCAATTTGGTATTCCTTCCCCTCCTAGATCAACCCAATTAGTACTCTCTGATATGGATGTGAAGGGACAATGTGTGCAAGATGCCAGAATGGAGGCATGCAAGGCATTATTGGATGATGATGCATTTGTGAAAAATCTAGTTTTCTTGCAACTAGTGTGGAGGATGGAATTAGAAGAATACAAAGAAAAATGCAGGAAGAGAAGAGAATTAAGGCCTGGTAGGTCTAATCAGGAGAATGATGATGAAGCAAAGGATGAATTGATGGAGGAATTTAAAAGAATCACTCCTGAGCAAGCAAGTAAATTAGTGACTCAATCTGGTGTCCTTATTTTTCCTGAGTGGGACATAGCAGATGCAGTAGCATTCAATGCTATTTTAAATTCCAAGCATCCCATGCAAAATAGTGAGGAAGAGGTTTAGGAAGCTCTACAAGACTCTACCTTTAGTGAGGAATATGAGACCCTCACAATTTGGGCATTGGCACCCCAGGGCAGAAAGCCAAATGTGATTGATATTAGCCCAAACCTAAGGGGAGGGTTAATAATCAAGAGAGTTTCTGTAACTTCAACTACAAAAGCTACAAACTTGACTATAGATGTGGCCAGATTGGCCCAGAAGACTATTGAAAGAGAAGAAGATGAAAAGAACTTGATGGACAAGTGTATAATATCATAATTGGAGAGTATAGTAGGATTCAACAAATGAACGTGCAGCTGCAAATTGAGGTAGACAGGTTGAAGTATAGGTAAGTGGTGGAATCCTCTAGTGCTCCTGGTATCATGACACTACTTTCTACATCAGGATCAGTACCTCCTACTTCTCCAATTGTTTCCACTATGGGATCCCCTATCCAAATTCCCACTCTCAGTCCTACATTAGGGCCAATTGAAGAAGAGATTGAATAATCTGTGGATCCCACTAAGAAACAGATGCTAAATAATATTACAGAGTTACAAGCGGCTTTAAAAAAATGTGAGGAGGGATCAGTTTCCAAGAAGAATGAAGTTGTTGATATAGTTTTGAGGCACCTAAATGAGAAGGTTGATGGTAGATTACCATCAATATATTCTTTATATTCTTTATTCTTGGATGCAATAATTTTTCTTACTAGGGATTAGAAAATGAGTTTTCCCTTAGCTGAGAAGTGGATCCCTAGGGCCAATGACCTGGATATTATGTATAAGGCCTCTAAATTTGATGCAGATAACATGCACTAATCATCAAGGCCTAATCAAGTTTTGTAAAGTCACTGCAAGGTTTTCAAGCCTTACCAGATGATTTGAGTAGGAAGATTAAGGAATTGGTAAAGATTTTTGATGATTGGAGTGATACGTCTTTACCAAACATAATAGATACACAAGAAAATGTTAGATCACTGCAGCAGTGGCAAGATAGGGCAAATGAAGTCATCAATGCACAAATAAAATTGATTTGTGATGACTCAAAATATGATCTGTTGGTGAGTTGTATGGATAAAATCATTAGTACCAGTACGTTTTTTGGAGTCTTTTGAAAGAGAGGCCAATCAGGTAGTAGTAAAATACACACCTTACAATGCTAAGTTGAATGAGGTGGTAAATTTTGATTGGCCGACGGATGAAGAATATCAGAGATGGGTGGACAAATATTTAATCAAGGAAGAGTAGGATAGTGTTGACTATTGGCAGTTAACAACTCAGCTGTTATAGTTATAATAGATTTTCATTATGTCTTGATGGTAGTTTTAGTGCAGGTTTTTTGAAGTATATCCAATGCAACAACTATTTTCTAGCGGATGGGATAAACAAGAAGATTCTCTAGGGACTCAACTATGTAACAAATTTTTGAAATATCATAAGGCAGTCCAAGTGATCGGTGACAGGTGTATTTCTGGCTCAATGCGTGTTTTCTCCTTCATCCTCTATAAGAATAACTTCAACTCCAAAAATATGGGCTAGAAAGTTAGATAACTTTGGTTCGAGTCTATGAAAAGTTGCAGAGCATGTTGTAAAATCCTGTTCGTTTAGTGTAAATGCAATTTAGGTTTTGTGTGATTTTGTAGAAGGTTTTGAACTCATGAGAGTTTAATGTTTTATGGAAGTACTAACATTTGAATGAAAATCATTCATTTTTAACTCATGTCTCTCCATTGTATAAGCATATCATAATCTTGAATAATATAATCAAGGGTAATTGTGTTCATCTCACTATTGTGGTGTGTATGACTCTCATTTTAGCTTTAATTCAAAGAATTATTTAAAATGATTGAATGGAGTTATAGGTGGATGTGTTTATGAAAGGATTTGATAAGTAGTATTGGGTTAGAATATAAATTGATGATGTTGTAAGGTAGTATTGTTAGAGATCTTATATGTTATGTGTTTGAATCTGTCAAGAATCCTTAAATGCTTGTGAATTTGACTCCCCAATGGTATATGGCATTGGTATAAATTGTACTTGTTTATGAGGTTTTGTATTTGCTTGTATTTTCTTAGAGCTTGCTACAAACTACAAATCAATGACTATCTTAAATTGTGAGGTGTTGTTGTAATCATCTCATGCTCCAAATAGTTGATATTATTGATGAAAAACCAATTATATTCAGTATTATCCTATTATGTTGATCTATTAAATGAGATTATATGTCATTGTTACTGATTGTTTATAAGTTTGGTGTAGAGGTTATAAACACATTAAGGGGATCACCCTCTCAGGTCTTGCAGAGCCCAAAGTATAGGAGGTTTTGTTAAAACCCTCATTAGTTAGTCCAGGTCCTTCAAGCTGCCCTTGATTGGAATTGGAAATTCCATAGGTAGATTAGAAGATCAATCTAGTTACAGTAAAAATAACCAAAAAAATGGTCACTCTGCTAGGGATGTCAATCTGAATACTCTTGTCAGTGGTCCATTGTCCATTTTGCATAGAGTTTTCAAAAGAATTTTTTTGTGATTTGAAGGTCAAGCCCGTGGTTTTGTGTTTCGTTTTTCCATTTATTTTGTTGTTCAAAATTTTCCTGTTATCGCATGAAGTATTATTTGTACATTGTTAGTACAAGAGTTCTAAAGGTCTTTAAAATTCCACCAAGTGTTTCTGAATAGTTGGTATTCCCAAGATAATTGAGTGGTGACTTTGAAGTCTCTTCATCAGTGTGCATTTTATTTGAAGATTTGATATTAATTAAAAGATCTTTGGACAAGCATGGATAATGAAGAACACCAATTCATTCATAAAGAATCACCTGGAATAGAAGTTGGAAGGTGAACTTCCTAAAATGAAGAAGAAAGACTAGATAAAGAAGAAACCAAAATCTAGCAATGTTGCTCCCACGTCACAGAATCCTATACACCAGGGTACAACTAAGCCTCTACATCCTATCCCTAAGAATTTTGAACAAGTGTCTAGACATTCAAAATCATATAGTTGTGGATTTTTGGATGCATTATTTAATACACCTATTCAAGAGGATGTAGCATGGCATAATAAAGGGCCTCGTAGTGTCCAATATGCTGAAAAAAGAAGTAGGAGTAGAAGTAAAAGCCATCACAAAGAAAACACCAGTGATGTGCCTCCTCCACCTATTGAAAATGATGGAACACCTTTATTGTTTGAGCATGTGATTTTAGAAGTAAATCTAATAGACTTAAGTGATACATCTAGTTCTGATATGACTTTGCTTGACCCTGATGATTTGTTTGGACATATTGATTCCTTGAGAGGGGAAATCCACAAGCAAGCTGAGCTTAGGATGAAAAAGGATAAGGAGAGAGGAACAAAACTGATGCATTTTGTAATTGAGAGGGATAGATTAATTAGACAATTGGAAAAATTGAAACTCCTAAACCAAAGTAGACCTGAGCCAGAAGAGGAAGGTCCTGTTGTATGGGAAATTTTTGATAAGGGGGTAAAGCCAATGTCTAAAGTTAGTCTTGTAGGTCAGGTCGATGCCCAACCAAAACCTACAGACCCAAAACCCTCAAACCTTGTTAAGCCTCAACTAAGTAATCCAGACCCTAAGCCTGTTTTGGACAAAGGAAAACATAAGGCTGAAGGGGTTAAAATAAATGATAGGGTGGTTTCCCACCATCTTAAAATAAATCCCCTTCCACATGTGTCATCACAAGTTGAGAGTGCGTTGGAAAAGGTTAGAAGGGAGGGTGAGGCTCTAGCAGAAGAGTTAGAGAGGACTACGATTGAATTTGCAAATATAGAAATGAAAAGGAAAATAAGTTTCCTAAGAATGGAAAGTGTGGATGAAGTTACACAAGCTGCAACTTCATCAAGTCACCAAGATTTTTTGAAAAATGGTCCTAAAACCATTCTGGAAACTACCACAAATAACTCTAGCCTGAAGGTTCATGCAACCAAATTTGTAAATTTGAATCAAGATGGCCCTAAGTTACAAAATACACAATATGGTGATGACTTTCAGAAGACTGAAGGAATACTTCAAAGGAGACCTATATAATTGGAAAGGTATAGGTAGTTATTCTTTGATGGTATTTCAGGTTATCCAAACCCCATCCCCAATGAGCTAAGAGAAAAGATGAATAAGTTTGCTACAAACAATGCTTTTTCAGAAGAGGAACATTTGAAAGCCTTCATGGATATGTTAAATGACTATGAGGTAGAGCATGAATATGTAGTAATGAAGTTGTTTGTACAATCTCTGGTGGAAGATGCAAGGGAGTGGTATAGAGGCTTACCTAACACTAGTATTGGATCATGGGAAAATTTTGAAAAGTGCTTCAAAGAAAACTATGGTGATAAAACTAATGCTAGTTTCATGCTAAATGAATTCAAAAACATCAAGAATTCATTGAATGAGCCTGTGACAGAATTTAACCTTAGATTTCAAAAGGCAATGTATAAATTGTTTCAGGTTTTGAGGCTTGATGAAAATGTTTGTTTAACTACATATTTTAATGCTTATGATGCTAAAATGGCATATCTCCTCAGAGATAAGGACCCTCATACCATGAGAGATGCTTTCAAAGTGGCTATAAATATTGAAAGTAATAGGAAAGCTTCTGGAAAATATGGTAGGAGGGAGGAACCTACTCTTTTGAAAAATCCTAGGGATAAAACTGAGAAGGTCTCTACTACAAACACTAAGGATGATGAGAAGTGGGTTAAGGTCTTCAGCACTTTGAAGGACATAAATTATACTATTGCTAAGCAAGATAAGGGTGTTGGAAATGACAAGCAACAGTATAATAAAAATGATAGATCTCCTAGATTGCAAAATTATCCTTACAACACAAATTGGAAGGATGGAAAACCAATCTTACCGAGACAGAAGCCTAAAGTTGATCAGCACATACCACATCCTTTGCAGAAACATTCAGTAAATATGGTACAAGATAGACCATGGTGTGAGGTATGTGAACATCCACATGATCAAAATTATTGTGGCATTGCCCAGTTGCTTGTTGCTCAAGGAATAGAGAAGGATACTCATGAGCAAACGCTTGACTATACGCAGGGTGATGTAAATGTCTGTATGGCCCAGTCAAATATTGATGAGGCTGAATTTTCTTTTGATGATTAGTTACAAGAAGCTGATGTGGATAATCAATGGCAAAGAAGTGATACATATCATCAACAAGTCTTTTATGATGAGGAAGGTGATTTTGACCATCATGCTTGCAATATGGAGCAAGTTGAAGATTCAGTGTCTCTACAGAGACCATCAGAAGATGATATTTCCCAGTTGAATAAGGAGATGGCTGCTCAGATGAGAAGTACACTTCAGCTAGGAAATAGAACTATGGTTGGTGAATAGGGCAAACCAGCTGGCCTTTTTATTAAAGAACAAAAGGATAAAAATAAGGGTGTTAAAGTGGATAGCAAAAATGATGCTGTCAATATCAAGGAGGTCAAGAATGACAAGATTTGGGCAAACAATACTGAAACCCTAAAGCCGCAAGAATATGTTACTCCATTATTGGTATGCACCAAACTGATCACCAAGTCTGTTGAATCTACTTTAGAAGAGAAGCAAAATAAACTTGAAGGAAATCAGCAACTGGAAAAGGGAAGAAAATAATGAAGGTATGCTTTTTGACCTACCTAAATATACACCCTTAGATATGTTTCAACTACTTTCCCAGGTTATTGTTTCTATACATTTGTTGGAAATGATGAGAATAACTAAGCATAAGGAAAAGACAATAGCCTTGATTATAGGTGTTGCTAGTAATAAGATTGAACAAGGCAATTGTAAAAAATCAAATGATAAAGAAGAAATAAAAGAGAAAGAAGTGGAGGGAATTGTGTCAAAAATTCCCCCTATGTATTTAGGGAATTCTATCAATATGTTCCTTGAGAATATAAACCCCTTTTTCTTGAGTGTTGATATAAATAGGAAAACTATGAGAAATTGTATGATAGATTCAAGGGCGGCAAATAATGTTATGCAAGTTAAAATAATGGAAGCAATGGGCTTAATAGTAGACACTACTCAAGGTAAATTATATGCATTAGATTTAAGAGAAGTTCCAATTATTGGGACTATTAAAGCATTGCCTTATAAACTGACCCAATACCTTGAGAAGGTTTTAGCCATGACTGTTTTGGTTGTAGACATCCCACCTCATTTTGGGATGCTTTTGTCAAGGAAATGGAGTGCATCAATGGGAGGTAACATGCAGTGTGATTTATCATTTGCTACTTTCTACATTGATGGAAGAGATGTCAAGATTGAAAGAGAGTCTAAAGTGCCTCATATGATTCAGCATGATCTGACTGAGAATATGACATGTTTTACTGACAGTGACATAAATGATTTTAGGGCTAAGGAATCCCCTAGTAATTATGATAAACCTATTGCACCAATTGATACAAAGGTAAAACATTTTTCAAAGTCTAATGACTTGTGGACTATGTACTTTGATGGTGTGATTTCAAAGGAAGGATCTGGTGTAGGTGTGTTGTTAAGGTCTCTGGGTGGAAAGACATTCAGGTTCTCTATCACTTTGTTATTTGAATACACCAACAATGTGGATGAATATGAATCCTTTTTATTAGGGTTGAGATTGGTTGGAAAACATGGGATCAAGAAGCTCAAGGTGATTGGAGATTATGAGCTTGTGATTTCCCAAGTCAGTTCCAAATATGTATCAAAGAATAAAAGGCTGAAACAATATAGAAATGTTTTTTGGGATGAATTGGAAAACTTTGATTCTTTTGGTATAAATTGGATGGAGAGAGGCCACAATAAGGTACCATACTTGCTAGAAAATATTGCATTTAAACCAGATGACATGAATTATGCTGTAATTTCAAAGGTTGAAGTGAAAACTAGACCATCTGTTCCTGATAATATCAAAAACTTGCAATTTTTTGATAGTGATGATGATATATTGAGGTTCTTAAGTTGTGTGGATCAATATGAAAGTCAAGAAATTGAATTTGGAGCTTTTGTTGAAAAAATTGATGGTAAGGATACTATGTTTGGTAATGAAGTTATCCAGTTAAAGACCAATACAATTTCTAAAGGTTTAGTTGTTCTTGAACGAGCGTTCGATAATCAGGATAGGACAAAGGCTAATTGCATTGCTTCCCATCCTAATGAATTGGAGGAAATAAGCCTTGGAACAGAGGCATCACTGAAAAAGGTGCATATTGGAAAGAAATTATCACCAAGGGTGAGAAGGATGTTAATTGATTTGTTAAGGAAATTCAGACATGTGTTTGCTTGGTCTTATGATGATCTTACGGTTTATAGGGAGGATTTATTTCAACATGAAATTCCTTTGAGTGATGGTGCTAAGCCATTTAGGAAAAAGAAAAGGCCTATTAATCCTACCTTGGCCCCTAAAATGCAAGAAGAACTAATGAAGTTAAGAGATGAAGGGATCATTAAGCCAAGTAGACATTCATCTTCGGTGTCAAATTTGGTGCATGTGAGAAAGAAAAATGGGGACATTAGATTATGTGTGCATTTCAGAAATTGGAATGTGTCTTCATTGAAGGATAACTACCCATTACCAAATATGGAAACTATGTTGCAGAGAGTGACAGGCTCTGAGTTAATGTCTATGATTGATGGGTTTTTTGGCTACAACAAAGTCATGGTTAAGGAGTCTGAGTAGTTTAAGATGGATTTCACTACACCTTGGGGAACCTATGTCTATGTGAGAATGCCTTTTGGTCTAACAAATGCAGGGGCTACTTTCCAGAGAGCTATGGATGTGGCATTCTCATATTTCATTAACTTGTTTTTGGTTATTTATCAGGATGATCTAACAACATATTCCAAGAAATAAGATGATCATTGTGAACATCTAGAGAAAGTATTAAGTAGAGCATTGGAATATGGTATTTCCTTAAATCCAAAAAAGTGTGCTTTTGGAGTAAGGGAAGGAAAATTGTTGGGACATATTATTTCTAAGGATGGGGTCAAAATTGATCCAGAAAGGGTAATTTCAATAGATAAGGTCCCACAACCTTGGATTGTCAAGGGAATACAATATTTCTTTGGATAGATCAATTTCCTAAGGAGATTCATAACAAATTTTGCTGAAATAGTTTTCCCTATTTCTAAGATACTTAAGAAAGGGGCCAAGGTTGAATGGGAAGAAGAGTCAGTACAAGATTTTCAGGCCATTAAGCAAGCTATAAAGGAAGCTCTTTTGCTAATAAACCTTGATTTTTCCAAGCCCCTATAGATTTTTTCATTTTCTTCATTCCACACAATTGCAGTTGTGTTGTTGCAAAAGAATGTTGAGGGTTTTGAACAACCTATAGCCTTTTTCAACAAATCCTTGTAGGCTGCAGAACTCATAGAATACAAAATGTCCAGATGTATGATAATGAAATAGAAGATGAAATGTAGTTGAGAGTGGAAGCTCTCATAGAATTGGATGAGACTAGGAGGGAAGCCCAAGTGAAAAATGCCAAATTGTAGTTGCAAGTAAAAAAATTGTATGACAAAAGGACAACTGCAAGGAGTTTCCAAAATGGAGATATGGTCTTGATGTGGAATGCCAAATTGGAAGACAAAGGAAAACATGGTAAATTTGATGCAATCTGGTTGGGTCCATTCTTGATAAGCAATAAGTGGGGAGAGGATTCGTATTTCCTCCAAGATATGACAGGCAATATTCTCAAATTTCCAGTTCATTGACAATTCTTGAAATTATACTTCATTTGAAGTATTGTTTTCCATGAAAACTAGCTTAGGTTTATATATATGGTAGTTGTAGGTTTCTTTTTTGTTGGATTGTTTTGTTGGGACAATCCTTTTTGGTTGTCTCTGAAACTAATCTGCTCTACCTGAGATTCTAAGTTTCTCGTTTCATTCCAGTGGAATGAACATCCCCAACTGGAGCCACTGATGGAGCTTCAAATTTTGTTCTTTGAATTCCATTATTATCTTGCCTCTGTACTGGTCTATCATATTATTTGGAAGAAACCCAAGGTTGGGCTTTTATTTTTTCCTTCATGAAAATCCTAATGTTATATGTAATACCTTGGGTGAGATCTATCCATCCATTACCTTTTTGGAGTGGGTTTTTCAAATGACTTATGTCCCATTGCTTCATATAGGTCGGGTCCCTTCTAATAAATAGAGCTGAATATTTTTCCTAACTTTATTATTTCCTAAGTTTAGGTTGGCCCATGCCCCATGTTTAAAAACAACATTAAGCCATTGTTTGTCGTCGGCCTAGGCGATGTCCCCTTGTCCATATTAATAAATGTTTTATTTTGCAAGGGACGATTTTAAATGATCGTCGATCATCCAACAGTTGATCTTAGTCATTCCCTGTAATCCTGTGATGACCTCACCATAGATTTTAGATGATTGTGATATCACAGATGAACGCCACGTGTCTCTGCTAGTGATGCCGAAAGATTAACAAAATGCTTTAATTTTTCTGTTAGGATTTAATATGCTATATAGTGGGTTACTAAAATAGCTGCGAGATGCACGTGCTCAAAATCAACGAAGATGTTATAACCATAATGAAAAGTTGCTTGACAGTTATGTTCAATGCTGGTGACTGCTATGAATGAACATGATTTCCGATGGTGGAGATCAACGGTTACCCGCTATCGCGTGATCCGAAGATGCAAGGTGTTTATTGATTGCGATATCACAGACGAATGCCATGTGTACTTCCTTGGTGATGCATAATGTGGTGGGACCTTGGTGCTTAGATGGAGGTTACGTCATCTTTTTTGAAGGTATTCATTCGATGATCTGACAAAAATACATCATCTTTTTTGAAGGTAGTTGTTCGATGATCTGACAAAAATGAAGGATTGACGGTTGGAATTTGAATTCACATCAAATGTGATTGGAGCCGTTGGTGGCATATGTGAGTGAGCTTTAATGTCGAATGAGATGTTTACTAGCTAAATTTAGTCGACATAAAGTAATTTTCTTTCATTCTATTCTACCACAAATTATTCAAGAACCTTTGCAAAGTAGTTTCAAAGCCAGAGACAAAGTTTCAAGCAGTCACAACAGGAGTTTGGTCTTCTACAAAGCGTAAAACATGATTGTTTTTTGTACTGCTTGGTTAATTTGACTATGATTTTGTGAAGAATTGTGATGTTCTTGTTAGGGGGCTTGTTGATTGTTGTCGTAGGGTTACCGGTTTGTTGAATTGTGGGAAATTTGCAAGGTTTTGCTATAATTTCATTTTCTGAGTAGCCCTAGTCTATTCAAAGTTTGAGATTTTAAGGAGGCCCTAGTTTATTTGAGATAGCACCACCAAAGTAGCACTCTAGCCATGTTGATTATATATAGAGAAATTTGTATGATGATTTTCTAGATCAACTCTTGTTGTCAACAAATGATAGGAGGAGGGGTTTAGTTTTGATGAATGGAAGAACCGTAGGTGAAGACTAGTGTGCAAGAATTACAACATTGCGAATGTTAGGGTTCCTATGACTGGTTTGGGAATGTTTAGGTTGTTGTATGGACAATGAAATTTACCTCACCCTTTTTCTAATGGTTGGAGATATGAGATGGGGAAGCTAGAAGTTCCAAATGTGTTCCTTGATCTGGACCTACTCAGAGTGGTGGCATCACGTTATGACCCTATTATGAGAGTTATAAGGGATACTGATGGTGGGATTTTGTTAAGTATAAGCATTGAGGAATTCAAAAATTGTTTGACTTGAGTGAACCTAGTTCATTTTTGGTTCCAATTGATCTTGAGGAGATGAAGCAGGAGCATGCAAGATCAAAGCCACTTTTTAGATTGAAGCTCCTTCCTCCTCATCTCGCTAGGCTAGGCAATTCAACAATTCATATCAGCCCAAGTGACCAGGATCCTTTCAGGCTAAGTTGCTTTCCCAATCAATTTTTTGCCACATTCTATTCACTATGCCATATTTTGGGTTTTAGCCCTACTTCTGTAATGCCAATCGACTACATGTTCATGGGGGCCCAAATTCAGCATTCTAGTTTCTCTGTGGTCTATGACTTTGCATCTTTTCTAGCAGAAAAGATACATGAGTGACTACTAATGTTGCAGCTAGGGGATACTAGCACTCCTTTCTTTTGGTATTCCCTATTAATGCACATGTTCTTGTACAAGAATGTTGGCTTCTTCTCAAAGAAGATGGAGTTGAGGAAAGATCTAACTGGAGAAAGGTTACCGGTGCAAGTTTAGACTGCAAATCTATCATACAATAGAGGAAGTGTCAGTTTTGTGCCATTTGACAATTACTTTACCTCCAGACTCAGGGCTCAGTTGGTAGTAAATGTGCCTAGGATCATTGAGGACCTACATGACTTTCTCAAACCAAAGGAGAGGAAGCCTGATTTGAAAATTTGTCACAATTGGGGTGACATCATCTTGTACCCTATCGGCATTGTTCTAAGAGTATATGTCTTCTAGGGAGCCCCATATATCCTCTCATTCAATGTTCCACAAGGAATGGGGTTTGCTAGGTCATGTGGCAAATAGGTTGTATTCATGAAGACAACTTGCCAGGGAAGGGAAAAGGGACTCTTTTCCCTGATTATACTATTGTGTTTGATTTTTTTTTCTCCAAGGGAGGATGGGTCCACTTTGGAAGATATTTTGATTATTTTCATTTGAGGAGTGGTCCTAGGCGGCAGCATGACCCTGAGGGTTTCTTTTTCCTTTTTAGGCAACAAATTATGGGTGGTAGGTTTGCACATGAGTTTAATTTTCCTGAGGACCTAATCACAAATGAGTTTGATTTAAATAGACAGGAATTGAACAAGGAGAAATGGATTGCATATGAGAATCTATTGGATATAGTGCATAAAAAGGATCCAAAATATGATCCATTAATGGAATTCACTCCATTCCACAAGAAAATTACCAATCCCTAAGAGACAAAGAGTTGAGGAAGCATAAGAGACTCGGGTGGATGAGATAATTGTCACAGATCAAGACATGCAATTTGGTATTCCTTCCCCTCCTAGATCAACCCAGTTAGTGTTGTCTGATATGGATGTGAAGGGACAATGTGTGCAAGATACCAAAATGGAGGCATGCAAGGCATTCTTGGATGATGATTCATTTGTGAAAAATACAACTTTCTTGCAACTGGTGTGGAGGATGGAATTAGAAGAATACCAAGAAAAATGCAAGAAGAGAAGAGAATTAAGGCCTAGTAGGTCTGATCAGGAGAATGATGATGAGGTAAAGAATGAATTGATGGAGGAATTTAAAAGCATCACTCCTAAGCAAGGAAGTAAATTAGTGACTCAATCTGGTGTCCTAATTTTTCCTGAGTGGGATATAGCAGATGCAGTAGCATTCAATGCTATTTTAAATTCCAAGCATCTAATGCAAAATAGTGAGGAAGAGGTTTAGGAAGCTCTGCAAGACTCTGCATTTAGTGAGGAATATGAGACCCTCACAATTTGGGCATTGGCACCCTAGGGAAAAAATCCAAATGTGACTGCTATTAGCCCAAACCTAAGGGGAGGCTTAATAATCAAGAGTGTTTATGTAACTTCAACTACAAAAATTACAAACTTGACTATAAATGTGGCCAGATTGGTCCAAAAGACTGCTGAGAGAGAAGAAGTTGAAAAGAAGAACTTGATGGAGAAGTATAATATTATAATTGGAGAGTATAGTAGGATGCAACAAAGGAACATTGAGTTGCAAACTGAGGTAGACAGGTTGAAGTATAGGCAAGTGGGGGAGTCCTCTAATGCTCCTAGTATCATGAAACTGCATTCTACGTTAGGATCAGTACCTCCTACTTCTCCAATTTTTTCTACTATGGGATCCCTCATCCAAATTCCTACGCTCAGTCCTACATTAGGGCCAATTGAAGAAGAAATTGAATACTCTATGGATCCCAATAAGAAGAAAATGCTAAATAATATTATAGAGTTATAAGCGGCTTTAAATGCAAGTGACGAGGGAGTCGTTTCCAAGCACAATAAAGTTGTTGATACAGTTTTAAGGCACCTAAATGAGAAGGTTGATGGTAGATTATCATTAGTATATTCTTTATATTCTTTATTCTTGGATGCAATAAAAAACATTACTAGGGATCAAGAAATGGTATTGCCCTTAGATGAGAAGTGGATCCCTAGGGCAAATGACCTAGATATTATGTATAAGGCCTCTAAATTTGATGCAGATAACAAGCCCCAATCATTAAGGCCTACTCAAGTTTTTGTAAATTCACTGCAAGGTTTTCAAGCCTTAGCAGATGATTTGAGTAGGAAGATTAAGGAATTGGTAAAGAGTTTTGATTATTGGAGTGATACGTCTTTACCAGACATAATAGATACACAAGAAATGTTAGACCACTACAGCAGTGGCAAGATAGGGCGAATGAAGTCATCAATGCACAAATAAAATTGATTTGTGATGACTCAGACTATGATCTGTTGGTGAGTTGTATGGACAAAATCATTAGTACCAGTACATTTTTAGAGTCTTTTGAAAGAGAGGCCAATCAGGTAGCAGTAAAATACACTCCTTACAATGCTAAGGTGAATGAGGTGGTAGATTTTGATTGGACGATAGATGAAGAATATCAGAGATGCGTGGACAAATATTTAGCCGAGGAAGAGTAGGAAAGTGCTGACTATTAGCGGTTAACAACTCAATTGTTATAGTTATAACAAATTTTGTTTATGTCTTGATGGCAATTTTGGTGCAAGTTTTTTGATGGATGGCCAATGAAGCAAATTATTTTCCAGTGGATGGGATAAACAAGAAGATTCTCTAAGGACTCAACTATGTAACAAATTTTTGAAATATCATCAGGTGGTCCAAGTGACCAGTGATAGGTGAATTTATGGCCTGATGCTTGTTTTCTCCTTCATCCTCTATAAGAAGGATTTCAAGGCTAGAAATACGGGTTAGCAAGTTAGATAACTTTGGGTCGAGTCTAAGAAAAGTTGCAGAGAAAGTTGTAAAAGCTTGTTAGTTTAGTGTAAATGCAATTTAGGTTTTATGTCATTTTGTAGTAGGTTTTGACCTCATGAGAGTTTAATGTTTCATGACAGTACTAGCATCTAAATGAAAATGATTCATTTTGAACTCATGTCTCTCCATTAAATAAGCATATCATAATCTTGAATAATATAATTGAGGTTTATTGTGTTCATCTCACTGTTGTGGTGTGTATGACTCTCATTTTAGCTTTAATTCAAAGAATTAATTAAAATGCTTGAATGGAGTGATAGGTGGATATGTTTATGAAAGGATTTGATAAGTAGTATTGGGTTAGAATATAAATTGATGATGTTGTAAGGCAACATTTTTAGAGATCTTATATGTTATGTGTTTGAATCTATCATAAATCCTTAAATGCTTGTGAATTTGACTCCCCAATGGTATATGGCACTAGTCTAAATTGTACTTGCTTGTGAGGTTCTGTATTTTCTTCTCTTTGCTTAGAGCTTGCTACAAAATCCAAATCAATGACTATCTTAAATTGTGAGGTGTTGTTGTAATCATCTCATGCTCCAAATAGTTGATATTATTGATGAACAACCAATTCTTTTTAGCTATTAAATGAGATTATCTGTTATTGTTAATGATTTTTTATAAGTTTGGTAGAAAGGTTATAAACACATTAAGGGGATCACCCTCCCCGGTCTTGTAGAGCTCGAAGTGTAGGAGGTTTTGTAAAAACCCTCGTCAATTGGTCTAGGTCCTTTGAGCTACCCTTGATTGGAATAGGAAATTCCATAGGTAGATTAGAAGATCAATCTGGTTATAGTAAAAACAACCAACATCAACAACTTATTTACCTATTAATTAACTCAAGCTCCACCAAGTTCCTCATACCAACTCTGAATTGAGTGACCCTCTAAGTGAGAATCATGCTCTGATGGATGTGTCAAGCCCTAGAGATACAACAAGACATGTACACAATCTAATTGCATTATGCCAAATTGGAATAATTTTATATATCTATATACATGTGTACAAATTATATATATACATGAGTACATGATTTTTAAACTTAAAACTCACCTATCCACTAACATTTGTTGCATCTACCAAATCATGCCTATGTATATGGTCCATCCTCAGACTCAGTGTAACATGAGCTAGCTCCCTCTACAATATATATATATATATATAATAAATGTGTATATTAGGATGATCTACCATTTAAGTAAACCAACTAATATTAAAGTTTAAAAAGTTTAAATTGTGCATGCGTGTACATACATACATACCTCTATATTAGGTGGTGTAGGATTTTCTGCAATGATCCTATTTGTCAACTCGGTTGTATCACGAGTCTCCCTGGCTAGCTCCGGTATTGACGAGTGTAGTGGACTAGCCAGGTGAGATGGCATCGATGCCATATCTCCATGTACAAGCATATCCACAAAAATTGATGATCCCATCTACATCGGATCCTCAAGTAAATCTAGGACCTAGGATGCATGATGTCAAACACTCACAGAAGGACTAGTAGGTGTACCCTCCTCTCCAACAATTGAATGATATGTAGGTGGATCTAACAAACATGAAGCACTACTAGATTGATGATAATCTTGTGAAGGACATGTAGCCTAGCTAGATCCTAGATGTGCATGAGCTCTAACCACATGTCCTTTGATCTCATGTATTGGGATCCCAAGATCTGCTAAAATGAAACTGTATGCCTCTAATTGATCATCTGAAAAATAATGACTCGTACTCTGAAGGATCTTCTCTCCTTTGAGACCATCTATGTCTGAGGGTGAAAGGACAACCGCCATACCGTAAGGATCAAAACCATGATCCAATGGTCTAGATCGTGCAGAATGACTCATCAAATATCTCCCCACATGATTAGTAGATATCGTAGATGAAGCCGCAACTATATCACCAACACTATCAATTACTTCCCTTTTGGAAGAAATGACAACCTTCTCTACAATAGGCATCGGGGTTGGGGAGATAGCAGGAAATCTCTCCCCAACCAAATCTCGATAAGATTGAGGCTATTGATTTGGTTGACAAAAAGCCTCCTTGTCAGCAACCCTACCATGCCTCTAACCATAATATCATGGTAGGTCCAAGTAGTTGACGTTGAGGCCCAAATGAACCTTAGTGTACAACGGTTTTGCAAAGTATAAAGGAATTCGGTCATTATTTTAATAATGATCAAATGTTGCAAGAAAGTGTGGGTATATCAAAGGGGCCATCTGAGGATCAACGCATCGAGTCACCTGAGACCCCTTAACCTTGGATTTACCAATTTAATATGGAAAAAATTATTCTTTGAGGGTTTCTTTTAGGACTTGTCACTGAACATATGCAAGAGAAACCTTGCCACTAATCTCTTGTTGCATCTGAGAAATAATAGTTTCTATACTGTTAGCGGAATAAGCATCTATGGAGTGAAATTTTTGTATAATCTTCTCTAAGCTATTAAGAATTGACACACATGTATCCTTGTAAACCCCAATGGTGGTGGGATTAGCTTGAATATTATCCAATTTACGTAGCTCCTTGTCTATATAGGAAAATATACCCACAGGTGGTGGTTCCTAAGTTTCCATATCAATCCCTTTTTTATCCAAAACAATATATTACTTTAAACATCCTAATGTTTAAATTTAAGTGAAAAAAAATACAATTGCTCTTTTCCATGCCAAAAAATGAATTAGAAATAAAATGACAAACTAGAGAAGAAAGAAGAATTACAAACATAATCACTTTATTTCTTATTTCATAATTCGTAGAAGCTTACGCTTGAGAAATTAACTAGAATCTAAACTTAGCTATAAAATTTGGATTTCATTGTATGGTTGAGCACAGATCATGTAGACTCTCAAGACAATCCATCTTTTGACAAATGATTCACAAGTCCCAATGATTCAGACTTTTGAACTATTTCCTTTTTTTGTGGAGAATTAAGAAATATTTTATGTAATTGTATGTTTACGCTTTGAAATCTATACTATGTTTTGCTAATAGAAATTTGAAAGGTGAACTCTCATTTTTTTATGGTCCAATTTAATCTAATCAATAATGAGCTAATTCTATATTGTACTTTTGTTGAAAATGGAAGTTTCAGAGGGATTTTAAACATTGGTTTTAGAATTACAATTTTTTTGAGGTGCATATCATGTGGTCCTCATCATGCTACTCCCATTTAGTGATTTTTTTTTCCATGATATAGAATTCATAGTCTTTTTGGCTTAAATTTTTTTATCATATCCATGCAATATATACCCTAGCATTCCTCTTTAGCTCAACTAAAAGAACTTTAATTGTCTTGTTCAAAGACAATGTCTCAAGACAAAAAGACATTGTCTCTTAAGGTTACTTTGGGCTTGAATTTTCTTGTTCAAGCTTCAGAATCTTGACGAATCCAGTCTCTCCAAGTGATGCAAGAGCATCAAATAAAACAACCAATATCTGGGGTACATTTGACCCAAACTCAATTTTGGAGAAGAACAAATTAAACAAGAAAAATTGATTCACTAATCTTTTCATCAAAAACTCATACAATTTCCATTGATTCTTCAATTCTTCAAAGCCACAAAACAATACAACTTGGCTCTACATCTTTATCAGACTTAAACATAAATTCATCTCCATAAAATTGACAAAATACTGATCAAAACCTTTGAAAACAAACCAATCATTCATCATGCTCAATTTACTTTTTATTGCATCTATTTCTAACCAAGGAAATAAGACAACCAACCATGCATTCCTGCTACCATCCTTTTACCAAACTTCTAAGGCACTGCAATCATCATATTTTTGAGTGAAACAAACCATTACACATTCACAAATCTCTAAACCAAGAGATTTCACAATTCTGTAGTCAAGACTCCTTTGCATATTGGACTCACTTTTCCAAAATACCAATACAACCAAATTCTACCCTCTAAACTTTATCCAAAAAAAGGGGGCTTCTTTAACAACATATTTAAGATTGAATCAAACCAATTTCCATCAATATCAATGTTGTTTGTATAGAATCAACTCTTATTACAGTCAATTCATAGATTTCCTAGTAGTAAGGCAACATACCCTAAATGGGTGTATCAATCAAATCATCTTGAGTATTCACGAACATAATACTATTCTGGAGACCCATTTAGCCACACAATCACAAACTTCAATACCAGACATTCTTACTTTGGAAAAGATAACAATACTGTTGATTGTCCCACATTTTTAACCTCTAAATAGGTAAGATTTACAAAGCCCTTACCATTAAATAAAATCACATTCATCAAATAACCATAAACACTCATACATCAAGATGCAAAAATCACAAATCATCCATTTCTAAAGTCTGAAAGCCTCAATATAGAATTATATAAAAAATCCTCATTACTTGCCTTTGTAGACCCAATAAAATAGGGTTTTATTGTAATTAGCCTTTGCAAACCTTCTTCCTTCTTCAAACTTCTTTAAACATATTTCAATAGGTCTATGCCAACTGTAGGAATCGATTTCCAACCTTCACATATGATTTTACACCAAATTCCACCTTGGAGCGAGGCATTTTCATTGGAAAATCACTATTTTTTTGTCAGAACAACATCCACACTATAATCTCACCTTTCCCTGCACATTATTAATCCAAACACCATGTTTTCATAACAAAATGACTCTATACTATACATCCCATTGAACAACTAAGCCTACATCGATGGGATGGAGGAATATTTCTCTAAAAGCCACTCAAAACCACTATTCTCAGTTGCAGACCGAACTTCAAAGAATGTGCTCAAACAGTTGTTTTACTCAACATATTACCCTCAATTGGAATTAAGATAAATATAATACTCTATTTTTCTTAAAACAAATATATTCAAGTCCTAAAACTATTACTCATATTATGCAACTAGTGGAAAAATGAAGAGAAAACACAAAAACTTAATAAATAGGGTACTTTTATTGGTATATACACTCCAAGGTTACAAAGATTTGCTTCTTCCTCACCTCAACCATGCTTTTATAGTTTTTTCCCACTCAATAACCAGTTTTAAAAATTCTCTTACCAACCACAACCTTTTTTTTCCCTCATGACTCTTGATCTTCTAATTTTTGCTTATTATTGCATTCTTTTTGTATTATTGACAACTTTGCCATATTTAGCAACATTTTTGTTTTTTACATTATCTAGACCTCCTAGTGACCTATTAAGGATTCAAATACAATTATCAAGACATTTTCTACATTCTCTCACATTGAAAATTTAAATTTTCAATTTTTTGCCTTTTGAGGATAAGGTGCTCCTGCACCACTAGGCCTATATGTAACAACAATGGATATTGGAGGGTTTACCAATGAATTCAATGCTATGTTTTCTATAGAATTATCTCCCCTTCTTAAATTTCATGCTCTATTCCATTAGCAAAAAGCCTTAGTGCTATAGGCACAAACTATTCAAAGAGAAAATAACCATGCTTCATTTAATGTGAGAATTTGATACATCAAATATGCTAAGAATGTTACACTGCATTGAGAATTTAAAGTATTTCTCAAAATAAAAATTATCCCCTAATCTCTTGAGAGGTTTAGTCAAAATAGTTGCATGCCTCGAGAATAGGCATTTCAATCAACTGACAATATTTTGAATGAAAATTTATGAAGATTTGCATGTAATAGAAGGTGCTTGCATGCTCATCAACATAGAATTAATGTCCTTCAAACTAGGAAAACTTTATAATAAGTGTCTTTGATATTAAATCAATCCAAATTACACTCACATTTTAAACACTGACAAAAGACTAGCATTTTGAATATTGGTCTTTAATTCTAATAGATTCTTTAAAATTCAAAAAATAGATTCTTTTCAACCCCCCACTTTTAGAGTGAATTTTTATCAAGGAAATTTGTCATGTAATTTCCCCACTAACTTTTTGTAAAACTATTCACTTTGAGATCATGAATGAGTGAATAATAGAATGAGTTACTTATTTTTAGGGTGCCACACAATCAAAGAGGGTTTCAATATTTGTTGATGTTTCTATTCTCAACTCTTTAATCCTAAAATAGAATTCAAGAAGCCTAAGCCTTGCAAATGCAAAATTTTGGGGGGAGATGCAATGCTAGGACTCCAAATCCACTTCAATCTATCATAAGGAGGCATCTAACAAGATTAAGATGGCATATTAGACCAATCTAATCCTTCACCAAAATTTACAACTCGGTACATCAATGAGTTCTCTTTTCAAGCCTTCATTCCTAGTAGCCAAGCTAAGTCAATTTTTGGGGCTTAACTCCAAATTCTCCAAAAGGACTTACCAATTAAATTGCAGTTCCTGATACCCCTTTTATGGCTTCAATCACATACTCAAAACTTCACTATGGTTCATTTACAACAATATGATGTTCCAACCCTTTGTCGTGTTGGTTTTAGGCCTAATTAGAATAAACTTTCAAAGAAACTACCTTAGAAACTTACCACAAACCTTCCAAACCTCCAAATAGTCGAACAAAATGTCTCAAAACTCCCAAAATCATGATTGGTTGCCAATGGTATGGACAAAAAGTATCTACAAACTCAAACCCTTGTTTTTAGGAAAATTATGGAGGGTTTATTGTATATCCACCTTCACAAACACTTTATTTTTCATCCCCACATGCTTAAAAGATCATAAAATGGGCACCCACAACAACTCTTGCTTAGGTTCATACCCAAAACCTCATTTTTACACCTAATTTCACTCAACTCCTTCCTAGGACAGTCATCAAAATGACTCAAAACTCATTCCCTTGTTCCAAATAGTCTTCCTAATCCTTATAAAACACTAACACTACCCATTCCACCGAGATACAGGGCTTACAAAAGGTGGAATCAGGTTGTGAGCATCTTAGACCTTCAAAAGAAAATAATACAGTTTCAGACTAGTTTTCAATGAATTTGGGATTTCTCCCTCAAGACTCCACCATAAACCCTCAAACTAGGTTCAACATGAATATAATTCATCATGCTACATCATACGATGATTATCCAAGCTTGATCTTACTATATGAGGATGTACACCTGTAGAAGAAAAAAAGAGAATTACAGTAAAATCTGGAAAAGACAAATTTTCAAATGGATTCATATTCAATATTCAATAAGGAATGTTTACAAGGACTTATCCAACCCTTATATACCTCCTACAACTGAAAACTAATTGTTCTACCTGCCAAACTTCCTTTCAAATGCTAGGTGACTGTTGATCTCCCTTATACTACATTTTTACAATAGTTTGAATGACAATTTTGCCATTTTCACAATCTTGCACTTTTTGAACCCATAACTTCTTAAAAACCCACACTTAATGTTCCCATAGGATAAAATTCACCATATCCTAAAAATTTAAACACCAAAATCCTCTTAAACCCCTAATTACATCATTTAGCAATTTCAGCATCATTTAACAACATTACTCATTTTTACACAAACAGATTCCCGAAATGGTCATTTAATGGTCATTAAGACCTTATTAGCATACTTAAGACTCTTAACCACTTACCCTTGACCAAAAAACCCTTACCATGGTGTTGGTGCTCCTAAACCATACACCTCAACTTTAATTTTTTTCCAAGTCCCTTGGAAGCCTTCATGCCTTGAACCTGCAACAATGCTTGAATCTTCAACCTTTGATGCTTTTCCTTGTCCTTGTAACTGCTTCACCTTGACCTTAGCTTTGTAATTTTCCACACAATATGGTTTTATCCTCACCTTGTCAACTTTTACCTTGAAAATCATGCTTTGTCTTGTCCTTACCAACTTCATCCCTCTCCTCTTTCTCTATCGCAACATCATTAGTCCACATACACCCTACTCATTATTGGTTCTGAATACAAATTTTGTTTGAATATATGCACATAAACTTTGTCCACATGTTTTTTGACTCATTTTCACTAATTCCTTTGTCTCCTTCCTTTTATCCTTTCCTAAGGAAACTCCGATTATCATACCCTATCTGACTACCAAACCCTGCACAAGTCATTGTGTCTACAAATTGACCTTCACTATTCCTGATTTGAATGTCCTTCATCTTCACCTTAGGGAAAACTCCATACTCACTCACTTTTCCTAGAATAGGAACTTTCAATTGTTGTCTATTAACCAACTGACTTGTCTCATGTCTTTCACTTTTCCTTTCACCAAAACTTGTTGATATCCCTGAATATGGTCTCACACTCAAGGTTCTATGAACCCTACTCTTCAATATCTCAGCTGCACACAAAAACATACACCATTGCCTTTTTCCAAATACCAATTCTTACCTATCCCTTGGTCCTCATACTCAATTCCAAATCCTTTAATCTTAGAAACACCACCCAATCAAATACAAACTCCTCTATCATAGCAGCCCTTGGCTTCCCACCAACTTCTTCATTCCTCAAAGGATATAACACTGTCCCATTCACTTTGTCATCGTACTCCTCCAACTTTCTTGGATTCCTCTCTAACAATTTTTCTTGGGCCTTTCCTTGGCCATTCTCAGTTAGCTTTTCAGCCTCTTCTACCATCGAGACTTTGTCCAAATCATTTTTCTTCACAACTTCACCTCTCAAGGTGACTGCAACTTCAACCTGCCCAATTTATTTTATTGATTTATGCCATTCTTCTTGGCTCAACATAATCACTATACTCTCACATCCTTCAAATTCATCCAACTTACACTCTTCCTCTTGCCATTTCACTTAGCTTTTCTCACCTTAAATTCCAAGATCTTCTACCTCTTTCACTTGTGCATTTGTAGACATATAGACCTTTATCTTGTATTCACTTGTCAACAAGGGGCATGAAATTTCCCCCACCATAACTTTAGCTTGTGTTTCAAGCACTGCATGCCTTTCAAAATGAAAATTATTCTTGTTCCCTTTATCATCTACTCTTGTCTTTGTCATTAGGGTCTCTGCCCTTTCCTTCACTATCTCTTCAACCTTACAACTCACTGCATTAACACTAGGTGATTTTCCTATCACATGCTTATCCTCAAATGAACAAAACACTACCTCACTCTTACATGTACCATAGCTTTCAAGCTTGATTTGATCCTTCAAGGCCATATCACTCTTGACCTTCCCTGGTTCCTCTTGCTCTTTATTATTCAGCATCTCATCCTCTAGACCTATTGTCTCAACATTCTTCTTAATTATGTCTTCTTCACACCTTAGAAGTTCTTTCCTACCCTGCAACAATATCCTTGCACTCTTATCTTGACTATGATCATTTTCTATCAATGTACTCTCTCTCTAAAGAGTCCAACTCAGCAGAGTTGTAAGGTTATGTAATGGTGTTTGTGAAGGAGTAGAAGCTCCAGCAAGAGTCTGATAATGTAATGAATTATGGTTCTATGAGCAACAATTAGAAGTCTTTGTAATATTTTTTAATTGTATTGATTTGTATGAAAGAGCTCAAGCTCAATCTAAAAGATGTAATAAGTCTGATGAAACTGTTTGTAATGGTAAATGCAAAAGGTTTATGCAATATTTTATCTAATTAATGTAAATGCTTCAATGTTTATTTTTCCTGCCCCTTCATTCCATCACAACAAAGGTTAAGTTTTTTTCTTCCTAACCCCTAGTGATGACCACTTTAATAGCAACCAAATTTAGTTGCTACTAGTTTATAAGAAAATTGAGGAGTTTAATGTCCTCGTATAAGATCTTAGATGTTCTGATACATGCATTCTGATAAAGAGGCTTAGATACATAAATTTACAAAGGCTAGCTTAAACAAATAGAATATACTAGTTTTAGCTAATCTATTATATTGATGTAAGACAGAAAGAGATAATTTCAAAAAAAATGATGGGAGAGATATATGGGTATATTCAAAATTGGAAAGGAATCTTCCTTTATCTTAAGTTAATGTGGAACCATCTTATGAACATAAAACCCACATTACAAGTGAAGACTAAAACTCTGATATCAATTTGTAGGAATGCAATCTAAATAAACTAGACACATAGAGATTATAGCTCTATAAAACAAAACAACTCAAACTATGGAGATCACTGGAAGTAATCAACACTTAGAAAACTCAAAGAATCATATTTTCCATTTGTTCCAAAATGAAATTTACAAAATTATTATATTTAGATTACAAAAAATTCATTGAATTTTACTCCTATTCCACATAACAATTTGTTTACAGTTGTCTAGAGGAGCTATGTGTCTATGTTTTTCTGCAACTATTCAGAGCTGTTGCCACAAACTTTGATACTGCAGTTAACTAACTTCTTCAAAAAAAAATTTGTTGCTAATATCTTCTTTTTTTGCACACAAAACTTATTGTTTCTAATACAAAAACATTCTTCACTTTGGGGATAGATAGCCAAGTATGATATCATTATTTCTGGTGTATGTCTATGGAAAACTCATTTTCTTTTGTGATTTTAATATGTTTTTTTTCATGGTATGCTATGAATTTGTAACCTAATGGACTAGGAACCAACCCTAGAAGTAATGATCCACCATAAGCTTAAAAATGAATAACATATTTAACTAATAGATTAGGAGTAGGACATTAATTTGTATACATCTCATGATTCATGGATTCAACCAAGGAAATATCTATAGTGAGTCATAGAAGTTATTATCCTAAGGAGTGATGTTTTCCATACCCACATATTACAATTTTGTAATGATTTCTCATTAGCTTAATATGAGGTCTTATGTGTGGTAGGTTAGTTTCTGGTCTAGAGAAAACCTTTGTGACCAAACAAACAATTGGGTACTACTACAACATTTTCAGCTTGTTCATCTTGAGTTGTGATTAATCCTACTAAGGATACCTCTAGCAAATCCCCCCTTGAGTCTAGCTAATCTCAAAGTGAAGGAGATTACCCACTCTCAATAATTGGTCCATCATTGCACTACTTGATCATAAGTTAGAGGTCTTTGGTTCTAAGTTTGACACCCCTAGTGCTCAAAAAATGGTTTCATTTTAGTGACTTGAGAACCAATAAATTTGACTACCAACAGACCAAACTCTGCATCTTTATCCCAAATATGTAAACTTCCAAAATAAAACCACAAACATCAAAGGGAACGACATGGAATTCTTGTTCGTATATTACTTTTATTATCAATTTATTACAGAAAAAACATGATTTTGCATTGCCACATCACCTACTAGTTGCAATGATTGGATAACCAACCTCATTCTTTATTTTTGTTGTACACAATAAAATGTATGGCTTTGTTATAAATACAGTCAACTATGGTTGCTATAAGTGTCATCCAATGTTATTTTCAGCCTTCTATTGAAATGAAGTTGATTGGCATTAGCACATGTTTTATGATTTTTCTATCCACTTAAAATTTAACACCCTTCTTGTACTTCACCTTTTAAAAACCTTTTTTTTGTATTGTTCTTATCCATTTTCAACCACATATAGATATCTAATGTAATGCATTCTACATCCCAAATAAGACCAAAATAGTTCCTTTTTTGCAGCCTTAAAGTAATCCTAAATAATAGAATAAGATACCTTTGTATTGAGATCATTCTCCAACAATAACAACAAATGATATATATGTATTACTCATTTATGTAGTTGAGAGCAATAATCTTCTCCTATTTATAATCCCCATCATTTAAGATAAGTCTTCAGTATATACTTGTAATTTTGCTATGTTTTTTATATTAGTATAACTAAAGCAACACATTTTCATCTTCATGGATAATTAGATGGAAATGTCCATTGTGTGCAAAGAGAATGGATTTATTCCTAACTTTATGACACCTATTTTGAATACACACACATACATACACTTAAAATATGGCTCAATTAACATCTAGATATGTCATGTTCTACATACACAATCCCCTTGTATTCAATCTGATCAATATATCACATTCCACCTCCTCTGATGACTAGATTATAAATGTTCATTGACATTGGAAATATACTGACAGTCTGATTATCAATGAACAAAGTTACATCACCTCTAATATAAAATTGCACACATGAATCACCACACATGTCTATTGCATAAAAGCACCAAAAAAATTGTTTTATTTTTCAATCTCACGGTCAGTCTTACCTCGATGCATGTCTATTGCATAAATGACTAGTTCTCAAAAGTGCTAGCACCACAAATGACATTGTTCAAAGCTCTAGAAATGACCTTGCTGAAAGCATCATAAAAAGTGCCCAGTTTTTTAAAGCATAGAAATGAACTCGCCCTGTTAGCTGAAAATCTCGTGAAAATGACCTTTCCTGCAAAAAAAACTTGGATTAATATCCTCTCTAAAATTTTAGAGGGAAAAATAGGGCATCATCTCTAAAATTAGAGAGAAAATAGGGTGTTTGAATGAAGGAATGGGTTGAACGAAGCATTTGGTTTTTTTTTAAAACTCCATGAATTGGTGGGGATTCATTTGAAGGCCCCCTTCATTAGAAGGACCCCCTTCATTAGAAACACCCTATTGATTTTTTTTGTACATTTCTAATTTTCCTTCATCCAAATAATTGTAACCCACTATTGTGGGTTCACCCTAAGCAGTGAGCTTTTATCTAGCAGTGCACCTCCTTGTAACCGGTATTGAAATAAATCTATATATTGTGAGCTAATGCTCACCGTGGTTTTACCTCTTTGGGTTTTCCATGTAAAATATTGTGTTCTTGTATTGTGTAATTTCATGTTTTGTTATTGCTCTTATTTGTTCTATGTTGCATCAAAATTAGAAGTATTTGTTCAATAAGTTTGTGCAGATATTGATTCACCCCCCTCTTAGTATCCAGTTTATTCAAAAATTGGCACTAGAGCTTTGGTTCCTTTGGAGAATTCTAATAGCTTGAGGGATATCCTACAGTTTGAACAATGGATAAAGAAAAGCTTTAGACTGCCCTTGAAGATCTTGACAAGGCTGAAATTGAAAACATAGATATGAAGGAAAATATAGATGAAGCAAATGAATGCATCTGGAAATTGAAAGAGAAGTCAAAGAAATTCAAAGAAAGATACAAATAAGTGAGTGAGGAATTGAAATAGGTAAATGACTAGAATATCAAACTAAAATTAAAAATAGATGAAAAGAAGAAAGTTGGAGAATGCTTGAAAACAGTGATACAAGGTAAGGTTGATGTTTTCTCTAGGCTTGAACAGGAAATGATGAATCTGAAAGAAGAACTTGAGAAAGAAAAACTTTCTGAAGATGATTTCAAGAAAATATCCACCAAGCTTGATGAAATAATAGCAAAAAAAAAACCTTCTAAATAAAAAGGTGGAATAGGTAATGAAGCTGATGGAAAAATTCATAACTCAAATCCAGTAATTAGTTAGAAGACTCAAGATAAAGGAAAGAAGAAAAGAAACTCTAGAAAAAGATCACCTATCAGAAAACCAAATGCACAAAGGTACTCATCATTCAATGGTGTTTGTTTTTCATGTAATAAATTTGGTCATAAGTCAACTGAGTGTAGGAGTAGGATGAATCAGCTTTATGGTCCCTTCTACAAACAATGTCATACATGCAAGAAGATTAGACATAAAGTTGTTGAGTACAGATCTTTGGTAAGGATGATTAGTCTGGTGATGATGAATAGATTCAATGGAATAAGGATGAATCAATCCTTTGATGGCTACTGATATACCTATAATATGTTTGGAAATAAATCAAATCAATGCAGAATAGGGATTAATGGAAATCAAACAAGTCAAAGAAATATTATTTGTTATTATTGCAAGAAACCAGGACATAATTCAAAAGTGTGTAGAAGTAAAAAAGGAAAGTAGTTTGCTTTGGTGGAAGATGATAAATTGATGAAAAAGGTTGATAAGGAAGAGGTTAAGCATGAAACGATAAATATATGGGAAAAGAAAGAAGAATCAGACACTGCTGATGCATTTGTACTCTCATCCGGTGTAGATGAATCCTTTGGGAGTTAGACCTAGCTTGGTCTTAGGGGGAGCTTTATCAAAAAATAAATTAAACCCCTAGAAGTGTAGCATGTTAACTACTAGCACATGGATATGTTGCAGGTTATGAGAGGATAGAGGTGATGAAAAGTAAACCAGAAGAAAAAGGGTGAGCATGTTCTTTTGTGTAGTAAATTAGGGTTTCTCAATGTAGAGTGGAAGAAAAGTCTATCAACTTTTTGCAATTAATATGATTTAGGGAAAATGATAGTGTATAAAGGAAAATTCTTGAATCATTTTGATGATCAGATGCATTCAAAGGATTTGTAGAGAAACTTGGAGCATTTTTTAAGTGATTTGAAGCCCTTCAAAAGAACATTGTGGATATTCAAAACCAAGTGACAAAAGTTTCCCTAACTCACAATTGTAGAGGAAGGTAATAGAAAAATTTATTTGTTGAATTTTAAGAGCTATAATGGAAATTTCTAATAGAGGATCGAGTGGGAATATCTCTCTGAAGTTAAAGGGAGTTGATCTGGATGAATTTGATCATCAAAAAATAAAGATGGAATTAGGGTTGGAACCGAGCGATGTATGGAACTTACAAACCATAGGTTTGGATTTATGGGGAGAATTACCTTGGATTGTTGATAGAGAATTTATCTTATTCCTTTTGAGAAAATTCAAGGATGGAATCATTTTATTGGATAAACCCTATCCTATTACGAAGGAAGTAATCAAAGTGGTTATTGGATTGTGCAGTGTCAGAGAACTTCTTGGATGAAAAACTATAAAATACAAGGAAATAGAGGAAATGACAGGAGTTGAAAAAGATCCCTGAGCATTGTTGATTGATACTATTGTTTATTCCTTGGTTAGGTAAGTTGCATATGGAATATCTTATAAAATTTATTTCAAAAATCAAGAAATCTCTACTTCGGCCATTACAGTGTATTTTACACATATGATGATAAAAGAGAACAAGCAGTTTGATCTATGTAAGCTAACTCTTGAAAATCTCACAGAGAACATACAAATGTCACTAGGAGAAGGGTACCCATTCCGTTTTGCATCCTTACTTACATGTTTGGTACTTTAGTTTTTAAAATCTCTACTCAGAAAGAAAGATGTTGAGTGGGAATCTGGGATTCCTATTGCAAGACAAATATGCGGACACTTGGGAAAGTTTAGAGGATTAATCAAATGTGTGTAAAATCTTTTTATTATCCTTGCATAATGTAATGAGCTTCGGTGAAGTTATGTTGAGCTGATTTGAGGAAGGCTCTTCCTCCAGAACAAAAGAATTGGAAATAGTCACTAATGATTCCCCTCTAGAATCGAAGAAAAGAAAAGTTGTCTCTAAGAACATCATTGTTATTCCGGAAGAGAAAGGAGAAGAAGAAGAATCTCTATCTAGATCTAAATCTTTTGATCTTGATGGCATCTAATCCATGTTGATAAAAGGGAAAACGAAGAAAATTGATGAATTATGGAGTACATCCTCTCATATTGCTAAAATTAAGATTGATGATTCCTTAGTTCAATATCTACTTTGTAAAGGTATTGATGTATCTATTTTTTTTATTCCGTACCAAAAAATTTAGTTGAAATAGTTGAAGAGAGAATGTTGCTTGAAGGTCCAGAAGGACACAAGTTGGAATCTCTGGTTGAAAAGAGATGTTCTAAATAAAAGAAGAGGCTATCTGAATTGATCATGGAGATGAAGAAGTGCTTAAAAGAAATGTCAGAAATATACAAATATTGTCTTTGGTGGCTTGCGGAAGTTGATGATTTCAGAAGCAGAATTGAAGCATTTGAATCCGAAGTGAATAGCATTGGAAATAAGTTTGATATTTTTAAAGAAAAAGAAGGAAATCAAAGGTTGGTAGTTGGTGAACTACAAGCTGAAATGATCATTGTGCGGAGAAAAAGGGATAATGTAGTGAAGACCTAGCTTCTTAAGGAAATTGTTGAGGTCTGGCTAGACCATCTTTCCAGAATACTCTCTAATGTAGAAGACTATGAAAAACAATGTTCATACATAGATTGGTCATCCTCATTCTCACTATTGGCTTTACTGGAAAGTATGTGTTCAAGAATGGATTTTACAATAGTTGAGATGAAGAAATTATATCTTGTTATCAAAGAAAGGTACAAAAAGGTATTCCAAGTGAAAAGTGTCATTTTGGTTTGAGAAGTTTGGATGCTTGAAATTTTTGAAGTTTTGAAATTTTGAAATAACTAGGATTTTTTTTAATATTGGATGTCAACATGTCTACTTTTTTGGCACCCTTTTCCATTGATGTCAAAGGGGGAGAGATTTGGAGAGTTTTGGAGATTGGAAGAGAGTTTTTTGAATTGGACTTTCTGCACATGTTTCCATCAATGCCAAAGGGGGAGATTATTAGAAGAATGTCTTATATTGTCATTGATGTTACCATTTTGGTCTGGTACTCTATACCGGTGTGCAGATCAAGTTTATCTAATCCGGCCAGTATTTCTGGTGCTTTTGGTCTGCATATTCTCTTTGATAATCAATATGATCTAAGGTTTTGGGAAAAGGCTTATAATGGTTGGAAGCGTGTATTTATGTACTCTCAAATGTTCATATGTTTAGGTGATGCATTGGAATCGATCTTTGCGATTACATTTCGGTATTAGGTTAATCATGGCCAACCTAATACTCAGTCTATAATGGATTGTGGATTATATGTGAGACCTAGCTTTGGTCCTAACTGACATGATGTTGCATGACACAAGTTAATTACCTTTGAAAAGCTTTATTTACAACTGAAAAGTTATTACTTTGAAAATATGAACTGCATTCAATTAGGCCAACCTAACTGATACATGTAGATATATCAAGTATATATGAAAGATGGTGTATGTGTGTGAATGTAGATATGAATAAGAAGGGAAGAAGAAGTGAAGTGTGCAGATAGATAATTGAAGATTAGTCTATTGTCATAAGAGTGAATACTCTAAGCTTCAAAGGAACTGAATCAACACTTGTGGTGTAACTTCATTAGTTCAACTCTAGCGGCTAGCTAATTTTTGTTTATACAATTCCTATAAGCAATGAGCCTTCATGTCTAGACAACGAGTCCTTGTAAGCAGTGAGCTTTTATCTGGCAGTGAGCCTCCTTGTAAATAGTATTGAAATAACTATATATATATATATATATATTGTGAGCTAATCCTCCCCATGGCTTTTCCCTCATTAGGTTTTCCACATAAAATCCGGTGTTCTTATGTTGTGGAATTTCATGTTTTTTTATTACTCTTATATGTTTTATGCTGCAACAAAATTAGAAGTATTTGTTCAATAAGTTTGTGTGGATATTGATTCACCCCCCCTCTCAGTATCCAATTTATTCAAAAAAGTGGGGGATTATTAGAACCGATGGGGTTAGATTTAGGTATGGTTTGACTCAAGTCACTTGAAGTAGACGTCTCTTTCTTTTTCTCTATGTTTTTCTTGTATTGAGATCTAGTTTAAGCCATAAAATAAGGATCAACTTTTAGGAAAATGGGAGAAAACTCTAATTCCCTAAGTTGGTCTAAACTTTAGGCTCAACGAAGAAAATCTAAGTTTGTTTAAGGATCAAATGATGGTGAAAATGAAATATGGATGGTGTGAATGATTGAATTCTTAAGAACCTTTGAGGGATACTAGACTTTAGGACTTGGATTTTGGATTTTGGATTTGATTTAGATTCTATTTAAATTTTGGATAATGAACTCATAAAAACCAAGATGTTGGATGTTATCTTGGAATAAAAAATTTCCACAAGGTGATAATTTAAATAAGTGTGTGAAGAAGGATTCATCTTGACACACTTAGTCAAACAAGATGATTTTGATTTTTGATTTGGAGGATTACCAAAAGTCTAGCATGATTATTTTTCCAAGATTCTAAGAGTTTTTTGTGAGATGAGATTTGATTGATGCTTGGGAAATGGATGCAAGTGTTTATTTTGATCCTAGATTAAACTTAGATAGACTTCATTTTATAAGACCTCAATTTTGAAGAACATGCTATACTCCCTATGTGAGAAACTCAAAACGTTGAAAAAGACTTGGATTTTGACAATAATAGAATGAGTACAAATTGGGATTGTTCTTTGAAGACCGTTTGTAAAAGTTATAAACCAATCTCTCTCTAACTTTGTAAAGTCTTCAAAGACGCTCCTAATGAGCTTTTGGACTAAGGTGCTTATGATAATTTGATTTGGGAACTTTGACTTTACGGTAAATCATGGGATCAAGCACATGTGAGGTTCAATTGTCTTTTATCTTGCTTAGATTTGGTTATTTTTACCACGTTCACACTTTATTGTTTAGATTTTCAAACTTGTATGTCTATGTTTCAATTTTTTCTCACCCCACAAGGTCCATTATGTGTAAATCAAGAGAATCAAAGCAATAATTCCCTATGTTGACTTTGGGGAGAGAAAAATTAAGATGTGGTTCCAAATGTTTAGAAGCCTTCTAGGGATAGGAACCCCTAGGGACAAGCAGTAACATATGGAATTTTCGAAGGTATTTGTTCTTCCTAAAGGATTTGAAATTTTGACGATTTTTTTGAATGTTTTCTTTCCAATGTTTTAGATCCAAGTAAAGTGTTTTGATTCCATAGCAATGCACAACCCTAGGATAGAAAAGCCAATATTTGTTGGATTCCCACTTGGATTTCTCCAACTATGCTTATTCAAAGTAGATGATTATAATCTTGAACACATTGGCTCCCCTTCATGGCACACACCTCTCAAGTCAACCAAGCTTCAATTTCTCATGAATCTCCTATGAAAAAATCTTCATCTCTACTTTGAACCACAAGTACGTGGGACGACTTCTAAGGTCTGACCTCTTGACACCAAAAAATAGATAGGGATTTTTGGCTTCTACACAAAGTGGTTTGTAATCAAGGAACTTGTTCAGAAGGCCACACAAGAGGAAATATTAACCAAATAAAGAGTATCACCTGCTTGTTTGTAGGAAGTTCTGTAATGTTGCGATTTCCTCAACATTCAAATTTATTTACCAGTTTGGAGTAGCTTGGAATTTAGCTCATTACCAGTTTGATCCATTCCCTTGGGGTGAGTAATTTTCCCACCAAATAAGGCTCTCTAAGGGTACACAATAGTGAAGAAGTCCATTTATATTTTGACCACCTAACACATTTAGGCAGGAGCACACACAATGACTTTTCTTCACACTGGCATGTTTTGTTATATTTTTAAAACCCAAGTTTGAAGTGTGAAGGCAATATTTTAGATAACCTAATATCACTAAAATTATTTTGATTCTCAAGATCCCTATGAAGCATGAGAAAAGTGCATACACATTCAAATAGTATTATTTTGTAAAGAATATTACAAAAAACAAAGTAGGCACAAGTCATTTTTAATCCTAAAAAGCAATAAATGGGTTCTTTTTATAGCACTAAATTTGAGTATGAAATTTTTTTGTTCAATTTTAACCGAAATCGAAATGCTAGTAAGTTTCTAGGGTTATTTTTAACCAAATTTGAGAAAAATAGAAGCTTTTGTGTGTTCTTTATAAAACCCAAATGAAATTGTAGTTGAGTCCTAAAACTGAAGGTAACAATGTCCAAAGATGGGGAAAAAAAGTCCCCAAAAGTGTTGATAAAAACTTTTTTTTACAATTTTGAAAAAAGGGTGTCATAGAGATTCCTCCTTGTTTCTTCCCCTTCTTTGTCACCAAAACCCTGAAAAAGTTAATCATCCTATAGAAAACAGAGCCACAAAATAGGTCAGAGGTTAAAATAAATCAAAGCATAAAAGCACATTGAAGTAAAACTAAAAACTACCTTTTTCCCAGACCCAGCGTTGCTTCTCATGAAAGTATCACTATTTGGATTTTCTAGCATCTCTCTGGTGAACCAACGTCGCTCTGTGGAGAAAAAAGAGATGAAAACGGTGTCGCTATATCTCCCAGCATCACACTTTAGAATTTGACCTATCAGCATCAGAGGAGACCATACAAAATCATGTTTTGGAAATAAGAGTAGTGTCTTTATATAGCGATGCTACAATGATTGCATCTTTGTTTGACCTCTTCAACATCATTGTATCCTGTAAACACAAAAAAAGAAAAAAACAGTGGAAATGACCAAAAAAACGTGTTAATTTTGAGAATTTTTTCCTTTCTTCTAACGCCAAAATGTGATTTCTCCTCCTATACCTCAGGTCAAACAAGATCAAACAAGTGGTCATTAGCCAAGAAACAAGTAAAAAACAAACATTCCTTATGAAATTCATCTAAGCATAAGAACATTGAAAAAAATAGTAGAATATAAAGTAAACTATTAATGAAATCCTATTCTAAGTGCTCAAGCCAACATCCCATAGGGGGATTAGTGCTCCTTTGATGTGGAAGAAAGCCCTTTCCTAACCCCTTGATAAGCTTGATGATAAATGTGATGAACAAGTATGAAATTTCCTATAATCTTGCTAAAACGGATGAGAAAGATGAAATGCTATGAACTCAAATGCCTAAAGTGATTATGCTCTTAGTTTATGGATCCATATTGTGAGAATGAGGCCTTTATTTATAGAAGCCAAGGATTGAAGAATGAATAAGATTGATGAATGTGGGACTAAAGGATAAACCAATAGCATAATGCCACTTGTCAACATGCTAATGAATCTTGGAGGAGATGTGTGAGCACATCTTGGGATATGGGAAGGTGGCTTGTGTAAGAGAATGTTTAAGTAATTTAAAGCCAAGGTGGCTTGTGTAAGAAGAGGTGTAAGAGGATATGTAAGAGCAATAAATGCCAAGGTGGCTCAAGAAAGAGGACAAAAGTCCTTTGGGAGGGAAAAAATAAAATGGGTGGAATATTCTAAGAATATTCCACTTTTTTGAATGAAAAAGAAAGAGGAATCATAATCTTCTGATGCATATGTTCCCTCTAGTGGTGCAGATAATTCCTTCGGGAACTAGACCTTGCATGGTCTTAGGGGGAGCTTTAGTAGAAAACTGTTTGAACCCCTTGTTTTCGGGCATGTCAGCTCTTGGCACGAAGTGATGTTGTGAAGATTGATTAGGTTGAGGTTTTGAAAAAGAAACCAAATGAAAAGATGTATGTATGCGCACTTGTAGAACATATTAGGGTTTTCAGTGTGAATGAAAGGTTTTATCAGCTTTTTGAATTCCAAGTGCATTAAATGTGAATTAGGGCATCACATTTGTGTATACTGTGAAATTATGAAGGCATTTCAATCAATTGTGTATTTGAAGAAGGTGAAGAGTGACTTGGAGCAATTTAGAGCGAATTGAAGTGCGACTTGTGCAAACCCTAGTCTCGGAAAATTGTGAAGAAAAAGGTTTTTCTCGATTCTATATTATTGCAAGCTTGTGAAAATTATTTCCTGAATTTATTTAAGAGCTTGGAATATAGAGAATGGCAACTCACATGGTCATGAACGCAATAGAAAGATAGGTAGACCCTCATACAAAAAATACTCGATGAAGGTATTTGAGGATGACCCTATGGGTGCTTTTTCTTCTATTCCTCATGGTGTCATGCTGATAGATGATACAAGGATGTATATTAGGGTTAAGTCGGAATAATTCAAACATATCAAATTGATTGATATGTGTATGAATGATCTTGCTGATGATGAATTCTTGGAAAATCTTCAATTCACAAATCTTGTGACGATGAATTTGGATCGATGGAACAATTTTTTGAATTTTAGTTCTACAACTTGGATGATTTGTATGTAAAATCGGTCCTAAGAATAATGCATGATCAATTCTTGTGGACCCATGGGCCGTATTTGATAACAAAGGAAACAATTAGGGTTTTCATCAGACTATGTGACACCAGACCAGTCCTTGTACTGAAAGAAGTGAAGAATGAAATGGTAATGAGTCTTACCAATGCAACATATGATAGAAGGGCTCTTGCTACAAAGAATATAACAAATCTAGTCGTGAAGTATGCATCCATCATGATTGGCCACAAAATCTAACTAACTCATTTGACAAAAAAATATGATGAATTTTTTTGATGAAAGATGTATAATTAGATGTATTGTTAGGTAATTGTGATAATTGATGTGTAATTTTCAATTTTTAAAAAATTTATCCCTGATGTTCATTGAAATTTTGGTGAAAATAAGTAAAAGTGAGTTCGACGAAAAAAAATAAAAGTGAGTTCGACAAAAAAAAATAAAGTGAGTTCGACTATTTATTGCGACGGTGTTTTTCTATTATTTCCAAGTTGAGGGTAGTCATTGTATTTTTCTAGAATTCATTTGTGAATTGTACCCTCATCAAAAAATACCTTGATTGACTAGGGTATAACCATTAATGTGCTAAGGAAAAAAATTGATATTGTAGTTAATAAACCTTAGACCTACACCAATTGTTCTAAAGTTGGTAGATAGGTCAAAAGTGGAACCTAAGGGCATCATTGAGGGCTTGGTCATAGCATTCAAATTTGTACTTCCAGGTTTGAAAATCATATTTTAAAGCAACATCTCATCAAATTTCATTTTTAGACTTGTGCATTTTCAGAATTTTATTTCCAGATTTTGTTGTGCAAGTTCAATATTTTGATTTTAGGAGTCTAACAGTTGGAAATCATAATAAAATCATAATTTAATAAGTTTTGGAATTAGCATTTTAAAGTGTTGTTTGGGGTCATTAACTTCAGACTATCTTCTCTTTTGTAGGGGTGGTTGCATGCCAAATTTTTTTGGTGTAAAATATCAGAATTATTATATTTGTTACTTGTCTATGATTAAAAATTATTGGAGTGTGAGTTTGATATTTTTTGAAGATCTAAATATTCAAGCACAGTAAAGAAAAATCATGTGAGATAATATTATTCTAGAAAACAATGAAGAGACACTTGATAGATTGTGGGCTAGATTGAAAAGAAAGGGTGATGGGAAAAGTTATTGTCCTTGCAATAATTGCAAGGGCTTAAATACGAGAAGAATTTTCATCACAATAGCTGAGAAACATTGTAGGCAACATGGTCATGTTGAAGGGGGGCATGATTATCATCCATTGATAAGTTGTTCATTATATGTGTTTATATTGATTGAATTTGTAAATGTTTATATCATTTTAAAATTTAATATATATATAAAAAATCACTTGATCATGTTCATGGTTTATTTGTGTCTATCATTATTATAAAGGTGGGGAACCCTAGGGCACATGATATGGATTATCATGGCTTGAAGAATGTGGTTTTCAAAGCAGAGGAACATGGAGTTGTGAATATCGAAGATGAAGTTAATGATACTATGGAAGAAGATGATCATGCACCAGAAAACATAGTTGAAGATGATGGTACAAATAAATTTATCCATGACACATTTAGTGGAACAACTGATCATGATGATCAAGATGACTTTGATGATGTTCGTGATTTACTTGTACTTGAGAAGGCATACGAGCCCCTTTATGAAGGCTCCCAAAAAATTCTTCTCTTTGTTGCATTATTGTTGGTGAACTTGAAGGTTAGGAATGGTTTATCCAACATAGCAATCTTACGAATGTTAAGGTATGTCATATATGTCATCTTTTTTCATCTATTTTAATTTTTGTTACTTCATCACTAGTAAATAAAGGATGAAATATGTACCATTAATATTCTTTATATTAACAAATTATTTTTTGTTGTAGATTTATTGGTGAATTTTTTTACCACCATCAAATATTTTACCTTGCTCATATCAAGATTTATCTAGTATTATGAAAGATATTGGAATGGAGTATCAAGAAATAGATCCATGTCCCAATGATCATATTATATATCATAAACAACATGGATTTGCAATAGAATTACCAGCATGTCATATCAATACATATTGATTATATCAACTAACAAAAAGAGGTGCCTCGCAAGGTTCTTCGTTATATTCCCATTATTGCACGTATGTAACGATTATTTAGGTGTGAAAGCTTAGCACAATTTATGGATTACCATGCACATAATAGAAGTGGAGATGACATTCTTCAAATTCCTATGAATGGTTCTGCATTTTGGGACATGCAAGAAAAATGACCACACTTTAAAGAAGAACCTCATAATCTCAAGCTTTCATTGGCAGCAGACAATGTCAATCCATTTGGAGAGTTGAGATCTATTTACTCGGTGTGGCTTGTTTTTGTTATCAACAATAGCATTCCTCCATGGATGTCAATAAAGAGGGAGCACATAATATTGGCAATGATTGTTTTGGTTATTTTTTTACATCAATTTTCTTTAACATAGTAGCATCTCATTTGTCTTATTTGTTGCATAATGAACTTTTTTCATTTAATAGGACCATGTACATTAATTTATATATATTGTAGTAAAATGGTTATAATAATTATGTAATGTTTATGTTCATTCAACTAGGTAAGTACCAAGTTAAAGATATGAATGTATATATCGAGCCTCTTATCGACAAGTTACTAAAGTTATGGAACGGCGTCACTATGTATGACATATCTAGACCAATAGGACAAATACAATTTCAATTTCGTGCAATGCTTGTATGGAAAATTCATCATGCCACAAGGCTAACACATTTTTGTGGTATGCTATAACGTTCGATTGCATGACTTTAATGATATTTAATTTTATGAAGCAGATATCATGCATGTTTTTTAAATAATCTATTCATTATATATAATTATAAAAATTGACATAATTTATCCAATTATATATGATCTTGCAGGTCTTCAAACAAAGGAAAAATTTGCATGTCCAATTTGTGGTTCAACAAGTTTAGGAAAGCAAGTGTTTGATGAGTATAGGCACTTCCTCCAGATAAATCATAAGTATCAAACTACTGAAAAACATCTTTTCAATGGGAAAGAATAGACTACATCAAAACCACAAAGAATGACACCTCCCTTATGGAAGTTGGACTATAATACAATTAATCATCAAGGTTATACATCAGATCAATTTTTTTATCTATCATATATGATATGTTTGGAATTTATATTTTTATATTGTGTTGTGTTTACTCATGTTGTATTTGACAATGATTGTCGTTGTTAATTTGTTAAACTTATATGCTTCATGAAGGTTGTCAATGCATTAATGGTCGGCTTCTACAGGGACTAAAAATTTATCCTAGACAATTTAGTAGGTTGCCCTACTATAAGAAACTACAAATTGTGCATTAGTTTGATACAATGCATAACAGAAAGAATATAACAGAAAATTTATGGAAAACATTGGATGGAAGGCATGACAAAGAAAAGAATTGTCAAAATTTGTAGTGACACTCAGGAAGCCAATCGTGCAATGAAAAATGTCATTCAATTAAATATCAATGGAGAAAACATTAATATAAGTTCCCTTCCTTGGTTATTAATGGAGCAGCAAAGCAATGCTATAAAAGAAGTCATACGAAAATTTCAATTTCCAATGGGATTTTCTACAAACTTAAACAATATAATAAAAAAGAAAGGTGAATTTGGATCAGGGATGAAAATACATGATTGGCATACCTTCATTAAGGTAATTATTATTGTATATTATATATATATTTGTATACTGCATGTACTTTGAAGTGTATTATGTTTACTACTTTTGGAAAAATAATGAAAAGATCATTTTATAATTGTTGCAGTACATTATACCTCTATCTCTCCCAGACAACTTCGACAACAATGCCAAGCAAGTTATATAGATCTTGGAAAATACATGAGGTAAGTAGCGATATTTGTTCAATTCGTTGTATAAATCTTATAATTTTCATTTTTTTTACTTGTTATGTAATATATTGTATATTTTTGTTAAATCTCATTAATATATTTGTTCCTTGAATCACTTGCAGATGGTTGTCATCTAAAGAAATCCATAAAGAAGATATAAATTATTGGAAGAGAAAAATTCCTCGTCTAATGTGTGAAATGAAAAATTGTCTACCTTCGACATTTTTCAATGCACAAGAACACTACCTCATACACCAAGTTGAGGAGATTGAATTGGGTGGACCTATACACACAAGGTCAACATGGATGGTTGAGAGGAACTTGAAACTTTTGAAGGCTTTGGTTAGACAAAGAGCACATCCTGAGGGTTCTATGGTGGAGGGATATATGGTATACTAGACCATGGTGTACATTATTGAATATCTTCCTAAGTTTGCAACAAAGATCCATGTAGATCACATTTAGGATCCCAACTCCACTAACAGATTTGAAGGGGGTTACTTGATGGGGAAAGGTAGATTGAGGAAAGTGAGAGGTAATTATAAGATAGTCATGGAGATTAATTAGAATACATTTTACATTTTTTCTTTTTTATGTATATTGTACTTATTTAATTATTAATCTTCAATATACATCAATTATAAATTAAGGTCGTATACCATAGTAATTAACTAATTATACGTCATTTGTGAATTTCATTTTTTTTTCATACAGTTGGTCGAGAGTGGGATGCACTACATTTTTACATCCTAAATAATCTTGATTGGATGATGGTATGGATTGAACGATGTCAACAATCTAGCCAAGCATTAACATGGGAAGGTGTGGCTTCATTGGTTAAAGAAGCTCATCATAATGGAGATTCCAATGTTACATCAAGGGAAATTGATTTAGCATATGGTTATAAGAGATAAACAGGTACGTATAAATATATTAATCACCCATATTATTTAATTATTTTCAATTATATTTCAATGTATATATATGTTGAGATTTTTTTCTTTTCATACATTCGGCCAAGAATAAATATGTTTATCAACTGACGATATTGCAGTAATTTTTAGATGTTTAACTTATTGCAAGTGAAACACCACAAGGCTATGTGGTGCAATGGTCGTAAGTTTCAAATCAAAAAGCTGGATGACATGAAGAAAACTTGTGATTCTAGGATAATTGTAGTCTTTCAGGTGACTAATGTTTCATCTAGAAGCGACATACATCCAAAAGTCTCAAAAAATCGATACTATAGGATTTTTGATGATATAATTGATTGTGACTTTAAGTCCTTCAAATTAGTTATGTTCCTCATTGTATGGTACATGCTACGAATGAATGAAAATGATCTTGAGAGAACTATTATTAAACATGATAATGGATTTACCATGGTTAATACAAGGTTGATTGAGCAAGCTGGAAATGAGCCCTATGTTCTTCCAAGCCAATGTGAGTAGGTATTTTACTCACAAGTTCCAGGTAAATTGGGTTGGGGTTGGTCGTATGTTGTTAGACATGATCCAAGAGGAAGGCTGATAAAGTTTAATGTGGTGGAAGAAGAAGATACTGAAGAACTAGAAGATGATGTAGATGATGATCAGGATCAACAATTAGTTGATGATGTTCCTAATGAAGATTTCGAAGAGGAGGAACTAGATCATGATGATATCATAGTTAATTTTCATGAAGATGATATCCATGTGGATAATGACACTATCAAAATTGATATCAACGACGATGATGATGATATGACCAATCCTTACAATGTCAAATCTGGATCAAATGATACAGACAAAGAGTTGGATGAAGAAGAAGATCAATGACATTAAAATTTATGAGTTATGTGATTGTATTATCTATTTCATATTAATTTCTTGATAGAATTATATTTGACTTATGTGGTTACATAATTAATTCATGATGTTTTTAATTTTTATGTCATTACATAATTAATTCATGATGTACTTTTTAATGTTTAATTTTAATTCATGATCTTACAAATATTTTAGCTCTCCTAGAAATTTCCATATTATCCTAATGAATAGTGTTTTGGGAAATTTCATGAAAGATGACATATTGATCGTAGTAGTGAAATAATTGCAAAGTCATTTAGATTTTTTAGACCAATCACCATTCACAATGCCATTTTTAGGATCATCTCCAATTTGATTAATAGGACACATAAGGTGGGATTTGATTGGCTTATATTGGAGGAACGTTGTGCCTTTGTGTAATGTGAGCAAATTTTGCATGGGGTAGTGGTGCAGGAGCACCTACATCTCATATTTTAAGCTTAATCATGTGATGATAATTAGGGAGGTCAATAGGTTGGTTTTAAAAGGGTGAAAGGTTAGTGTCATGTCAATAATAAGGCTATTATCAAGCCACTAGCATGGTCTTAGAGGTGTCCTAGGAGTTTCAATACATTTTAAAGGTCAAAAAATTAAAACATTTCAATAGTGATGTTAACAACCTTGAAATTAGTGTGTTTTATGTTTCATGTGATCATAAAAGATTAAAAGGTTAGTTGTAGAGGTGGTTGTTCAATGATTGAGGTGTAAAGGCATTTAAAATTCATAAAATGATCATTTTAAAGGTTGTTTATGGTTGAGGATTTAAAATACAAGCTCTTGACATTCCAAAATCTGTGTTTTTCTTCCAAATTTCTATATTTTTACTGTTTTGTAGCACTGTACGGTCACATAAAACCATATTTTTATGTGAAATAAATTCCATGTCATGAATATATGTGTTATATTTTATTTGAATCTGATTTGAGGGCTTAAGTCATTGATTTGAGTTAGAAAGCTTCATTTCTTTGCATACAACCCGATTACCCTGTTTTTGAGGGTTGTATAGTCCAAACATGATATAAAGGGGCTCTTACACTTTTTGTGATTACTGTAGCTTGTGTAAGAGGCTCCATGGATATTTTTGTAATTTTAGGATGCATGAATAGGGCATATTATGAGAAATAAATAGGGTATAGTTGTCCTCAAGAGTTTTTTGAAGAAAAGCATTTGAAATGAGAGGTTCAAGCCTACGTTTCAACAAAATATGTATGAGAGATCTGATTTTGTGAGTTTTTATGCATGTGCAGACCTAATGGGTTGTGTCCGAGTTGGTTTTGAGGTATGGGAGATTGTGGAAGTAGGAGAATCAATAAACCCTCATGATTTTGGCCTAAAACAAGGGTTTTTGGGTTTGGCAAGAATTTGGTCATACAAGTGGAATATTTTTGTGGATTTGGAGATTTGGAGGCTGTTAGCTCTCAAAAACGTAGGTAAGAATACCTCAAGAGGTTTCCAATCTCTTGATACATTTTAGGGTAACAAACAAGGCAAAATGATTTGAACCTTCTTCTCTTCAGGTGTTGCCAAACCTAGGTGGGTCTACCTTTGTGAACTGAGTAGACTTAAGTTATGTGATTTTTCTTACAAAAATCTATTCACAATGGAAATCTTATAGTGAGCATATATAATCCTAATAAAGTGTATGCGTAATATTAGAATATTTTCAGTTAATAGATGTAAAAAATAAAATGTATCAACTTTTCCAATTTAACTATATGTATATATAGATTTAAGTTATTTTTATTTTAACTAAAAGTATTGAAGTTACAACATACAAATTAAATGATATTTATGATTTTAAAATTTATGATTAAATATATCTCTTAGAATCCTTTCTATCCCAATTTGAAAATAATTCTATATTATAGAATACATTTTTTTATATTTTAAGATGAAAATAGCAAGGAAAAATCAAACAAATATCTTTATGAAAGAAGTATATTGGCGTGAAATTAAATACAATTTGTATTCCAATGTAAAAACTACAAAGAATGGAAACAATTCTTTCAACACATAAACTATTATGTAGTAGTCAATTAAAATGAACTAAATAGTCTAATAATTTGAACATTAGCATATAGCAATTTCCATAGAGTTGTAGATCTCTTCCATTTCAAAAACACAAAACAATATTAGGTAGATAATCAAACATCTTTCATTTCTACAGTGACTTATTTATTCTAGAGGAATTAAGTATATAGTATACAAATAAAACCAACAAACCCACAACTACCCCTATTTTGAAGGAGTTTAGTTTTCTCCCCTTCCTGATCTCCCTAATATTGTCTAATTATTTTATAGAGACCAAGGGTCATAACACAACTTTATTCAACCCACTAAATAGCTTGGTTAATGAAACTTGACAAAAGAAAAAAAAAACAATTGCTACATTTGGAATTTCATGTGGAATGAAGAGTGGTGACAATAATTTACTTATAGTTTAATAAAACACTATTTGTATAAGAAGGCTTGGCATTAGAAAGATAAGTGTTACTTATAGTTTAATAAAACACTATTATAGTTTTACCAACATATACTATTGTATTCTTGCATGGCTTCTTAGTTAATATATGGGAGATAGAGATATATGGGAAGACCAAGAGAGATGGATATATATGGGAAGAGAAAGGAAGAGAGGTGGAGATAGAGAGTTGATGGATAGGGGGGATAGGGAGGGAGAGATGGTGAGAGATAGAGAGGGGGAGATAGAGGGGGAGAGGGAGAGAAAGGTATATAGATAGGTAGAGGAGGAGAGATAGAGTAGAGGGGGAGAGAGGGAGATATAGGTTGAAGAGGAAGAGAGAGAAGAGAGAGAAGAGAGAGAGAGAAGAGAGGGAGATAGATAGGTAGAAAAGGGAGAGAAAGAAGATGAGGAGAGGGAGAGCAATATGTAGAAAGGGAGAGACAGAGAAGAAGATAGGGGAGAGAAGGAGAGATAACTCAATATATATAGAGGGAGAGTGAGAGACATAGAAAGGGGTTGATATAGAGAGATAGAGCTAGGGGGATGGTGAAAGAGATAGAGAGATCATGATAGAGGTAGAGAAATATATGGATAGAAAGAGATAGAGTGAGGAGTGAGGAGTGAGAGGGAGATAAAAAGAGAAATAGAGATAGAGATATAGAGTATGATAGATGGAGGGAGAGATGGATTGAATGAGAGAGAAAGAGGGGAGAGGGAGATATATCTCAATATATAGAGGGGGGAAGAGGGAGTGACATAGATAATGGGAGTTATAGAGAGATAGAGAGCAGAAAGGAGAGATATATCAATTGCCCTCCCTATATCTCTATATATTCATCCTTATCTCTTTATCTCTCTACCTCTCTCTATCTCTTTGTCTCCCTTTCTATTTGTATGTTTCTCGTTATCTCCCTCTCTCTCTATATTTTCTTCCCTATATTTATTGTTGTCTCTTTAAGTGTGCAATGGGTACATTGAAGAGGTCTTAAAGGATATAATTATCATATCTTTAATCAAATGGAATGCTACCTTGAGCATAAATCCCCAAGGACACATGCCATACTTGGATTATTGACATGAAACAACCAATCAAAATTTAGTTTCTCTTTTCCCTCTCTCTCTTTTCCTTTGTATCTCTTATATTTCTCTCTCTCTCTCTCTCTCTCTCTCTCTCTCTCTCTCTCTCTCTCTCTCTCTCTCTCTCTAATATTCTAAGTTTGTCTCTTTCTCTCATTCTCTATATTTTTAGTTTCTATCTCTCTTTCTATTAGCTAATAGGCTACATATATTGTGAGATTTGACCTTGAAACAAACCTCATGCCTAGAAACCACTATTGTGTCACTGGAAAACAAGTTTCAACTTCCATTTAATGGTAAACCATCTGTAGTGTAATGGTAAAATCCTCTAAAATATGAGGTAAAATCCTATATATACTATTATATAATAATAAATAATTGTTGAGAAATTGTCTCAACTTCCAGCTTGAAGTCCTCGTTTTCATTCCTTCGTGATTTTGTGTTGTTTGTAAATCCTGCCAGAGGTGAAACCGGAATGGACCTTGGCATTGTTTCGTTTGCCTAGTTCCGGGTTTTTGTTCCCTCTCTGTCTCCGGATCTATTTCCCTCTGTCTGGACTCTTAGTTTTGCTTCGTAGTTTCTGGAGGAGGCAGAACCGGGTTGGAACTTGGCATTGTTTTATTTGCCTAGTTCTGGGATTCTGTTCTCGTTCCGACTCCGACTCCACTTCCTATCGTCTGTTCTTCTCGCTTTGCTTCACAAGTTCTAGCGGAGGCGGAGCCATTTTTGGAATTTGGCAATGTCCATTTGCCATGTTCCTATTTCAGTTTCTGTTCTGACTCTGAGTCTGGCTCTTGCTTTTAAAATCTGGTTCTTCTGGTTGTTTGGATTCTCCTCGGGGTGTTTTCCTCTGCTTAGTCCAGAATCTAGATTGTTGTTTCTTGTAGTTGCTGAAGGCGGAACCGGAACCGGATTGTTTCTTGATCTTGGAATTTTTGGTGAATTCATGTTTTCTTTTCCTGCTCCGACTCCGACTCCGACTCTGGTCTTTTGTGTTCTCGTCTTGGTTTGACCCCGGGTTGACTTACCCCGGTCAAAACTGTATCTGGTGAGTTCCTCTTTGCCGTGGGCGGATGCAGAACCAAAATGGTTCCTAAACCTATAATTTCGGTGGAGTCCTGTTTCGACTCTCGTTCCGACTTCGGCTCCGATAGTGTTAGAATGACTTGAAAGTCTTGGATGCACTCGGTGTTTGTTTGACCGTTTTGGTAGTTCTGTCAGCTGCAATTGCCAATGGGTCTTGGACGCGTGGCACCTATCTGAATGTTGATTGGACGAAAACCAAAATAGTTATTGTGGTAGTTGCATTGTCAACAAAGGGTGGTGAACTCAACCATTTTGGGTAATGGCTTTGAATGCAAAGTTGGCTCGTTGCAGGGAAATCTGTCAGATCCAACCAGATGCGTGATTTGAGGATGGACTTCATTGTTGTGTAGGACTCTTCTAAGTCGGCTGCATATGGATGAGACATATGCTATTTCTCATAAGTTGCAGAGCAAGTTTGAAGTCACAGGTTGAAGAGAAAATGAAAGGAAAGAATGTGTGTTCTTGAAGAGAGGTGATTCGATTTATTTGTTGTGAAAACATTGTAATAGTGAATCTGAATCTCTCTAGGCATTTGTAAGTTTTATAGAGAAGACTGGAAATTGTATGTATTTGTTTCTAATATTGTAATACAAGAGTCTTGTTCTGTGTGGTGGGTTTTTGACCTAGAAAGGTTTTCCCACATAAATTTATGTGTCAATCTGTGAATTCTTTATCTGAATGATATCTCCTAATGGTTGTATTCATCTCAAGTAGTTTTAGATGCTATTAGAATCAGTTTTTGCTTCTTTCCCCTGTGGTATTAGTGTTAAGGGAATGTATTCCGCACTGTTGGGTCAGTAGATACACATTCTTTTCCCTTCAAAGTGGTATCAGAGCTTGGCCAGTTCGTGTTATCCTTGCTAGGGTGAATTATTTTTTTGCACTAATATTGTTTCAATGGGAGACTTGCATTGTTTAACTTGTTTCTGTTGTGAGATGGTGAGTACATCTGGTAGGATAGATATTGAGAAGTTTAATGGCAGCAACTTTGAGTTATGGAAACTCAAGATAGAAGACTTGCTTGTGGATAGAGACCTCTAGATTGTAGTATCTAGAACTAAGCCACAAACTACGACCCAAGAAGCTTGGGATCTTGCTGAAAGAAAAGCAAGAGGATTGATAAGACTGAGTCTAGCCGATTTTGTGCTCCTGAATGTTCATGAGGAAACATCTGCAGCTTCTTTATGGAAGAAACTTGGTGACATTTATCAAGGAAAGTCCCTGGTAAATAAGTTGTTCTTGAGGAAGAAGTTGTACTCCTTGAAGATGGACAAAGGTGCATCTGTTGCAAACCATCTGAACTCATTTAATATGAGTGTTACTCAGCTGGCATTTGTGGGTGTAAAAATAGAGGAGGAGGATAATTGCATGCTCCTATTATGTTCATTACCTGACAGTTGGGATCATCTTGTGATGGCTATTGGAAACACAAGCAGTGCTTTCAAGATGGATGATGTGGTTGCTTTACTTTTGTTTGAAGAAATGCGAAGAAATCTTCTGAGATGGCCAAAGATACTCTTTCTGTTCGAGGAAGAACAAAGGAGAAAGGCAAGAAGAAAGATAACAAGTCGAAATCCAGGTCTAAAGGGAGATCAAAGTCTCCTGGTAAAAATTTCAAGGTAAAGTGTTGGAACTATGGGAAACCTGGTCATATCAAGAAGGACTGCAAGGAGAAGAAGAAGAAGAAGAATGCTTCTGACAATGAATCTTCTCAAAGTGATGTAGATGCCTTCATCGCAGTAGCCTTGACAGCTCATGCATCTGATGATGTTTGGTTGGTTGATTCAGGTGCCTCTTTTCACATGACATCCAATAGAGATTGGTTCTCAAAGTATGAGAAGTATGATGGTGGAAAGGTATACTTGGCAAGTGATTCAATGTTGGAGATTATTGGAAGAGGAAGGATCAAAATTTAGGTTCCTGATGGGAGTGTCAAAGGAATTGGTGGTGTTCTCCACATCCCAGGTTTGGCTCGGAATCTTCTTTTTGTTAGTAAGTTAAATGATGCTGGTGTAGAAGTTTCTTTTTCTAGTAAGGGATGTAAAATGGCTAGAGGTGCAATGGTGTTAGCTAAGGGTGTTCGTACTGGCACTATGTACAAACTAGATGCATGACCTGTTCTTTGTAACATTGCCTCTGTAAATTCATGTAATTTTGCACCTATAGAGAAAGATGAAGACTCTTCTTTGTCTGCAAATGCTTTGGAGGTAAAACTCCTAGTAGAGAAGACTAAGTTATGGCATCATAGACTTGGTCACATTGGTGAGAAAGGTTTAAAAACCTTGTAGAAGGGCTCGATGATTGTAACCTTGAGTTCGATTTCCGTGAACATTGTATCTATGGAAATCAACACCATGTTTCTTTCTCCTCTAGTCCTCACAAATCTTCTGGTATACTAGATTATGTTCACTCTGATGTGTTTGGTCCAGTTAATGTTCCTTCATTATCAAATTCTAGATATTATGTTTCTTTTGTTGATGACTATTCGAGAAGGGCATTTGTACACTTTCTTAAAAGTAAATCAGAAGTGTTCAGTTGGTTTAAAGAATTCAAATCTTTGGTAGAAAATCAGACTGGAAGGAAAATAAAGTGTTTAAGGATAAACAATGGAGGTGAGTTTTGTTCTGTAGATTTTGAAAGGTATTGCACTGATCATGGAATTAAAAGGCATAAGACAACCCCCTACACTCCACAGCAAAATGGATTTGCTGAGAGGTTGAACAGGATGTTGATGGAAAAGGCAAGGAGTATGTTGAGTGGTGTTGGTCTAGAGTAGAAGTTCTGGGTTGAGGTTGTTGCTACAACATGTTATCTAATAAATAGATCTTCTTTTTCAACTCTTGTTGACAAGACACCTTTGGAAGCATGGTCAAACAAGAAACCCTCACTAAGGTATGTCCGGGTCTTTGGCTGTGAGGCATATGTTCATGTGCTGAATGAAAAGAGATCTAAATTGGACAACAAGGCTATGAAATGTATTCTCATCGGCTATGGAGTTGGTGTGAAAGGATACAAGTTTTGGAACCCTGTTACTGAGAAGGTTTTGTATAGTAGAAGTGTGATATTTCGTGAGCTGAAACCTCTAGTAAGTGATCAACAGCTTGAGACAAATCAGAGTGACAAGGAGAAGGATGCAGTTGAGATTCCCCAAACTCTAGAAAGGGAAGAGCTACATGGTGTACTTGAGATTGAGGAGAGCTCAAGCAGCTCTAGGAGTTATGATGATGAAGAACAACCTCAGCCTCTAAGGAGATCTACACGAGAAAAAAGGCAACCGGATAGGTATGGTTTCTCTATGTTAGATTCAAATTATGCTTATGTTTTAATAACGAGCACTGATGAGCCTAGGACTGTGAAAGAAGCAATCAGCATGGTTGATTCAAAGTTGTGGCTGGAAGCCATGAATGAGGAGATGGATTCCTTGAAAAAGAATGATACCTGGAAGTTGGTACCACTACCTAAAGGGAAAAAGCCTATTGGCTACAAGTGGATATTCAAAAGGAAGACAGGCCTTGATGGCAGTGTAGAGAAGTATAAGGCACGACTGGTTGTAAAGGGTTTTTCCCAAGTTGAGGGAATTGATTATGGAGAGATCTTTTCCCCTGTAGCAAAGCTGACATCCATCATATTTTTGTTGTCATTGGCAACTGTGTATGACTTTGAAATTGAGAAAATGGATGTGAAGACAACATTTCTCCATGGTGAGCTGGAAGAAGAAATCTTCATGTCCCAGCCTGAGCATTTTGTTGAAAAAGGTAAACAAAATATGGTTTGCAAGTTAAATAAATCTCTCTATGGTCTAAAGCGATCTCCTAGAATGTGGTACCAGAAATTTGACACATTTGTGTTGTCAATTGGGTTTGTTAGATCAAAATATGATCATTGCATTTATTATAAATGTGAGAATGATCGTGTGCTTATTATTACTCTGTATGTGGATGACATGTTATTCATTGGTAATAGCAAGGCTATGATTTTTGACCTTAAAACTCAGTTGTCTGCTAAGTTTGAAATGAAAGATCTTGGAGCAGCAAGGTACATTCTTGGGATGGAGATAACCAGGGATAGAACAAATAGAAAGCTTTGGCTCAGTCAGAGTAAGTATGTGAAAACCGTTCTAGAGAGGTTTAGCATGACTGACTGCAAGCAGCTAGTCGTTTTAATCATGCAAGGATTGAAACTATCTGCTGAAGACTATCCAAAGTCAGCTATTGAGATGGAGGACATGACCAGTGTGCCTTATGCAAGTGCAGTAGGCAGTTTAATGTATGCTATGGTCTCCACAAGACCAGACATTGCCCAAGTAGTGGGAATTCTAAGTCATTTCATGGAAAATCTAGGGAGATCACATTGGGATTCTGTAAAGAGAGTGTTCAGGTATTTGAAGGGTACTTCAGATTATGCTTTGTGTTACCATGGTAGTATGGTTGCATCACAAAGGGCTCTTTGCATTCAGGGATATGTTGACTCTGATTGGGCAGGGGACATTGGTAGTAGAAGATCCACTAGTGGATACACTTTCATGCTTAATGGTGGAGCAATCAGTTGGATGAGAAAGTGACAAGCTGTAGTTACTTTATCCACGAAAGAGGTAGAGTACATGGTAGAAACTCATGCTTGCAAGGAGGTAGTGTGGCTGAGGCATTTGTGTTCAGACATTGGATTTAATGCTAGGCAGATTTCAATCTGCTGTGACAGTCAAAGTGTCATTTGTTTGGCAAAGAATCCAACCTTCCATGCCAAGACCAAGCACATAGATGTGCAATATCACTTCATGAGGGATATGGTTGAAGATGGCAAGGTCAATATAGATAAGGTTGACAACTTGAAGAATGTTGTAGATGCCTTGACAAAGTCGGTTAGCACAGACAAGTTCAGATGGTGCACAGAATCGATGGGCCTTGGGGCCTATGATAGACAGTAAGGTTTGATGTTTTGAGAAAGCTAGAAGTGTTCACCAAGTGGGAGATTGTTGAGAAATTATGTCTCAACTTCCAGCTTGAAGTCCTCATTTTCATGCCTTGGTGATTTTGTGTTGTTTGCAAGTTCTGCCAGAGGCGGAACCAGAATGGAACTTGGCATTGTTCTATTTTCCTAGTTCTGGGTTTCTGTTCCCTCTCCGTCTTTGGCTCCATTCCCCTCTATCTGGACTCTTAGTTTTGCTTCACAGTTTTTGGCGGAGGCAGAACTGGGTTGGAACTTGGCATTGTTCCATTTGCCTAGTTCTGGGATTCTGTTCTCATTCTGACTTCGACTCCGCTTCCTACTGTCTGTTCTTCTCGCTTCACTTCATAGGTTCTTGCGGAGGCGGAACTAGTTTTGGAATTTGGCAATGTCCATTTTCTATGTTCCTGTTTCAATTTTTGTTCCGACTCTGAGTCTGACTCCTACTTTTAAAATCTGGTTCTTCTGGTTGTTTGGATTCTCCTCGGGGTGTTTTCCTCCACTTAGTCCAAGTTTTGGATTGTTATTTCTTGTAGTTGGCAAAGGCGAAAACGAAACCGAATTGTTTCCTAATCTTGGACTTTTTGGTGAAGTCCTATTTTTTGTTCCTGCTCTGACTCCAACTTCAACTCCGGTCTTTTGTGTTCCCGTCTTGGTTTGAAGTCGGGTTGACTTACCCCGATCAGAACTGTATCTGGTGAGTTCCTCTTTTCCGTGGGTGGATGCAGAACCGAAATGGTTCCTGAACCTATAATTTTGGTGGAGTCATGTTTCAACTCCCGTTCTGACTCTAGCTCCGGCAGTGTTAGAATGACATGAAAGTCTTGAACGCGCTCAGTGTCTATTTGACTGTTTTGGTAGTTCTATCAGCTACGATTGCCAATGGGTCTTGGACACATGGCACCTGTCTGAATGTTGATTGGACGGAAACCAAAATAATTATTGTGGCAGTTGCATTGTCAACAAAGGGTGGTGAACTCAACCGTTTTGAGTAATGGCTTTGAATGCAAAGTTGGCTCGTTGCAGGGAAATCTGTCAGATCCGACCAGATGCGTGATTTGAGGATGGACTTCATTGTTGTGTAGGACTCTTCTGAGTCGGCTACATATAGATGAGAGATATGTTATTTCTCATAAGTTGCAGAGCAAGTTTGAAGTCGCGGGTTGAAGAGGAAACAAAAGGAAAGAACGTGTGTTCTTGAAGAGAGGTGATTCGATCTGTATGTTGTGAAAATATTGTAACAGTGAATCCGAATCTCTCTGGGCATTTGTAAATTTTACAAAGAAGACTGGAAATTGTATGTATTTGTTTCTAATATTGTAATACAAGATTCTTGTTCTGTGTGGTGGGTTTTTGACCTGGAAAGGTTTTCCCACATAAATTTTTGTGTCAATCTGTGAATTCTTTGTCTAAATGATATCTCTTAATGGTTGTATTCATCTCAAGTAGTTTTAGAAGCTATTAGAATCAGTTTTTGCTTCTCTCCCCTGTGGTATTGGCGTTAAGGGAATGTATTCCGCACGGTTGGGTCAGTAGATCCGCATTCTTTTCCCTTCAATAATTATACTATATATAATTTAATCTAATATTACTATTATATTAAATGTACATATTATTAATTATATTTTGTATTATATAAAAATATGCTTATTATTAATTATTAATTATAATAATTTTATATGTATTTAATAAATTTTTTAAAGAATATAATATATAATTATAATAAGTCGAATAATTATATTATTTATTATGTAAAATATAGCTAATATATAGTTAAATACATTGGATAATATTAAAACCTAGCTAAATGGCACCATAATTTTGAATTTAGTTAACATACTCTAAAACCTAACGAAACCAGGTTGTAGCTTGTTAGATTGAAGAAGTGAAAGGTCAATACCAGTGTCGAGGAAGAGTTTGGAGGAGTAAAAACAAGGTCAATACCAGCACCGAGGAAGAGTTTGGAGTTAAAACAAGGTCAATACCAACACCGATGAAGAGTTTGGAGGAGTGAAAAAAAAGTCAATACCAATGTCAAGGAAGAGTATGGAGGAGTGAAGAAAAGGCCAATACCAATGATGAGGACGAGGTTGAGGGCACTCAGGGAAAATCGACAACCAAGGGACAATGAGTACTGTAAGTTTGGCACCCCCATTCTCTTTAACCTATGATTTTCATGCCTAGTTACCAAATATCTTCTCGTACATTGGAACTCCCATTCTTGTAAAATGGTATAAGATAAGACATAAAAAATAAAATAGCTTAGTCTTTCACATTTTTATCGACCAGCCTTAGGTCTGGCAAAACTCGCATAATCTACCCACATCTTGGTTTTTGGTGGGAACATGTTATTCTTTCTTGTATGACCTGCCTCAAATCTTATGTCCACCAAGTTGCTAAAAATGTAAAACAATAAGAAAAAAATTGAAGGTACAACCAAAAAGGGGTAATTTCCTTTTGGCCTCCTTCACCTCTTATATTTCAACATAGCATGGAATTACGCTTACATAACATAAACTCAAAAAAGTGGAAGTTTATAGGGGAAAAGGATCCCAAGTATATGCTAGGCTAAGCTAGATCTAATGAATGGAAATAGAGGCATACAATTCTTCTTTAATACCTCCACCACAAACATATGCAAGGAAAGGTATCCTCCCTTCTTGGTAGTGATAACCTCCTCCACAAACAACCCTTACAAATTATGAATAGAGGAATATAATCTTTGAAGAACTCAAAAGGTGATTCTCTCCTACCTAATGCAATATTTAGTCATTTTATCCTTACAACATTTATAGTGATTACTAGAGGCACATAGACCAATTCATCATAATAGAAGAATTTGATCACACTTTTCCAATGATGGCATTATGAGAAAACCTTAGGTTAAATGAATAATTCCTAGCTAAGTTCTTTAAATCATTCCCACTTGTGGGATGAGGCAAAATCCCTAAATTATTATCACACATTCATCTCTTTTTTAATGGTTGACTGCAAAATAGTGTGCCCCACTTGTGGGATGAGGAAAAAAAATAATCCCAAAATTTTAAAATTACAAAATACCAGTTGAATGAAGAACCTTCATTTGAAGGTGATGTCATCATGACCTTTGAATGAAGAACCTTCATTCAAAAATGATGCCATGTCAAGACTTTCAAATGAAGGTATTTTTTATTTTAAATATTTCATGTCCAAAATGCTTTATAAAAGGAACCTTTGCATGAAGTACCTTCAAATGAAGACCTTAACTCAAAGGTCCTTCATTAGAAGATCCTTCATATGAAGGTTCCTTTAATGCCATCCCATTATAGCTCTTAGAGTTTTTAGAGATATTTTTGTTTCGAAGTAGAGATTGGACCATCAAATATTATCACCATGATTCTACCAAGATATCCATCAAATTGATAAACCCTGACTTAACAACCACAAATTCACAAGAAAAATGCCCTTGTTAGCCCTACGACATCAATTCAATGCCAAGTTTTTTTCTTTAACAGACCCCTAAATGCAATGAACCTCTATCATACCATGTTGCACACCAATCCATTGAGTTACAGTTCCAATATAGTGGGTGGATTGGTGGATGCCATTTCTATTTAGCCCTCAAACCCTTACACAGGCAAAACAGGGCAGTCCCTGTATTTGATTATCTTCTCCAACAAAACAATTATTTAGCACTTCAAAACAAGTGAAAATTAAAGGGAACACATATATTCATCTACAATAATGATCTCAGAGAATTTCAAGCTTTTATGGATCCATACAACACAAAAGAACTTCATAAAAATAGTAAAAATAGAGAAAATTGCTTCAAGAATGTGGTATTTGATATGAAATTTTGGTATCAACTACTCCAAAAATTGCAACAATTGAAATGGGATGGGAATACAATATGATATAAGTGGGATAATAAATTAATCATTTGAAATATCAAACCAAAATGAAAAAATGAAAGAAAGTGCTAACCCCTTAAACTGAAATTTTTTCTTTTAACTTTAAGTTTGTTGGGTAGCCAATTCTTTTAAGGTATCAAATCCTACCATAATACATAATAAAAATTTTGTTAATGATAATAATTTTCCACAATCCATATCAAAAAAATTATAGCCTCTGGATTTGATTGTGTCCAAATTTTTTAGCATCAACGTTTCGGATCACACTCTGTGATCCATCATTGGAATGAAAGAGAGTAAGAGGAGAAGAAATGGATAATTGTAGACTTAGACAAGATAAAAATAAGAGAGGAGAGAGGAGGGAAGGTTACACGTGGATCAAGGAAAAGAATACATATGAGAATTAAAAATAGGTCAATTAGAACTAATGAGAAAACAATATAAATAAATCAAAAGACAAAGAAAGAACCTTATGAAATCGAAAAAGACAAGTAAAAATAGAGAAAAGGAAAAGAAATATAAATGAAAAAAAAGGAGAGACTAAAGGACTGAAACAATGAAGATGAACAAAAAGATGGCTAATATATATATATATATATATCTATAATTTCACTATTATATATATAATAACGGCTAAAATGTTTTTGTTTCAAATGACTATGAGCACTAACTTTCACTATTTGAAGATGTTGAAACCTTGTCATAGAGAATTCGAACATTGATGCAACCACTCATCCTACCTTAAAACATGCCAAAATTCTCCTAGCAATTAGACATAGGAAGATTTAAGATGACTTAAACAATTTTTATTGCCAAAGCATAAATTTATGATGACTTAACTAGGCCCAGTACACACTCCCTCCCCATTAACCACTTAGAGATATGGAAATTAAATGTAAATTTGATGCTATTTTTAATCATGTAGGTGTCCAATAAACCACTTGGTGGTGTTTCGATTCAAGTTTGTTTACTTGAATGAAGAGAAAAAGTCCTTTGATTACAATTAGAGAATACATTTGAGACCTTGGTTGTGTAACTGGTGGACCATAGTCACATTTAACACTTGTTACAAAGTTTGGGAGTTAAAACATTAAGTAGATTTGATTTGTGATGGACACATTTTGGACAGTAGTAACAATAACTTCTAATCTATCAAGACTTGATTACCTTATAACCTATCAAATTCTAGCGATGAAATGATAGATTAATCATAATGTCACCTTGGGATCACATCACCATGAAAGAACTTCATCCAACATCCTTATGAGTGTAGGTACCACCAAATAGGAATTTTTCAGATTTGTCTTCCTCGAGCAAGGGAATTTCAAGAAAAGAATAGGAAAGCAAGACATGTAGTAGGTCTAAAAGAGGGAGATAAACTAGAGGTCAAAATATTAGAAGAAAATTCCATAAACGCATGGAATTTTTTCTTGTTAAAGGGGGGTCATGTTCTTATGATGATGAGAGCATAGGCAACATTGAGGTGCCCTTGAGGTACAAACATCTACGAAAACAATGGGTACCCAAGGAAATTCCTCCAATAAAAATTGATTTTTGTGTCAAAGAGAGGATATATCGCATAGCACCATCGTCATTACATGGTTTGGGCCTATTTTGCATGGACGATATAAAGGTCTGTTACGAAAAAATTTATTGAATTGATGGAGTTTTTCAGACCTTGTTATAGTTACAAGGACTGGACGAAGTTGGTTCAATATACACAAATTATGCGTAGGTATGCACTATCAAAAGATTATATACAACTAAAAGATAAGGATCAAAATAAAGGAGTGGCTATGTACATTGATGAAAGGCCAAAAGCATCAAGGAATATTGTAGGGTTTATAAATAGTACACAACTTGGGTCAACAAATAAGCAACCCAATTGCATATTCGAGGCATGCAAGAGAAACTGTGTATTCGTATGTGCAATAAAATCAATAACTGTAGGGGAAGAGTTGCTAATTGATTACAATTTGAATTTATTAGATACAAACATAGTTAATATGGGGATGGTATGTACTGTATACCATTTTACCCAACCTCCAATTAATGACTCCAATATACCATTTTATTATTATTATTATTTTTGTAAATCTATTGGTTTCATTTCGGTAATGTTTTTTTATATTTAATTTTTGTCACAGTGGGACATTGATCATACGGGGAAGGCTTTGACCTAGAGAACAAATTTTGATGCATCTTCAGGTGCTTCTACCCGACAACTTTACCTCATTGTAATTTTACAAATTAGATACGAACAAATTTTTTTATTATTATGTTTTTTTCATGAGTTTATTGGGTTAATTTCGATAATATTTTTAATATTCTTGTTGTAGTCAGTTGATCGGGGAAAGGCACCAACAATAGAGAAGAGAATTCATAGGGAGGTGCAGTCACTATTATGTGATGATGACATCATATATTCAACAAACCCTCTCAATATGATAAGGAAGCCCCAAAAAAAGTGCAATGAAAAATCCTTCAGTTGTTATTCATAGTGCCTCAAATAGATGAGATAAGAGAGAGGGTTAAAATATTGACTGAGAGAGCACAAAACTTGCAAGTAAGTTGTCATGAGGTTTTTAATTATAACATTTAAGTTCATTCATAGTTTAATATTTTGTACTCTTTTATGTCATGAACTAAAATATGTGTTGTTTTTATAGGATTTTTTTCATCCTCATGATGCAGTTGGTCGTGATTAGGGTACTTCAGGTGCTACCTGAGGAGTAGGGGTTGGAAAAAGTATCCATCCTGATCTTCCTGCACATACATCACATCATTCAACCCCATCATCTGTGCCTATATTTTTGACTAAAATGTTGGCAACACATACCATGCAAGAATCTGATAGTGCACCCTCTGGCAGCGAACACATGCTAGAACATGTGTCAGGACATGTACCTGGGGATGCAGAGGCCACTCGTACTAGTGATGTTTTGGTAGCATTTCTTGGATCTTTTTGTATTACTCATATGTGAAAATTCCAATCACATTTGTGGTGACCGAGGATTTGGTTCCCATAAAGATAAAGAAGGTCCTAGGTACTTTAAAATGTTTTAATTATTATTATATATAATCCAATTGAAATTTACTTATTGATCACTCTTTTTAGACTAATGATCCCATGATCATTTTGTAAGAAATGATGTTCTTTATAAACATCTAAGTGAAATTACATTGGAGCTCTTTGGGCCCACCATATGTACACGGTGGAATGCCCAAAATCAAGATTTAAAAGATGAGCTCATTAACCGTTTATTTGTGTTGTTTGGTGATAAAACACTCAAGTGAACCAAGGTCCTTAAGAAAGTTGGTCCCTATCTAAAGTATGTGAGGAACCAATATAGGTCACATTTAGATAAGAACAAAAATTACGAGTGTCCCCCATGATTCTGGAGAGGGAGTGGAAGGACCTAATGTCGAATGGAAAGGAGAAGGTTGAAAAGAAAAAAGGAAAGACACCACTAGGCCAAGGAAGGTACGTGATACTATCAATAATGTAAGTATATACTGATTAATCTTTCTTTTTATATAATCTAACATATTTCAAACTTTTCATAGGTTGTCTGACACATCAAAAGCAACAAAGGAAAGACTAGAAAAAAATGAGCTGCACAAACTTGGCTCTAGTGGTTATATGAAATTAGCCTCATGAATTGTAAGTATCAATAAATGAAATATTGCATCCAAATAATAAATTACAAACAATTTTAGTTTTATCACACCATACAAGCAAAATTCATGATCTTATGCAAAAATCTAGGGCTCTGAATTCAACAGAGTGCCCACAGAAGAGGACCTGAAGATTGCCTTCGAGCAAGGCTATGGAGCTCTAGCTGAACACCTAAGAGTCTCAACTGGGAAAAAACAATCTTCCACTGCATTCCACACATAGGTAAATAAAATCAATAAAGTTTATTTAAAATTGAATACTTGTGCAATCTATTCAATATTAATTTCCTCCATAAAGAAATTATGTGCCTATTTTTTTTAAATGGACAAGCAATGATAATACTGCACATGACATTGGAATGCAGTCTAGTGAGGGTGGAGTACAACCTACAGATGAAGGTCATGGTGTGCATCCCGGTACTGGATGTATTCATGCGCTATACAAAATGCAGTATGGATTAATACAATTAAACATATTTAATTGCATTTGGTGTATTAATTAATGTAACCTTTTGTGTTTCAACTCTAGAGCATGTAGAGTGTGATCAACATGTTGAGCATGATTGAGATAAACAAGATCAGGAAAATGATGTGGCCCCATCAGGTAAAGAGGACCACTCTAATATTCTTTTAAACATATTTAATTGCAATTGGTGTATTAATTAATGTAACCTTTTGTATTTCAATTCTAGATTAGGATTTAGAGGGTGTTCAGCATGTTGAGCATGAGGCTATAAGAAAATATCAGGAACATGATTTGGCCCCATCAGCTAAATAACACAACTCTAATGTTCTTTTAATTAATGAAATACTTGTAACAATAATAATAAAACATATCAATTTAATATTTCTTTGCTATTGCAGTAGACCCCCCCTTGCAGTGGCATCCACATCATGAGTACACGAATAGGAATACATTAAGATCACAAGAAGAGCCCAGAACAACTGAAGGGGGGACAAATGATTTAGAAAAAGATACTCTACTTCAACTTTTTTTAGCTGCAAAAAAGAAACAAAGTAAAAAGTGATTGTAATCATATTATGACAACCATATTTTTGATAATATGTAAAAGCTAAAAAAATGAATGTTATATGTTATTAATGGATGAATGAATGAATGTTATATGTTATTAATGGATGAATGAATGAATGTGAATATTTTAATGGATTAATGTTATATGTTAATGAATGAATGTTATATGTTATTAATGCAAGATGAATGAATGAATGTTATATGTTATTAATGGATGAATTAATGATTAATGTTATATGATCGGGTATGGGAAATTGAGAGTGATGTGAGGGGGGGGAGGGGCCAAATGAGCTTCCACCATCACGTGGTTGGCCTTGTTAAGTAGAGAATATTAAACTATTTTCAAAACAAAGAGAATCTCAATAAGGTAATGCACTTTTCAAAATAAGAAATGCATCATTTGAAGCATCAAACCAATATGCAAAGATGAAAGAAAGTGATAACTTTAAACTATGGTGGTAGAAAAATGATTCTTTATACCCTAATGCCTTCATTTTCCAAGCCAATTTCTCCTACTTTTCATAGCTCTGCCATGTTTGTGGATGTGATATGTCTCCTACACAAAAAACATGTACCAATTTATAGCCTTCAATCCAACTACATCCAAGTATATTTTTAATTCCTCTATCTTTCATCAATCTCTTTACTATTTGAACCTCGCACAAATTTTTTAGATCAAGAACCCATTATTGTGAAATGTGCCTCCAGTTGAGTAAAGTGAATCCATTCTCTGCATCATAATTTGAAGTTGTTTCCATTCCAATGTTCTGAGTTTAGTTTGCTTGTATGGATTTGTATGAATACCACATTGTGTTGTGTGTGGATTTGGTTTCAAATCTCTATTTCTTTTGTTTTTAGTGGTGACATAACTCTAAAATTTGACTTTTGTGCATAACAGGTTAGTGGAAAATTTGATAGCTCTGAAGGGTTTAGAGGCTCGATTGAGATAGTTACATGGATATTTGGATCTTTTTGTTAATGGGAGGCTTCCACTTAACCATGAAATTTTGTACCATTTGCAGGTATGCAAAAATTTCTCTAGTTTCATTCATTCAACTTGTTACAACCCAAAATTTCATCTAAAATCCTAAGAGTTTTTCTCATTTAAATCCCATTTTTCCATTCAAACTCTAAAGGATTTTTTTTTTATTTTCCTATCTTTTCATGAAAAATTCATTTCGTCCCCCATCCAAATGCTAAAAACACCTTATATTTCATATCGTTGCCTCAATCCTTTTGAAATACCCATTTTTCACTCTTTACCACTATACCGCATACAATTCAATCCATACCCGTGGTATAGTGGTAGCGGTTTGGAGCAGTCAAAGTAACCTTTACCGCAGTACCGTAGGGGGTCATCTCATAGACCATGGTGACCACGGTGGATGGAGGAAGCGATCAACAAAGACAACGAGGAGATAGTGAACGGTTAGCGGGCTGATAGTGGTGAACGGGTAGTGGTTACCGCGATACCGTAGCCACTAAAACAATGACCACGGTGATAGCAGTAAGTGGCTAAGTAGTCAACAACAATCATATCGTTGTACCATGGTGGTCAAACCATAGACTGTGGTGACCACGGTAACAGGGAAGATAACAAGAAATGCCAACTACCATACCGTGTGTGGTTAACATAGTGACCGTGGTGGCGTGGTAATAGGAAAGTGAGGAGGAGAGGAAATAGATAATGGTTACCCCATAGTACCATGAGAAAGCATCGAATAGACCGCAGTAGAGCAATAACAATGAGCAGAGATGACACTTAACGTTTGATTGCAATACCGCGGGTTGAAAATGTGAGATTGCGGTAGAGCGATATAAGCAATGATAGCCATGAGAAAGTATTAAAGTGAAAATTTGAAAGCTCAACTATAGTCAGAAATATTTAAATTGCCGATAAGGAAACTTATTTAATTATTTCATTTCTATCAGAATGCAAAACAGTTATGGCGGGTAAAATGAAAAGTCGTGACTGTTGAGTTGTGCTATATAAATATTTGAGAAAAATCAGTCACAGGGGTTCGAGAGGTGGGGATTTTTTCCACTATAATAACAAAACTGGGAAAAAGCAATGAACAGTCCTTCTTGAAACTGGTGTAATAGAGTAGACACTTTCAAACTGGTACAAAAATTTTATGAGTTCGTTTGTTGAGATGACATAATTTGTGAATTTCTTATCTGGTTGTTTCCAATTATAATTTCTTAAATCATTTAAATTAGAATAACAAGTATGTATCTGGTTTATCATGGTGTAATTATCACTTTGTATGGTTTGATTTATAGGTGTCTAGAAGGTCAGAATTAAATTCTTTAAATCAAGTCATAGTGATTTTGGAATTTAGATTGGTTGTTTAAAGAAGAACCTAGTAAGAAAATATTCAAGAGTAATTTATGCAAGCCATAAATTGGGCGAAATAATATGCCAGTCATAGAATTTCATATTTTAAATATGATCAACAATTTGAATTAAGATTGGATAGGGAAACACCCTAGATCCTTGTTATTTTTTACTCCATTTCCCAATAGATAGGAGGCACTGATTAGCAATATCCTAGAGGATAAAATTCCTAATAAATAATATATTCAAATCTTTTCTTTTATGTAGTGGGATTAGTTGTAGTATTTTTGTCTATTCACTACCTTTTTCCATTGTGGGTAGACTGTTTGGCAGGAGATTCATTTTAAATCTGCATGTTTCACATAGGTTCACCCACCTAGGTCTTGCAGAACCTAAAGACTAGAAGGTTTAATTGTATAATTGGCCTTGTATGTTGTTCAAGAATGTTGTAAGGGTCTGGAAAACTCTTATGGTTAAAACTTGTATTTTTGAGAACCAATAGTTTGGCGACTCTTTTGGGGAGTTACTCAAATTTTTTTTTTCAGCCTATCCATCTATTGAGTCAACAAAGATTCACATTCTTTTTTTGGAGATTCCACTGGGGGCAAACCAAAAAAAATCTTTTTCATTTTCCTACTTTTAGGAAAAGTAGGTGGCAACTCTGATTCATTTGATAAACAATGCATGGATGTTGTGAGGCAGTAATACTTTGTCAAGATATTCGAAGAAGAAAGGAGGTAGTAGTCATTGAAGAGAGATTCATAATTAAGAAGTTTAATGAAAAGTGACTCCACTGGGTGAATTAAAATAATTTCATTTTCTCACTTTTAAGAAAGTGAGTGGCGACTCTAATAAATAACTTTTTGAAGAATACTTGGAGCAATACAATTTCTAAACAAAATGGGATGTCTTCAAAGTGTAAAAGGCCTTGTTTTCCCTACCCACCCACCTCAATACCCTGTACACCACAGTTCAACTTATATTCATTATCATCAATTTGCACCTGATGTGGAACCTGCTATCCATCTTCAAAAGATAAGAAAAAGTCTTTTAAAAAAGTTTTATGGCATAAGGAGAGATGAAGGAGAATGGGGATGTGCTTTATTCAACAGAATGGAAAATATCTATGTGCAAATACCTATTAATCACAAGCCCAACACATCCATGTTTATTGAGCAATTCATGAAAGTATGTTGGCCTGATTCAATTCATTGGCCTATGTTAGTGAAACCAATCACTTTTGACCAAGTAGATGTGCTAATTGATATCATTGATAAGGAGATGTATGAGGATGGTGGTGATCATATCAGTGGTAGAATTGATCAATCAATGAAAAAAAACATAGACTCTTTTGAAAATTCATGTTAGAATCAGCAGCTTGAGGAGAAAGAGGATGAATATGCACATACTCAAAGCCAAGACTCCATCACAGAATCAGAATGTGGAATTTCCCCTTTGACCATATTTTGACATAAGAAAATATGAAGGAGAGGATGAAAACTCTCTATACAATAGGATGGTAGACATCTATATGCAATTACCTCCTCATCATAGGCCTACAAAACCCACATTTGTTATACAATTTGCAAGAGCATGGGAGCCTGAATCAACTTATTGGTCAGAGTCATCACAACAACATGCCTTGGATGTAGTAAATAAATTTCTTGATTCCATGCTTGAGACAAGGTATATGGACATTTTCAACAATGAATCTAATAGTGATATCATGAATGATCAAATAATGCAGCCAATGGAGGATAAATGTGTCACTAGGATTTCTAATGACAATTTTTCAGATTTGGAAGATGATTGCAGCATTAATAATATTGGCGGGGACACATCATCTGGAAAGTGCATCAGCAATGTTTTAGAGGCTGCATTAGAAAATGATATCATGATGTTTGACAATGAAGATGTGGAGAGTTTCTCTTGCATAACAAATTGTGAGTCAAATTGTCAAGATGAAATAGTGGATGTTGATCTTCAATAGGATGATTTTTGTAGTTACTATGAAGATCAAGAAGAGGTTGGAGACATGGTTGAAGATATGGAAGCAGAGACCTGTTCACTCAGCAGTGAGCAAGTTTCAGATTTGTTAATGCTTGAATACCAGAGATGTGCACTTAAAGATGAGTCCAAAGTTTTGGCTCCAACCTACATTTGTTTTGACAGTGAAAGTAATAATTCATGTGACCCCATGTGCATCCATCACAGTGATGAGGAATTCTTTGAAGCTGATCAAGGATCCATGTCTGTCCAAGAAGAGGTGTGTGACCCGAATAATTTTTTCTTGTACAAGGAGGTTATTGGTTTGCATGTAATTGATAATGAGTATCCAGAATTGGTTGATCCAAGTATGTATAAAGAAGAGTGTATGAATCAAAAGTGTGTGTCAGTGCCAACTGGTGATAGGAAAGAAGTGGAAAGTAATTTGATTGTTTCAGAAAATACTGATGAGACCAAAAATTTTGATTTTCAAGAAAATCATTCAGATTTTCAGGTCCCAGTGCAGTTGTTGGATCATTCAGAAACATATGATAATGATCATGCCTATGAATGTTTTGTTGAATGTGGATACACTTTGTATGTTGAGGGTGAAATATTTTTTGTGTGATAATAAGAATGATGAAATGCAGAGTGATGAAGTAAATATGAATCTAGTTGAATACAATAATTTCCTAAAGGTTTTCAATGGCAGTGCAAGTTGCAGGATAGGTGGAATGAAGAGTTTCAGAAGAAACCTGATGAGCTCACACTAGAATAAAGTCTATGATAGAGGCAAATGCAGGTTTTTTCTTTTGGGTGGCCTAGGGCCATTCCTTGTGGTTTAATTATTGAACCATAGTAGACATAAGAGGATTAGGCATTTCCAGTGCATGGACAATTCCTAACAAACCTCTTTAAACATTATTTTTGATGCACAGTAATTTTTGAAGGGTCTTGGTTTGCTAATACATGGACAATCTTAGGAATTCCCTTATTAGAAGAATTGCTTTCTTTCCATGTACAATAGTGTAGGGTTTCCATTCTCCATGCTCCATTTTCCATCTCCTTCATGCTCTGATTCATTCCCTCCTTTTTCCATTGCCTTCATTTTCATTTCATTTCCTTTACTCGGTCTGCTCTCACAAAGATATTTTGGATTGTTGTAGTGATTTGCAAAATCACTCATCCCCAACAGGAGCCACTATTAGAACCCAAAATTTCATCTTTCTCATTTAAACCCCATTTTACCATTCAAACTCTAAAGGATTTTTGTTTATTTTCCTATCTTTTTATGAAAAATTCATTTCGTCCTCCATCCAAATGCTAAAAAAACCTTATATTTCATATCGTTCCCCTATTCCTTCTGAAATTCCCATTTTTCACTCTTTACCGCTATACTGCATACAATTCAATCAATACCCGTAGTATAGCGGTAGCGATTTGGAGTAGTCAAAGTAACCTTTATTACAGTACCACAGGGGGTCATCTCATAGACCGTGGTGATCGTGGTGGATGGAGGAAGTGGTCAACAGAGACAGCGAGGAGACGGTGAACGGTTAGCGGGATGACAATGGTGAATGGGTAGGGGTTACCGCGATACTGTAGCCACTAAAACAATGACCACGGTGATAGCGGTAAGTGGCTAAGTGGTCAGCAACGAGCATACCGTGGTACCGTGGTGGTCAAACCATAGACTGTGGTGACCGTGGTAACAGGGAAGATAATAATAAATTACAAACACTATACTGCACGCAATTAACATAGTAACCGCGGTCGCACAGTAACAGGAAAGTGAGGAGGAGAGGAAATGGATAATGGTTACCCCACAGTACCATGAGCAAGCATTGAACAGACCGTGGTAAAGAGGTAAAAATGAGAAGAGATGACACTTAACGTTTGACCGCCATACCGCAGGTTGAAAATGTGAGACCGCGGTAGAGCGGTATAAGCAATGACATCCACAGGAAAGTATTAAAGTGAAAATTTAAAAGATCGACTATAGTCAGAAATATTTAGATTATCGATAAGGCAACTTATTTAAATATTTCATTTCTATCAGAATGCAAAATGGTTATGGAGGGTAAAATGAAAAGTCGTGACTATTGAGCTATGCTATATAAATATTTGAGAAAAATCAGTCACAGGGGTTCGAGAGGTGGGGATTTTTTCCACTGTAATAACAGAACTAGGAAAAAGCAATGAACAGTCCTTCTTGAAACTGATGTAATGGAGTAGACATTTTCAAACTGGTGTAAAAAATTTATGAGTTCGTTTGTTGAGATGATATAATTTGTGAATTTCTTATCTGGTTGTTTCCAATTAGAATTTCTTAAATCATTTAAATCAGAATAACAAGTATGTCTGGTTTATCATGGTGCAATTATCACTTTGTGTGGTTTGATTTATAGGTGTTTGCAAGGTCAAAATTAAATTCTTTAAATCAAGTCATAGTGATTTTGGAATTTAGGTTAGTTGTTTAAAGAAGAACCTGTTAGGAAAATATTCAAGAGTAATTTATGCAAGCCATAAATTGGGCGAAATAATATGCTAGTCATAGAATTTCATATTTTAAATATGCTCAAGAATTTGAATTAAGATTGGATAGGGAAACACCCTAGATCCTTGTTATTTTTTACTCCATTGGCCAACAGATAGGAGGCACTGATCAACAATATCCTAGAGGATAAAATTCCTAATAATAAAATATATTCAAATCTTTTATTTTATGTAGTGGGATTAGTTTTAGTATTTTTGTCTATTCACTACCTTTTTCCATTGTGGGTAGACTGTTTGGTAGGAAATTCATTTTAAATCTGCATGTTTCACATAGGTTCACCCACCTAGGTCTTGCAGAACCTAAAGAGTAGAAGTTTTAATTGTATAATTGGCCTTGTATGTTGTCCAAGAATGTTGTAAGGGTCTGACAAACTCTTATGGTTAAAACCAGCATCTTTGAGAACTAACACAACTTACTATAATATAATATCTGACTAAAATCTCCTTTTCATTATACTTAGATGGATTTTCATGCCCTATTCCAAAGCACAAGTTTTAGAACAGGCAAGAAAGATTTTGGCAAGGGTTAAGGAATTTTTCTTTACTCCTGTCAATTGTATAGTTTACTTCATTCATCCAACATTTTTCCAATGTGTTTCACAATTTTTGGAACCATATCCTATAATTATAGAACTAGTAAAATTAAAATATGTAAGTTTCAAATATGGAATTACATATATTTCTATGAATTTTTGAAAGAAAATATCAAAATGGAGAAGTATTAACAAAATAATTTGCATAATTTCTAAGAGATCATGGAATTTTTTTGCAAAGTTATCTTGAATATATTTAAGACAAAAGTAACTTATAGAGATTGAAGTATAATATCGGTAGTCTAAAATCACCAGTCAACACATCTTAGTAGTATATCAATTCAAGAGAACTAGGTCCACTATCCATTATCCAGTAACACAAATAAAATCAATTCATAAGATTATTCTATTCTAATAGGGTTGACTGGTTGCTTGTTTCTTTTTTACTGTCAGGAAGTCATCAATATACACTTGGTTTTCCCACCTTCTCTTGCCTCATGATCAAAGAGTTTTTACAGAAGGCATCAGAATAACCTTCAAGAATGACAATGGAAATAAGTACAAGGTTAGTATAACTTAATGTTAATTGGGTATGATTTTATTTGTTCAAGACCAATTTAGATTCATTTTCTACTCATTCTACTTTTATTTACATTTATGTTTTTCTATTATCCATTTTGCTTTACATTCATATTCTTCTATACATATTGTGTTTACAATAATGTTTTCCTTAATTTAATCTATGGGAGAGGACCCAGTACCTGAGCATGTTTCAATAGTTGTGATAGTAGTGGTTTATATAATGCCCAACATTTTTCTCAATATTGGACCAATAGTTGTGACTAAAAAGTTGCTAGTGTTGATGATGACTAGTAGTATTTGCAAATTAGTTGCATTCAACTTAGATTTGTAAAATGTATAGAATGACATGAATTGATAACCTTGAAGTTTTTCTTGAGCTGTATAGAATTTTTCTTTTTTTTTGATAGGTAAAGCATAGTCAAGCTGCATATATTAATATCAATCAAAATACATCTGAAAATGTTGGTTTGGGGTCTGCCAATCACTAATTACAGTTAAAAAATTTGTACGCAGACTATCCCTAGTTGATTGCCAAAAAATATTGAATTTCCCCAAGTTTTCAAACATTTTCATCATAGAAAGCCATCGTTTCCACCATATCCAAAAACTCCCTTGGCCATTGAATGCCTTGAACTTTGATCACTCCCAGCCATTTGCAAAGGAAGACCGCTTCAAGCTCCACCCAATGTTGGTGATGAGCCAACTACTCTCCCTCAACATCCAAGATGAATGGTTACCAATCCACAACAATTCCCTCTTGGAACATCTTCTTCATGTCATCAGGGAATGATATCCTGACTCCAAGCCTTGCTACGACCACCATGTTCATGTCTTCTTCCAGCATCCTAGAGGTTAAGACCATCCTCAGGAGGAGCAAGCACCAAATCTTTGGCATGTTCAAGTCCATTAGCGATGCTAGGAAGCGTGACTAAATGTTTGTGTTCGCCCTTTTTTTTTTTCTTGAGAAACAAAACTTCCGACCCAACACCATTCACATAGCTTCGAGGCACAAGATATCCTTGTTTAGGAAGATATACTTCAGCCTTTGGTCTGAGATAAACTTGGTGAATGATGTTTCTATCCTCCAACATTTTAACTTAATGGGAGTCTCCATTTTTTAGTGCAAAGGATATCAAGTGCTTCTCCTTAAATAATTGGGCTTCCATCTCAACTAAGCCGAGGGCCAACTTGCCAACATTAACTCACTCTGTACCTCCCACCATTCTCATTTCCTTCTCTTGCTTCAGTGAGTATCTACTCCCGCATGTGGCATTGATTGCCATTTTAATCCTTTGTCAATGATTATTCCTGTCTTTTGGTGGCTCAATCCCCCAATTCGGAAATGGAATTTGATGTTAGTGACCGATATGCCTACATTTGAACAAATAGTGTTTTTTTTAAACTGCATTGTTTTGTCAAACTTTTGGCGTACCTCCAAAAGCATCTGATGAATTTGCAATATGTCCGATGAAACTTTTAACGTAATGACTTGCCTATTTTGTTGCAATTTCGAGAGACTTTTGTTGTTGTTCTTTCGATCTCAAGTATGTCGCCAAGACTCATGTTGATGTAATCTTATCGGTGTGACATAACGGGTCGGGTAGACATTCAGAAATTACTCCAATGGTATACGTCTTGCCAATATGCTTCACTCGTGATTCATCGATGAGACAAGATGAGTATCTTGCTGATGAAACTTTATCACTAAGACCATAGGCTAGTCCTCTTGATATATCTTATCAAGCAATTTTGATCGCTATAACAGTCTTGATCTTTCATCGATATTTGCAATACTTCCAATGAAAGCATCTGACAAATTCACAATACGTCCGATGAAACTTTCATCGTAATGACTTTCCTATTTCATTGCAATTTTGACGGACTTTTGTTGTTGTTCTTTTGATCTGAAGTATATCACCAAGACTCTTGCTAATGTAATCTTATCAACGTGACATAGTAGGTCAAGTAGACATTTAGAACTTACTTCAATGGTATATGTCTTTCCAATATGCTTCCCCTATGCTTCATCGATGAGATAAGATGATTATCTCACCAATGAAATGTTATCACTGAGACCACAAGCCAGTCCTCCCGATATATCTTCTCAGATAATTTTGATTGGTTTAATAGTCTTGATCTTTCACCGATATTTATAATACATCCAACAAAACGTTTGTTGTAATGGCTTGCCTATTTCGTTGCACTTTTGACGAACTTTTATTGTTGATACAATGCTTTGGAAAAGGCATGCCACTTGTGTTCTTCCTACTGTTCGTCACTCGATCAATGAAATTTCCATCAATATTTTGACGAACACCAAGGCCCTTTTTTACTGGTGGCAACCGACAAAACTGAGTCATGATTTCGATGTTTTAAAGATAGTCGAGAAAGTGACAAAATTTTTGTGACAAATTATTTCAACAATTCGTCGGTATTCCGATAATAGATTTTTGATATTCCAACAAACATTCATTGTAAAGTGGAGTCAAATATAGTAGTGTCTACTTCACCAACAGAGAAAATTCTATGTCTACCACAACTATTTATTCTAGTTATGATATGTTTTTGAATGGTAATAATAATGATCAATGTGAGCTCCTCCATAAACCGTTGCTTGAGAACCTGAGAATGTCAAAGGATAAGAAGTACCCTTTTAAGGTTGGTTCTTTGATTGTGTGTTTATTATTCTATTTCCTAAGGAAGCTTCCTAAAAAATCTAGAACTATTTATTGGGATCCATCCCGACTCGTTGCACATAATATCTTTGAGCACATGAGTAAGCTAGGTGATATGAACAATGTTGCAAATTACTTTACAATTTTTTTTTCTATTTTTAAGAATAATATGAATGAGAGAGACGAGATTCAAAAAAAGATTGTCAAAAAATATAAAAAATGAGATTATATTTCATGTATCTTTTAATGAATGTATGATAGAAGTTGTGGGACCTTGGACCATCTAGATAAGGCCTCTGGGTTATGAAATTTTAGAAGATGATGTTGAAGGTTATGTGCAACTCTTGAACATTGAAAATTCTGAAGGATCCGAATGAGCCCCAAATTGGGACTTATGTAGAGAAATCAAAGGAAGTTTGCTTAGAGTAAAATAAAGCTAAGAGTAAGAAAAATGTGGAGAAAATGCTCAATCAATGTTTCACACCCAAGGAGTAAGCTTGAGAAAGAGTTGTTCAAGGTCAAAAGGATGAAGAACTATCTAGTGTGAGGAGATCTGGTAGGACCCCTCCTTCCATTCCTACTTTTGGACCTGCTACAACGAATCCTATACCCAACACTGTCAATAAAGGAAAAGGCTTGGTCCCCTCCAAACTTACTACTAGATCTGGGAAGAGAAAAGGTGTTCCTCTAGTAGCCCCTATCAAACAAAGAAAATAAAAGGCTATTGGGGACAAGAACATGAGTGTAACTAAAGACTAGGAGGAAGAGGAAGAAGACCCTGATACAAGGTTGACAAGAAAGAGAAGGGTGAGTGTCTCCTCCAGTGCAGGTGCATCACTGAAACGAGTGTTGGCTCGAGGAAATTTCATTGTGTCGTCCTCTAAAGACACTGATGAACAAGATGTTAAAGATGCAAATAAGACTAAAGTTGAAGAGGAAGTTTCTTTGGACCATGAAAAGCAAAATGTATCCCTGATAAGACTTGGTTCCCCTCTTAAACTTGATGTTTTGGTAAATAGTATGTTGAATCAAGACAATATGGTGAAGTCCACAACGAAAGTGTATAATTTAGTAGGAGAAGAGGATAAAGAAACAATGATTCTTGCTATCATCAAATTTGTTATTATTTTGAAAGAAAAATCATGGGATAACATTAAAATTTTGATGTTCCTAAGAATTTGTGGGAAGTTCTAATGAAAAGAAGAGTAGAGGTAGTTGATCTAGAAGAGAATATAAGAAACAAATCATATAAAAAAATTGCATCTTCTCTGTCTCCAAATAATTTAGAATCCTTGAAGAGGATATATGCTAAAAATTTTAGGGAGAAAAGAAGAGACAATACCCTAATGCCAAAAGATAAGAAAGAAATCAAATAAATAAGGAAGGAAACAATAAGTATTGTCAAAGATACTATGGAAAGGTATGGCATGATTGGTGCATCTGGTTTGGCATCCAAACCTAGAAAATAAACATTTGCAGAAGTTGTTGAAGAACCTCCTTCTAGTGCTCTCAATGATAATATACCTCGAGAAGTGAATGACACAAACGTCCCTCTGAAAACAAGTAGTACAAATATTCTACTAGAGATTAATTCTATTAATAAGGATCCAAAAATTTAAAAACATGCTAAAGAAAATGTTGAAGTAGAAGTTCATATTGTTACCCCTCTGGTACACCCCGAAGAAGTAGATATAGATAAGGGAGAAAAGTAGAAAAGAGAAGAAGAAAAAGAAGAAGAGAAAATTGAAGAAGAAGGAAATGGAAGAAGAAAATGCAGAGGAAGAAAAAGCAGAGGAAGAAGAACAAAACAGAAATGAGAAATCAAATAACATTGTTAGAAGGAATGAAGAAGTATCCCAACAGGTTGCAGAATCACAAAATTCCACTGGAGAATCTTCCTCCAATGATGATTTTTTGAAAGGACTATTGTCTAAGAAGATTATATTTCAACTGGTAGTTCCTTCGAAACTCTTGCAGCTTCTGATGAATCAAGGTTTTGCAGATTTGAACATGATTTCTTTTGTGCACAAATTGGTGTTAGGCAATGTATTTCATGCATCCGGTAGAAGAGAAATCTTGGAGATGCATCAAAAAGGGACAAAGTTGATTGAAGATGCCATTAAGGCCCTGCAAGATGTTACACTAGATACATATGTTGACACATCTTTCTCTCCTATTGAGAACTTGAAGCTTCTATTGGACTCCTTTAAGGAGCATGTCTCGGGACTTATTGAGAAAGTAACGCAGGATGTAGAAGAGAAGATGAGTGAGAAAATATTGTTGATCCATCATGATAAATGTTCCTGAACACATACCAATGTTGAGAAAAGACTTGAAGTTGTGAAGGCTTGTGAAGCTAATACTGTGTTTGCATATTGTTTAAAGTGTTTTGATGCCACTCAAAGATAAAATATCTCATGGACTGCATTGAGTCCCAGTTGTCTACTGTCTCCAACACTTACAATGTATCAATGGATAGAGATAGATCAACCTGGAATGTTATTTCAATGCACAAATAAAAATTCTTTATGTTGCAGAAGCAAAAGGAAGAGATAATTAGGAAGTTTGGCTTGCTTGGTGATAATGTGAGAATGGAGTATGCTCTAATAGCCAATGCCTTGGCTAATGCTGAGAATTTGGACAAGATAAACCTCACTCCAGAATTTCTGGATGAAGTTGAAGAAAACTTTATTGCTTTAGATTCTTTGAACAAGCTTCTAGCATCTGCTAAGAAGAGTTAGGAAAATGAAAAATCAGTCTGGCAAGGAATTCTTAAGGAATTGCAAAGTGCTTCCTCCTTTGGGTAGAAGAAGGAAATGGAAGAAGAAAATGCAGAGGAAGAAAAAGTAGAGGAAGAAGAACAAAACAGAAATGAGAATCAAATAACATTGCTAGAAGGAATGAAGAAGTATCCCAACAGGTTGCAGAATCACAAAATTCCACTGGAGAATCTTCCTCCAATGATGATTTTTTGAAAGGACTGTTGTCTAAGAAGATTATATTTCAACTGGTACTTCCTTTGAAACTCTTGCAGCTTTTGATGAATCAAGGTTTTGCGAATTTGAACATGATTTCTTTTGTGCACAAATTGGTGTTAGGCAATGTATTTCATGCATCCGGTAGAAGAGAAATCTTGCAGATGCATCAAAAAGGGACAAAGTTGATTGAAGATGCCATTAAGGCCCTACAAGATGTTACACTAGATACATATGTTGACACATCTTTCTCTCCGATTGAGAACTTGAAGCTTCTATTGGACTCCTTTAGGAGCATGTCTCAGGACTTATTGAGAAAGTAACACAGGATGCAGAAGAGAAGATGAGTGAGAAAATATTGTTGATCCATCATGATAAATGTTCCTCAACACATACCAATGTTGAGAAAAGACTTGAAGTTGTGAAGGCTTGTGAAGCTAAAGCTAATACTGTGTTTGGATATTGTATAAAGTGTTTTGATGCCACTCAAAGATAAAATATCTCATGGACTGCATTGAGTCCCAGTTGTCTACTGTCTCCAACACTTACAATGTATCAATGGATATAGATAGATCAACCTGGAATGTTATTTTGGTGCACAAATAAAAATTCTTTATGTTGCAGAAGCAAAAGGAAGAGATAATTAGGAAGTTTGGCTTGCTTGGTGATAATGTGAGAATGAAGTATGCTCTAATAGCCAATGCCTTGGCTAATGCTGAGAATTTGGACAAGATAAACCTCACTCCAGAATTTATGGATGAAGCTAAAGAAAACTTTATTGCTTTAGATTCTTTGAACAAGCTTCTAGCATCTGCTAAGAAGAGTTAGGAAAATGGAAAATCAGTCTGGCAAGGAATTCTTAAGGAATTGCAAAGTGCTTCCTCCTTTGGGTAGGATTTTTTTGTTTTTACATTGCTTGGGATAACTCCTTAGGGGGAGTTTCGATGTTTGATTTTTTTATTTTTTTGGACCATGTGTACATATCTTTCATATTTTTGTTCAACCTTTGTCTTTGATTTTAAAGGGGGAGAAGATGAATGAGAAATAAAGTATATTTTATATAGTTTTGTAAATTATTTTTGGCACATGTTGCCATCAATGACAAAGGGGGAGATTTTTGGAAGAATGAAGATCATATCCCTTGCTATTAATTTTATTGTCATTGATGTCATCATAATATATGAATTGCAACTGCAATAATCTAAGTAACATTCATCCAGTATTCTAAACCTATAATACAGGTTTATCCTCTGGTATTTTGCTCTGGTATCCTCTCTGCTAAACAGAGAATGCTTCAATTTTTGGGAAGTTGGTTTTGGTTGGTAAAAGCATGCTTGGACAGGATCTTGTGTGTACAGGTGATCATGGTATCATTTTCTTATTAGGTATTTTTGTTGGTCGACCTATCAAGTGGATAAATATGTAATGGACTAATTTTTTCTGTGTAATCCATGTTGACATACCACTCAGTTGAATCATTTTTTGAAGAATTTTTGTATTTCCTTGGAGTCGACTTGATTGTTAACTTATGGGCAATCAGATATATATACAAGTTGTTTTGAAGATATGGAGTATGAGTGAGTGTGAGAGATATACAAATGTTGGTAGATTGTGTGGAAGTGAAAAGATCGAAGTGTGATCTACTGGCATACAAATCTCTGGAATTACAAAGGAACTAAATCTGCACTTGAGGTGTACTTCTATGAGTTCAATTTTGGCAGTTAGCCATTTTGTTAATTGATTTTTGTAGGAAATGAGCCTCCCATTTCGGAAAGTGAGTCCTGGTAGTAAGCCACCTCTTTGTAATATCTTATAATCGGTTATACTATATTGTGAGTTAATCCTCACCATGTTTTTTCCCATTCTAGGTTTTCCGTGTAAAAATTTTGGTGTCTCTTGTGCTCTATGTTTCATGTTATGTTGATGATTTTTCTTATCTTAATCATCATATGCATTGGGTTAATTGGATGGTTTTTTTTCAATAAGTTTAAGGATATACTGATTCACCCCTCTCAATATATTGGATATTTAACAGTTCCTTTGTACGAAATCCTCCAAAAATTGACTGTCCTACTACTAGTTAGGACTAATTGCTTGAATGGGCTAGGTAGCAACAAGGTTTTTTAACTTCATGAATTAAACCTTCACTCCAACACCTCAAACATGTCATACAAGGTTTTTACCATCAATTCACATCACCTAAAACAATCTCCCAAAAGCTTTTCAACAAAACCCTAAGCCTATAGGGTTCCTAAGCCTAATACATGAACATATTAGGCTAGGGCATCAATTTACATATTCCAAACACCTTCCCCTACATCTGCAAGTTTTTGAAAATCAAGAACATGCCTACTTCTTCTATTCCACCAAGTTTCAAAATTTTTTACTAGGTGGAATGGAACTTATTACATTTTTTCAATCACTAGCAACCCTAGCCAGGGTTTCAACTAGTTCAAATTAAAATACTTCTAACTTGAAGAAATATTAAGAAAAATGAACAAAATGAAATGAAATGGAAAGAGTATTCACTTCTCTAACAATTTTCTATCAGTTTCAAGCCATGAGAAGATTGTATGAAATCGTACAAACAATTGTAGCAGCAGAATTACGTTCCAAAATGCAGAAAATTGATTTCTTTTATTGACTCAAACTTTAAAATTCAACATTCCAACCTTGCATTCGACCACACAAGGCATTCTTAAATCATTTTACATCATCTCCAAACTATTCCCAACAAATTTTCAAATTATAAACTCAACTAATCATCATTAATCCATGTTATGCCAAAACTTACAAAAGTTGCTTTGACAACATTTAAGCAACTTGACAACATTTTGCAATTACACACTACAACACTTCTAATGACTCAAGACCAACTCAAACAGACATGAAATGTTCATTGAAGAACTTATTACATGAAAATATCTCACACAAACCAAAACATCAACTTTTTACCCTTCTTGGAGGTATGACAACCTAGGTGCCCCTACACTAGAAGGCGAGTTGTTTAACAAGATAGCTTTAGCATCTTCGTCATCTATTGTAGAGTCTTAACTTCTACTAAATACCTAATGAGAGAACTCAAACTACTTGTATGAATTGACATTATGATTCCATCTTCCATTTTGAACCAAAACAATCAAAGTTTTAGGGAATTTTTTTTATTGAATGCCTTTTCTCCAAATAGTTTATTGAGATTATCCCAATTTTTTGTTGATGATTTATCTAAATCTACTTGATTTAGTTCAAAGTTAGAAAGAGAAAGACCAATAATAGCCTTGTATTTATCATCTCCACTATTCCAATCTAATAACTTAGTTGGATTTGTAGGTGCTTTTTTTTTTCTACTCACTATTCCTCTTAAATTCTTATTCATTAGTTGCATTTGAATTTTCATTCTCCAAGTATGAAACTTGAGTCCAGAATACTTGTCTGATGGAATCTCTATAATGCTACATCAACTTTACATAAAATCTATACCACTATCAACTCACAAATTATCATTAAAAAAATATTGCAAAAGTAAAGCATATTACCTAGTTGTCATTCTTCACTTACTTATGCCATAATAAGTCCTTCAAGCAACTTGTATTGGAAAGGATCATCTTTTCCAATCACAAATAAACCCCTATTATTCATCTTCTACAATCTGAATGCCTTAAATAATAGATTTTAGGAATAGAAGGTAAATAAATATTTGGATTCCTTTTAACTTTTTTCACGCCACTAAAAATCCAAATAATAACTTTTGTTAACTGAACTATGCATACTCTCCTTTCATACAATTATTAAAAATAAAATTACAATATATCACATACCACTCTTTCCTTAATCTCCAGAACACCTTTCTCTTCTTGAATGGAGAATTGATCCTACAACTTAGAAATTCTTCCTTCTAGCACTTGATGTGTACCTCTATGCTGAAGAACTTAATCATAAATTATTTGAAACAATAAAATAACACACAAATAATGTATGGGGTGGTTAATATGCACCAAGCATCCAAGAATTCACTCAAAACATCTTTGAATAAATCTTATATGTTGATTTCCACCATAGTGCTTACCTGAGGAGGTGTAAAGAAATATTGTATGGGTTTCTAGTGGGGCTTCTATGATTTAGAAGATCCTTACCTATTTTCATTGATTGTACTAGTGAGTCCTCAAGAATTCCTAAGAATTGGTTCAGATATAGTATGAATTACCAAATATTTTTAATACATCTTGGGAATCCTGAACAAAGATCTTATCATTGTTATAATGGAAATAATAAATGTATCTTCTCAAAATTACTTGATGCAAGCTCACTAGCTAAATTCTTGCCTCTTATCATGTTTCTATCATCCGCTACAAGAACATGATAATTATGTACTCTGATACCATATAATGGTGAAATATTTGATTGATCATTTGATGTAATGCAAAGCCTTTATACAAGGGAGAAAGTGAGAAGTTGCATAAAACTGTTTAACTGAAATAGGTAAACTATAATACCCTTTGACAATGAATTGTTAACAATGTAATATGATATTATGCTAGGGTATGTGCACGATCATGATGGGCCAAAAAGTGGCAATGAGAAAAAAATTATGTTTTGGATCGACTCAAAAACGTAGAAATGTCAAGTTGACTTTTTTTAGGCTCGGGTTTCAGTACATTCCCCCAAAGCAATGCCCAAATGTACTTTTTATAAATTGGATATCTGATTTGCGCAAACTATATAAATAAAAAACAACCATCTATTAAAGTCATTTCACACATTTTGAATGTGAGCGCACAAGGAGAAGTCAAAATCCGTTTTCACTAGATATTCAATTTGAAAGGTAAGTTTTTGGCTTTTTTAATGTTGTAATCGATTTTTCAATTAGATTCTTATAATTTTAAGTAGTTTTTATGATTTTTTTTTCAAAAGTAGGGTTTTTTATTGATTTTTATTAAAAACTAGAGTTTACAATGAATTTTTATTGAAATTAATGTTTTTAAATGTATTTTGATTTAAAAACTAGTGTTGTTGATGTATTTTTATCAAAAACTAGAGCTTTTTATGGATTTTTGTGAAAAAGTAGGGTTTTTTTGGATTTTTATTAAAAACTAGGGTTTTTTTACAATAATTTCATTTATATTATGTAATTTCAATTAGATTAATTAGTTTTTAACTTTAATCAGGTATTATGGCTGAGAATGAAAATGTACAAATGCCAAACGCTCTACCACCTCCGTAGCCAAATGCTCCACCACCTCTGCAGCCACCAATTGAAGACTTAATTGGTGAAAAATTAGGGCAATTGAGGGGCATTTGTGAAGTTTATAAGACAATCCCTCGATTGAGATATATGACAAACACATTGAAGGAAATATTTAAAAATATAGAAACCCTCTCCACCCAACATAATCCCTTTCATTCGTGGTGAGAAGACATGAGGGAATATTATGCATGTGGATTATCTTACAATGATGTGAAAGATCTCCAAATAACCAAAGCCCAAATAGCCTCTTTATTCACTAACCCCCACACTGGTTTTCTAGTGAACGTTAATAAACCAAAACTTTCTATAAAATGGTGCATGAATAGGGACATTGTAGATAAATTTTGGGATCGTTGGTGTATGGTTTTTGATAAACCACCGAATAAAAATGATGGTATACCATTTTACTATACAAAAAAATTATATGTTGAGTTTGTGTTAGGGCATCATGTCAATTAATTTGGCATTAAACCCTTCCAAGGCGTCGATGGAGGTATGCCCCAAGATAGACCAGGGGCAGTTAGATTAGTCCCATGCCCATATGTTCCCCCTCCTCCCCTTCCTCCGCCACCTCTAGTATATCATCAAGAGATTATCTAGGATGCAGCCACACAAACTATTCAGGCTATTCACTCTTTGAGTGGTCATTTGGTTTTGCAAGCTTCTACAATAGCTCAACCACATTCTGGTGATGTTGGGAAAGGATCAAGTGTTGTTGCATCATCCTCCTCAGGCCCACATATGTGTGTGCCACATAATTGCACTATGTGCCACCAGATATGCTTGGATCCTCTTGTACAACCCGTTGAGCATCCCTTGGACACTTCTGATTATGACCTCCATGATGTGGAAATTATAGATCAGTCGCAGGGGAGTGGAGCGCACCCTATAGAGTCCTCTCCTGCTAGAGAGGGGGATGTTGGAATAGTGACATAGGTAATATTTTGATAAAGAAAAAGATCAACCTAAAGAGGTATGCGTTTATTTTATTTTGTGTTTGGTAAATATGTTCCTATTACCAATAATCGTATGCTAACTTGGACCAATTTTATGTTTTTGTTCACATATATAGATTGGAATTTCAAAAGTTGGTTTGGTATATTCTAGGACTCCTGACCCTTTGAAGAGATGTATATTTCAGGTAATCAATATTTCAATTTTAGAGTTCAATTAGAATTCAATGTATATTGATTTTGATGTTAATTATTCGATTTTAAATTATATAGTATAACTAATCTCAATTGTGGTTTGAATTTTTCTTGTGCACCTACCTTCAGAGCCAATGAGTGCTTCAAAGAGGCTCCATTTTGATGATCCACTAGTAGTTTAGGATAAGATAGACATTTTGGCATGTAAATTTTGAATATATATTGAGATGGCATATGCCACATTTTGTAAAACTTTGTTTGAGTTGGTGTCGATGCCATTTTTGTATATGGACATACACTTGATTATTGGATAATTTGATATATATAAGTTGGCAATCAAAAATTAATTTGTTCCTCATGTGCATGATTAAACTCTTTGAAAATTTTATCTTGAGCAATGGTTAAATATCAATGTACAATAGCATAAAAAAGAATGGTTATATTATGTAGTTTATATTTATATCGTTGATTACATTGCATTGCACATCTTTTAAACTCAAAGCATTACTTTGCATTGCATAAATAACAACTAGATGTTGATAGATGAAAAAATTTCAATTAGAATATAGTTTTTACAAAGTCAACCTAAGTAGTTATGCAATTATTGCACATTGCATAACTAAAACCTAGGAGCAGTTGTCAATTGCATTTGCTTGTCATGGAATTCTATGAGACCAAATTTATTTGAGGATTTTTTTCAAATAGTCCACTACCTTGTCTATGCTACAACATTTTTCATACATGTCTACCAAAGCTTTTAATCAAACAATTCACTAGCTTGTTGGTAGGGATTATTAGAATTTGTATGCTTTGACCTCACTCAATCCTGAAACCACTTCATTCCCTCTTAATTTTGTTTTCTTAAACTTAAAATATCATTGTATTATGCTGCCCCATAATTTGGCTTACACTTTCTTTGTAAAATCACCAATTTTCCCTTGTTTTTGCCCATTCCAACTAGGGTTTCACACTTTTACTCTTCTTGGGTTACTCTTAATCACTCAAACCTCTTAAACACCATTAAATACACCTTTTCCAATAGTTTCCAACAATTTCTAACCTATTTTTATTCAACTTCTCAAAAACTCACTCTCTAGCATTACTCAAAAGGCACAAAAATTTGTGTTTCTTAATAGGGAAGCCTTCTCATACCATTCTAATCCCTTTATCACCCCTAAAAACTTTTTCCTACACCTACCCCTATCTAATTCATGCCCATTCCTCTGAGGTACAACCTATACAGAAGGAGGAATGGCCTTGACAATTCATGAAATCTTACATGTTTTAGGTGCTCCTGAACCATACTCCCCGGGTACAAAAGATTTATTTCCCATAAATCACTCCATAGGTCTACTCCTATCTTCTTCAAAATCCCTTCAAACCCACTTCAAGTCACTTCCATGGAAATCTTCATCTGAGGGATTTTGTACCCTCCATGCTTTGCATTGTCTTGGTCTTGCCATGCTTGATCCTTCTCAAATGGATGTTCTTGTTGCTATTTGTCTTCATTGACACCTGCAAATGGTGTTTCCCAAGATTTGACACCTGCACACAAAAATTCAGTACACAAAGCTAAACATCCATACATTAGTATCTCTATTTCATGCTCTTCCATAAGATTTTGCCAACTAGACATGTATTTATGCCCTTCAACTCTTCTCTTCACAATCTTTCTCAGGTTCTTTATGGTTAGAACCATCCCCATATTAGCATACATTTTCCACAAAACCAAATATGAAAACCAAGGACAATCTCCTGTCCTAACACCATATTCCTCAAACTCTTCTTCTCTAGCCTTCACTAGGCCACTCACCATCAACTCTTCCTCTCTAGTTTCCCACCTAATCTACTATTTGCAAGATTACACATTTGAAGGTTGATAGATTGAGAGGTTAGGTGTGATCTATTTATGCTAAATAAGGTCAATGAAGACCATTTAAGGTGTATTAAGTTGAAGTTTTGAGTCTAGGGGTCCAATCTGCCAAAAATGCATTCTTGCTTCAAAATTGTCAAAATTTCCATGTAGTCTTTCAAAGGAAAACTATTAAAATTGTAAAGGTAACTGCAAGATAGGAGTCTAGAAGTTGTGGTAGGGTTGAAATAAAGGTGTTTGACTAGTTTTTCACACAAAAAACAACATTGGAGTTCAATTGGAGGCTGAAAACTACTTCTAAGGGCATCAATAAATCTTGTTCTAAAACTCGTATGACCAAACCAACTATTCCATCACATCCGGATGGGTACGTTTAGGTAGGGTATGGCTCTCTTTCACACCCAAACAAATCGAAGTAGTCCAAGTTGCGTTCAATCAACGAAATCCCTTAAAAGTCCAAAGTGTAGAAGGGCAACAATCTTTGACAGACTGTTACTCAAAAACCGTGATTCTTACCGACTCTTCGTCTGAGGCTATGATATCATGTTGGGACCATCTACAATAAAATCTCTCAGTTTTTTCTATCTCGAAGGATTTTTCCCATGGTGATGATTTTTTAGTTGAGGGAAAAGTTGTCAAATGCAAGCAATGTAAAGTCGCAAAGTGGTGCAAATTTCATTCTCAAACGCGTACGACCAAATAGACTATTCCAACACATCTGTATGGGTACGTTTACACTATGGATGGTCCTCTTTTGCACCCAAATACGCCGAATCACTCTGAGCTACATTGGACTGATGATTTCCCTTAAGAGTCCAAAGTGCTAAAAGGCACCAATCTTTGAAGGGATATTTATTGGAAATCATGATGCTTACAGACTCTCTGTCTGAGGATATGATATTGTGTTGGGACTATCTATAATAAGCTCTCCCAATTTTTTCTATCTCAGAGGTATTTTCTCGTGGTGATGAGTTTTCAGTTGAGGGAAAAGTTGCTAGTTGCAAAGTGGTGCAAATTTCATTCTCCAACTCATACAACCAAAAAAATTGTTCCAAAATGTCTGGATGGGTACGTTTACACTAGGTATGGTCCTCTTTTGCACCCAAATACGTTGAATCACTCTGAGCTACTTTGGACCGACGATTTCTCTTAAGAGTCCAAAGTGCTAAAAGGAAAAAATATTTGAAGGGCTACTTCTTGGAAATCATGATGCTTATAGACTCTTCATCTGAGGATATGAGATCATGTAGGGACCATATACAATAACCTCTCTTGGTTTTTTCTATCTTGAAGGCGTTTTCCTGTGGTGATGAGTTTTCAGTTGAGGGAAAACTTGCTAAATGTAAGGAGTGTAAAGTTGCAAAGTGGTGCAACTTTCATTTTGTAACTCGTACGACCAAACAGACTATTCCAACATATCTGGATGAGTACGTTTATGCTAGTTATGGTCCTATTTTTCACCCAAATACACTGAATCACTCTAAGCTACATTGGACCGACGATTTCCCTCAAGAGTCCAAAGTGCTAAAAGGCAACAATATTTTAAAGAATATTTCTTGGAAACCATGATGGTTACATACTCTTCGTATGAGGATATGAGATTGTGTTGGGACCATCTACAATAACCTCTCTTAGTTTTTTCTATCTCGGAGGTGTTTTCCCATGGTGATGAGTTTTCAGTTGAGGAAAAAGTTGTCAGATGCAAGCAATGTAAAGTTGCAAAGTGTTACAACTTTCATTCTCTAACTCATACGACCAAATATAATATTCCAACATGTCTGGATGGGTACATTTACACTAGGCATGGTCCTCTTTTGTACCCATATACACTGAATCACTCTAAGCTACATTGGACCGACGATTTCCCTTAAGAGTCCAAAGTGCTAAAAGGCAGCAATCTTTGAAGGGATATTTCTCAAAAACCATGATGCTTACAGACTCTCCATTTGAGGATATAAGATCATTTTGGGACCATCTACAATAACCTCTCTCGGTTTTTTCTATCTTAGAGGTGTTTTCCCGTGGTGATGAGTTTTTAGTTTAGGGAAAAGTTGTCAAATGCAAGCAATGTAAAGTTGCAAAATGGTGCAACTTTCATTCTCTAACTTGTACGACCAAACGGACTGTTCCAACATGTCTGTATGAGTATTTTTATGCTAGGGATGGTCCTCTTTTGCACCCAAATATGTCGAATCACTTTGAGCTACATTGGACCAGCAATTTCCCTTAAGAGTCCAAAGTGTTAAAAGGCCATGCCATCTATTGTATGATTTTTAGCTCAATGGTATGGCCATGGTCGATATTATTAGGATTGTATAAGGTGAATATGTGGGTTTAAAGAGCTAGAAAGGTCTATAGTTGAGTTTGTGATTTGCCATGCATGGCAAAAGTGAGTGAAATTAGATAAAAAATGGTGGTTACAACATGCTAATGTAAATGAAATGTGGGGGCATAAATATTTAAGGTTGGATCAAGCTTCTGCAAATCCTAATAGTCATGTTTGATGAGTTTATAGGGTGTGGTAAGGTTTGGGGAGTGAATTTGTACCCAAGTTTGGTTTTGACGATCAAATTGGAGTTTAAATAATATTTAATTGTAATTGCGTTGTTTAAATCCGTCTAGCTCTTTCATCAGAAAACTCTTACCTAATCAACTTGAACATCATGCACACCCAAATACCTTGTTTCCACTTTGCTAGATCAAAGAATCAATTACATGGGAAATGAAATTCACATGAACTTTTTACATTTTTGTTTTTGGAAAAAGTGGCAAGCCACTATAATTTATTATATATAAATAGGAGATATTACAAAGCCTAGTTCAAATGAGCATACCAATAGGAAAGAACCAAGAAGAAAACCTCTAGTTGTAGCTCGATTAAGTACAAAAATATCTTTACATTTTAAACATACCCTTTATACAATTCCAAACATTTGACCCATATTTCAAAAAACATTAGTGGAAATAGATTATGCCTATACACAGTTATGACCTTTTTACATTGTTTCTCATTTCAAATTTCAAATTTTACAAAATTTTCCTATTAGAGGCATTCAGGACACAGTCTTCAACAAGAGTAGTATGTTGATGTTCTGGAGTGACAAGCACCTGTACAAACCATCAACATAGTAGCTAAACTACATACAATAGAAAAGATGCTTAGAATAACCAATCTATATTAATATAATTTGTCGCATACCTCTCTGAAAGGATCAAAGTTGCCTATTGTTGCAATAGATCCATGATCAATCATGCCAGGAATATCGCAAAAGTTATCAAATAATAAATCTATATTGTCACAAGAAAAAAGATGCTTAGACTAACAAATCTATATTAATCTAAACAACCTGAGTGATGATGATTTGGTAATGTAAACTATAAAAGATGCTTAGAATGACCAATCTATATTATTCTAAATGACCTAATTGATGATGAGATGGTAATGCAAACTATGAAAGATGCTTTGAACAACCAATCTATATTATTGTAATTTGTCACATACCTCTCTAAAATGATCATAGCTAGCTATTGTTGCAGCAGGTCCATGGTCAATCGTGCCAAAAATATCCCAAAAGTACATACAAAATATCACTATTAAAGACACTTGCATTGCAATAGTATACAAAATATCAGTATTAAATAAAAAACACTAATGAACTTAAGCATAATGAACCTAAGCATTGTACCTTCCATTCTTGAATATGTTATTCAAGTGTGCCTGAAGGGTCATCTCTTTGCTTAAGAGTATCCAATATTGCTTCATGATCAACATTACTAAGTGTCCATAGATGTTTTTTCAACAAGTTTGGCATGATGCTTCAACAACTTAACATTTGTTGCTATAACAAGGTGTGAATACATGAGAATGGTTTTTTGTTTCTCATAGTCTTCAAATGTAGGTATGCCATTCTTTCTAATCATGTATGTTCGCAACCAATTTCCTGTAACCACAACTGAATCTGTAGGATACACAAACCCATCATCATCTTCCATCGATTGTGTTAGCTTGTTCTCTACCCACACACATTGATCCAATCAATATTTTGATCTCTCTTCATTCCCCTATGGTGCAACAACTGCAAAAACATGTCCTGGTTGTAGTAGATCTGAAAGTCAGTCGTAATCAAGTGAACTTTCCATTGTGTCATTTTTCATGGATATTGCTTGAGATAAAGGAGTTAGCTATTGTGGAACCCATGTATCCACCCACTCACTTGACTCACATTGATCCCACTCACACTGAATACAACTTTGACAAAAACAAGCCAATTGTCATGTCCAAATGGTCCATGTTCTTACATTTGAGCTTAAAAATGAATGCATATTTGAAGAATCTTTGATTGTATGAAAATTCAATCTACCTCCCATTGTACCCTCCTCAACCAACCAAAATAATTTGTGCACTGTTGAATCAAGTGTCCCTCCCTGTGACAATTTTGAACTACACCAATCAAAAATAGAACGTGCATCACTGAATTTCGCTCCTGAAATCTTCAATTGCTCCTTAACTAGAGCTCTCTTTACACATGCACCTGCTCCATCATGCTCCCCTTTCCCATGCCCAACGTCAAAAAAACTCCAAATATTAGATACACTCCTCTCTACATGCTTTCTACTCAACCAATAAAACATACGAGCATTCTTGAATTCACCTATGTAGTTATCTGACCAAATGAGATGTCAACCCAATGCTATATCATGCTCCTACAAGAACTCAAAAAAAAATCTCCAAACAATATTGGACACACTCGGACGAGTGAGATCTATCATCACTCATATAAAAATGATACTCTCTGATTATCTTTTGATCCGAGCCTCTATACTATTAGGTTCATGTCTAAACGTTATGTGGACAAAAATAGCAATCTGAATGGAATTGTAATACTGAGATTGTACCTCATTTTGTGGTTGCAATGTATAGTTTTTCGCAAAAATCAACCACTAATATAATAGTTTCAAATGGAAAAGAGTCCTTACATATCCTGAATTTTTGATCCAACCATTGAGACCTATGACTATGCCTTGCATACTTGTAGAAAACATTTTCCTTAAAATCTGAAATAAAATCAGCAACTCTGCATTCTTTTGTAACCAACTCGCATCTAGAACCTTCACCTCCACTCTACAAAGTATATTTGACTATCCCATATCTCTTTTTCTCAACAATATTATTTCCAAATTCATGTTCGCAACCCTCATGAAAATATTGAACAAACTTTGACAAGCCACCACATTGTGAGCACTTCGCATTTAAACAATCATTTCTATAGAAAAAGGAACCATCATCTCTAGAACATAAAAATAGATCTAGCAAGTCCCTTGATGATTTCAGAAGATGCATTGCACCACACTCGTGCAACATTTCATTAGTATGCAAAGTAGAATAGATATAGTATAATAGTTCATGGTACATTGAAAACTCCACATGGTATTTGCAACAAGTATTACGAATCTTAAGAGGCACACAATAAAATGGCTTCAAACCTTCAAAATTCCTTTGCGAGATTTCCATATTTGGATGTGTTTCAATAAATTCATTGAATAACATTGTTTGGCTTAATTCCAAGAAATTTTTAGGATGTGGTGTACGGTCTCGACTGCCAATTCTTAACTTTAAAACATCCTTTGCATTGGGTGATATTCTAGAGTTATCATGCCAAAATTGTTGAATTACCTACTTTACATTATCAGTTAGCTTCTTATCAACATGTGGAAGCCTCCCGAAAAAATCCCATGTATCATTTTGAAGAGGATAATTTGGGTATGTGCAAGATCATGATGGGCCAAAAAGTGGCGATATGTAAGCCATATGATGGCCCATGTGGCTGACGACTTTTTTTTACCCAAAATTCATTAAATGAAAAAGGTTTTTAGAGGAGATTCTCAACTTTCCACCAATATAAATGATTTTTTACTTTGAATTTAATAAATTATTATTATTCATTTTCTATTAGAATTATGAATAAAGTCCTAATTGATAGGTTGATTGAAAAACATCTATATCTTTCAAATGGTATCACATTTTTCGAATCCGAAACATGCATCACATTTTGTGCTTCACATACTATAGGATTCAAAAAAAAAAATTGAATTTCATGAATTTTTAACCAAGTTAAGGTGGTTAGGCAGACGAACTTTTATATTTTTTAAAAGTTGTAATGAAAAATTCATAATTAATTATTTACATGGAAAAAAATTATAACAAAATATGCATCTCATCGGGACATGAGTCCTCTACTTATATCTAAAAGCTTATAAAAAAATATTATCATTTTATTGTGGTTAGGGTGGTTAGATAGACACCTACTTCTTATTTTTACCCTGAAATTTAAATACTATTGCATTGAAATTTAAAATTTTCACCAAATAGATTTTTTTTTTTTAAATAAAGGTCTAGTAGTTTAGAAACTACATTAAATTTGCTACAAATTTTAGTTTTACATTGTTTTGAAATAATATAGATAACTTATTCAAATTTTAACATCAAGTTTTCTAACTCTGATTTTTTGTCTTTTTATTCCCACTTAAGGGCCTATTTTTTCCATGATGATCCTGCACATACCCATCTATTATTTCTCTTCTTGCAAGTGCTCTATCCAAAGTTTTATGATTTATGTCAAAATCAATACAAGTTTGTCTCATTAAGCAAGCCTTTTTCAATTGATGGCTTACTAGGGCAGTTGTAATGACTCTCCAAGTAGCTCTCTTATATTTTTCCTTGTTATTTTTTCCAATAGAATTGAGAGCATTAAAAATATTTTTTACAATAATAGAATTTTTTTCGGTCTTGTTGTTCACACGAATCTTCAATTTGGCTAGCAAAGGTCTCATCTTTTTCATCTTTATAAATTGTACAAAAATATGGCATTGCTCGATCAATGTCTTATTGCAAAAATATTGGTTGAAAAGTCTTCTAGCCTACAACCGAACAGTTCGTGTTGACCTCATGCCTTCAAAAGTGTTTAAAATGTTATCATCAATTTCAACTAACCATTTAGGGGTCCTTGAAGGTCTTGAATTTGGAATACGTCTTTCTTCAACACAAGGTTCTTCATTTCTCATGTAATCTGGTGAAACATAATTTACACTTTCTTCAATATTATTTTCAACATCTTCATTTCCAACATTTTCACCTTGAACATTTTCAATATCAATTTGAATAATTTCATTCCTAATTTCAATATCATGTTCAACATCTTCAATTCCAACATTTTCACCTTGACAATTTTCATTATCAATTTCAATATTTTCATTCCCAATTTGAATATCATGTTCGACATCTTCAATTCCAATATTTTCACCTTGAACATTTTCATTCCCAATTTCAATATCATGTTCTACATTTTCACCTTGAACATATTCAATTTTCTCTTCACTTGAAAGACCATAGGGCTCAAGTTCACCAATATTTAACATACCTTTTGTTTTCTTCCTATGACCTTCTCTATCTCTTTGTGTATATTCTTCAATTTTTTCTTTTGTAACCTTTCTCTTACATTTTTTCTTTCAACGACTGTCGCTCCCCATTATACCTCATAAAAGATGCTAAAAAATAATTTCTTATGAAAAATTTGAGTACAAGATGCTCCGAAAGGTTGATCTTTGTCTCTTCCTATATGAAACCACGCGTTTGTCACCTATAAAGTGCTACAAACAGAATGTAGGGTCTGTTGGAATGCACAAAATGGCCCACATGGGTTTTTTCTATGACCCACAAATCCGATAACTGATATAATCAGATATCTGATTTGGAAAACATTTCAAAATGTTTTGCAACTATAATATTTTAGCTCTACACATCAAATTTTTGCGAATCGGATATATAATTTGTGCCCAAATAGACCTAAGGGTTAATGGTAGAGAGTGGGAGAGTGGGATATTGAGAGAGCAAGAGAGAGAGGGAGAGAGGGAGAGTGGGAGAGTGCGAGGGAGAGAGGGAGGAGGGAGAGTTGGAGGGAGAGAAAGAGAGAGAGAAAGAGAGAGAGAGAGTGTGGGAGATTGAGAGAGAGGGGAGAGGGAGGAGAGGGAGAGAGGGGAGAGGGAGAGAGAGGAGAGAGGTGGGGAGAGAGAGAGAGAGGGAGAGTGAGAGAGAGGGAGAGGAGAAAGGAGAGAGAGAGAGGGAGAGAGAGAGAGGAGAGGGAGAGAGAGAGAGGGCTGGGAGAGGAGAGAGAGAGAGGGGGGAGAGGAGAGGGAGAGGAGAGTCAGAGGGAGAGGGATAGTGGAGAGAGAGGAGAGGAGAGGAGAAAGGAGAGGGAGAGAGAGGGAGAGAGAGGGTTTAGGTTGAGGGAGAGAGGGAGAGGGGGAGAGGGAGAAGGAGAGTGGGAGAGTGATAGAAGGAGAGGGAGAGAGGGAAGGAGAGAGGGAGTGGGAGGGAGAGAGGGAGAGAGGGAGAGAGAGGGGGTTTAGGGTTAAGGGAGAGAGGGGGGCAGAGGGAGAGTTGGAGAGGGAGAGAGAGAGAGGGAGAGAGAGAGGGTTTAGCGTTGAGGGAGCGAGAGAGAGGGTTTAGGGTTGAGGGAGAGAGAGAGATAGAGAGAGAGAGAGAGAGTGGGAGATTGAGAGAGGGAGAGAGGGAGAGGGATAGAGGGAGAGTGGGAGAGAGAGAGAGGAGTGATTGAGAGACTTGGGAGAGATAGAGGTGGAGAGAGACAGAGAGGGAAAGAGATAATATTTAAATATTTTATATATTAGTAATATGTATATATATATTTAAATATTTATAGATTAACTAAAATATTTAAATATTATACATAATAATATAATATATTATATATTAATTACATATTTCGGTAATAGATTATCATAAATTTTATATTATATATTACATTATAAACTATATTGCATATTATATATATCAAATTCTAAACTTTATTGCATTTTTGAAACCATATATTAAAAATTGTATAATTTTTTTAAAACTCATTTATAAAACATATCGGATATCCGATATGATGACACAAAATTTAATGCCAAGGGATTAGGTTTGGGTTGGCTTTGAAATTTGGTTCGAACCTGCCAATCGTAAGGAGTCAACAGGAAAAATGTGTTTAACAACTTACTTTGCTTTTCCAGACTTCACCCATGTAGCTGATGAATTTTATTTTACCCAAAATTGATGAAACGAAAAGGGTTTGTAAAGGAGATTCTCATCTTTCTACCAATATAAATTATAATTTACTTTGAATCTAATAAATAATTATTATTCATTTTCTATTAGAATTACAACTAAAGTCCTTATTGATAGCCTGATAGAAAAAAATCTATAGCTTTCAAACGGTATCACATTTTTTTAATCCAAAACATGCATCACATTCTATGCTTGGCATACTATAGGATTAAAAAAATAATAATTTCATGAAGTTTTGACCAAGTTAAGGTGGTCAGACATACGAGTTTTTATATTTTTTTAAAGTTGTAATAAAAAATTCATAATTAATTATTTACTTGAAAAGGAATTACAAAATAATATGCATCACATCTGGACATGATTCCTCTACTTATATCTAAAATCTTGTAAAAGAATATTATCATTTTATTATGGTTAGGGTGGTCAGACAAACGCCTACTTCTTATTTTTTCCCTAAAATTTAAGTACTATTGCATTGAAATTTCAATTTTTCACCAAATAGATTTTTTTTACAAAAATTAACCTACTGGTTTAGAAACTACATTCAATTTTCCACAAATTCAATTTTTCGTTTTCATTTTTTCAAATATATTTAAAATATACACACAAATCGTCAGAAATCATTATTTCACATGATCTCCAAATTATTAATTATTTAGTTGCTATAGGTTTCATAATGTGAAATTTTGGTAAAAAGTGTTAATTTCAATGTCCACTTTGACCAAAAAGTTGAACATAGTATAATGGGTTATTCCCATATCAAGTAAAATATCCATAATATAGATTTAGGGTGAACCCACAAAAGTGGTTTACAATTCGAGTGAGGAAGGAAAACTTCCAAAAACCTCACCCATGCAAAAAAAAATTGTTTTGAGGGGTTTGAGCGAACTCAATATTCGAACGAACCCAAAAGGCATTCGGTCGAGCCAGGGTTCGAGTGAACCACTTTGCATGTGGGAACCCACATTTCCCATTGTGGAAAGGGGGTTCGATCGAACCCTGGTTCGACTGAACAAGGGTTCAAGCGAACCCTCTTTTTCCCACCTTCTCACCCTCTTACACAAAAAGACTCTAGATTTTCACCCTTCGAAGCTCGAGTTGAGGATGAAAATGGAGGAGAATTCATAGACCCAACTAGAAGATGATAGTCCTTGAAACAAGCTATCCAACGAATATAATTTTAATATATGTTTTGGTTTTATTATGCATGTGTTGTTTTAGTTTTATTAAACATAGGTTTTTCACCGAAAATCGAGCTCTTTGTTTTGCACATGTGGAAAATAGAAAATTATCAAAATAAAATTTTAAAAAATATTTTTCGTGCTGGGTATTGATGTCCTTGATCCATTAAAAAAACAAATTTTGAATTTCGATACATACAAATAAAGTTATGTTGTATATAGTCCGCCTATGTTTGAATTGCAATTGGTTTGACTTCGAAACTTGATTAAGGAGAACATATTCAATAAAAAACTATGAGACCAAATGAAAGTGCTAGATATCGTAGTTACAAATCTAAATTCGAAAAAATTAGAATTTTATCCTTCATACAAAAAACGTTATGTTGTATACGGTGAGCATCACTTTTTAAAAATGTTGTTTTATGAAAAAAAAACAGTTTTCATGGGAGATGGAAAAAAAAGTGCAATCTGATTCCAAAAATTTTGAAAAAAATATTTTAGAATTTATAGACAAAATGTGATGAGACTCTAGTTTGCATCATCTTCAAATTCCTCACAATTTAGCCACTATAGGTGCTCGAATATGAATATTTAGTTAAAAATAATAATTGCAGTGTCTAGTTTGGCCAAAAATTGTAAACCACTTTTGTGGGATCACCCTTCAATATCAAAGTTAGCCCTATATCTATGGTCTATCCTCAATAAATACTCCCCCAAGACCCATTTGATTAAAAAAATAATAAAACTATGTTTTATTTTGAACATGTTATACCCAATGGTCTATTATGAGGCCCAAAAAAATTATTTGTTCCTAACAAGATATTAGATGAATACGTGTTTTCATTGCATATTTTTGATAGGCAGCTTGGGGATTCCAAGGGGAGATAATAAATAGGATCTACAAAGGGAAATCACATGTGAGGGGTGAGATGGAATCTTTACAATTAATTATTAAGGTAGGAAGAAGTATCTGGTTCACTTCAAAATTATGCATGAGAATAAAATGAGAATTGTGAAATAATTATGGTGTTACTTCAAAATTAATTCTTATGAGGCCTTACAAATTATTACCATATGTTTCAAAACTAATATATTCTTCCTTATTAATTATTTACAAGTTGGCAAGGGTTTCTACATCCACATTGGCTTCATGATACAAATGGTTTGGGATGTAGTCATCCAATTTTAGAAGCTCACCTTATATAACCAAAAGGAAAGATGAGAGTTTTCAAATTTGTAGAGAATTTGACCTTAATACATTGATGACTAATGTGGATTCTCCCTCAATTACCACATTAGAATTTCTTAGGTTTTATAAAATCTGCAATTTAGGTAGAAGTGCTTGGAGTATATCTTTATTTTTAGTTCATTTTTATAAAAATTTTGAAGCTTGATAGAAAATCTCCCCTTTCCAATCACAAATAATACATCCTAAACTATATGGGCTATGATTATCTCTTAATGCCCCATCAAAATTATGTTTCACCCATCCCAATTAGAATGGTTTCCATTTAGACTCTCTTGTCTTTCTTTGGGTGTCAACACCTCCAACCCTGTTAAGAAGGGGAAGAGTAAGACATATCCAATTTTTTAATATTTTATTGTCTTAGTATGATATTTTGTTTATTTGATTATCTTTACATTTAACTCTACTATTCACTATATCTACAACTAAAACTTCAGCCTTATTTAATAAAGAAGTGAGGGGAATTTCCTTGTTCTGAAATATTCTTCTATTTTCTCTTTTCAAAATCTCCCTAACCAAAATTGGTAGATTTATCAACCAAAGATAATTTAACTTGTGGAGTGCTTGTTTAAAACTAGCCATGATTTGAATAATCTTAATATGTCATTTGGCAATGCACAAAACCATCTAGTTTTTACACAAAGCTATTGCCAACACTCTTGATAAGTTATTAGTTGTCAAAAAATTCTGATTTAGTGATCTAACAAGGAAAGACTATTTTTTAGGATTATATGATAGAGCTTATGACAATTGTAAGGCCTAAAATAGGGGGGGTCATTTATGATGTGAGAATCATGTTATGGCACTTGTAAGAGAATATTTGCATAAGGTATAGATAGTCTATGATGCATGTAAGAGCTTCTCCTATTTTATATGGATTTCATGACAATCTACAATAGGGCGTAAGAGTTGTCTAAGAAACTATCTTTAGAATATAAAGTGTTGTATTAAATTTTACCAAAGTATATTGGAACCTTGTTTTGACCCATGGTAATGTTTTATGGTGGTATTTTAAGCCCCCGTGAGTCTATATTTTGAGAGCTTGATATGGAGACATTGTGAGAAGTTGCAAAAATATTCTCTTGGATTGGATGCATGATTGAGGAAATTTAATGTATTTTAATCTCTTTCAAGAATAATACATATGCCCGCTTTTGTTGGTACATTTGGGTTTTCTCCACATAAATCTTTGTGCTATGACTATGGCTCTTGAGTTGTGTTAATTTATTTGTTTCTCTAGAGTCTTTCTCCATTTCTATTCTATAGATTAAATTTCAAATTGGAAAGTTTAAATTAGATCTCCATATTATAGTGGTATCTTTCAATTCTCATATTTTTTCTTTTAATTATAATCATGATATTCTTAGTTTTAGTGCCTCTATAATCTACTGATTGATTTTTTTACTTTGTGGGTTTTCTATCTACTCAAGACAAAAAAGAATACCAAAGTGAAATCATCATACATATCTATTTCATTTTTATGAGTGTTTGAATAAATTTATTTTACTATGATGACTACTTGTATTTACTTTGAGATGTGATCTCATAGTCAATTTTGCATACAAGTCAAATTGGAAGCAAAATGTAATGTTGAATAATCCATATCTCACACTTTCCATGTTACTTTATTACTTATTTTTATCTGGTTAGACATAGTGCAATATTAAGTGTAGATGTTGCATTATTAATTGAGTGGTGGAACACAGTCCAAGCTTTCTCCATTTCTCTCTACACTCATTTCCATGTAATGGTGTCAATACATAATTTTAGCAATTTCCTTCCTTGGATTAGTTATGTATTCATGAAAGTGATCTTCATCAATTTTGTACACACAAAATGATCCCTTTCCTTCCAAGTTCAAATCCTCATTTTATATTGAATTTACCCTTCATTAGGACCATTATTCTATATTTTAAAGGTCAAACCCTAGTTAGTTTTAGACATCATGCTAGATTATTCAACATGATCAATCATTACTACTTGTATGAATTATCAAGAACATTTGGCATTAGATCTACAACACACAAGCATCTAGGAACTCTTTGTATGCTGAAATTGTTGTCCTCTATCTTTTATTTGAGCACTAAATTAGTGTACTAACATGCTTTGGCATCAAGGAGTAATTATGCTTACTAGGTGAAAATTAACAAGTATAAAAAATACCTTTTTATGTTAGGATCTATTGAGAATATTGAACAGAATTGAAAGTGATAATCATAGAATATATAAAGGTTTCATCTATTGATTAGATTGAATCTATGGACTATACTAGATCCACACATGTAAGATCAAATCCATACATATGAAAGAGATATACAGTGATAAATAAATATTTCAATACTTTGAAAATATTTATCTAAACATCATTGATATTTTGACACCGAAAAAAATTATGCAATAATATGAAAGTTCCTAATGAATAATATATTTACATTGCTTATATATAAAATATATATACAATATATTACTCCAATATTACTGATTTGACAAATCCTCTTTTGTAAAATTTAATTTAAAATAAAAAACATAGCCGTACCAAACTTACCATAAATTAATATCATTACCTTATACATAGTTTATATAAAATTACTACGTATCTTAAATCTCTACTCATCACAGAGGTGAAGAAAAGCAGGCTGAGCATTACCTAAGCTCAACATATTTCTTTCTCAGACAGAGGCCAAGGAAGGCACGTCAACGAGGGAGGGCTTCATTAATACGTGAGATTTGATGATGGAGCTATAATTGGTTGTCTCGTCCCAATACTTGTTTCTTCCACAGCATGACTCCTCCATATTTTGGGAAAGCCTTGACCTGAGGCAGCACTTCGGAGATGAGTATGTCCCGATCAATATAGCCGCCTTCTGGGGCAGCACCAGGAGCAGCCGGAAGGCCGTAGTAGAGGCTCTCTGCTAAAGATATGGCCCAATGATCCCATGAATTGTCCGCATTGGAAGGATACTGACAGGAAGGGTTGTTGTGGTACTTGATCCACACATAGTCGAACTTCACAGTCTGCAAGACGTCTATGAGATTTGCGTCGGGATAGGCGCACTGCGGAGCGGCTCTGAGAGAGGGCTTTGGAAAATAACCCTTCAGGGTCGTGGCCAGAACGTCCAGGTGCGCCGTTGTAGATTCGATAGCGAAGTCAATGCCGTCCAGAGCAGAGTCTCCGAAAGGCCCGGTGTGCGTATACGGGTCGAGATAATCGTGCCACAGATCGATGGCCACGTTTCTCGCATCGTCTTCGGAGGTGATATTTGGGTTTCCGTCGGGTCCTCCGAGGGACAGAAACACTTTTATGCCCCTGGACTGGCAGAACTTAATTTCGTTTTCCAGCACTTTGCATCCTCCAGAAGAGGAATTGCAGTGGTCTGTCAGGTTGAGCACCAGATCCCGGCCATTCCCAAACGTGGTTAGAAACGCGAGCATCACAATTTCGAAGTTGCTACTTTCGCAGGTGTCGTAAAGAGAAGCTTCGCCGCCATTCTGACCCCAGTATACGCTTATGTTTCCCGCAGATGCCCCGCTCCACAGCACGTCAACTACTAAGGCGATTGCGGCTCCCTCTCACTTGACACCTCTCCATGCCTCGCAATGAATGCTTTTTCTTGCTTTAAGCGGAAGGGATTGGAGTCCTTATATAGCATTCTGCTTCACTGGCACTGGCTTTGTCCTGCTGCGGAGTTTCACATGCAGGATTACTCAACAATTACGTGGCGCGCACCAACGTTCATTTTCTTAGCGTGCTTTTTTTTCTAAGTGGAAGACGACAAAATTCCCGTTCGTATTCATTAACCCAATTTTCATTAATGCATTAACTTGTCCGTGCGCACATTAGGATTATTCCATACGGTAAGTTTTATCCTTAAAATATTAAAACATGTGAATGTAAAGTTTTAAAAGGTGCTCTTTATGTAAGTATTATACTTATGTATATTACTATTTTTTAATATGGTAAGTCTTAATAAGTAGGAGGTTTCTTCCAGAGTGTGTCAAATTATGATATTGCTGTCAAGATTCAAGTGTGTAGTTTTCGAGTCAAACTCATTGATCCATGTTTCATGAGTCCAGTGCTTCAGCTCTATGAACATCACCTAGATGCAATGAGTGCTAAGTGGACAATTCATTATCATGAGAGATGGGTTCTTGTGGACCACTACTCATGAAACATGGGTCAATGAGTTTGACTCAAAAACTACACGGTTGAATCCTGATCGCAATATCATAATAGTAAGTCTTATCTATATCACAAATATTAATATTTAAAAGTATAGATATAAAAATAATACTAATATATATTATGACATAACATATTAAAGACATTTATTGTATTTGTATATTTTTATTTTTTTATAAGGTAATTGTAATCTTTATTATAAATATTAAAATATGTAGATATCAAAGCTTTAAATACTACCATTCTTAATGTGTATATTTTATTAAATATCTTATTATATATATATATATCTATGTGTTATGACCTTTATCTTTATCACAAATATTAAAAGATATAGATATAAAGTTTAAAATAGTATTGGTCATAATATGTATATATTATGACATAACATATTAAACACATTTATTTTGCATGCATACTTTTATTTTTTGATAAGATAATTCTTATCATTATTATAAATATTAAAATATGTGGATGTCAAAGTCTTAAATACTACTATTCTTAATGTGTATATTTCATTAAATGTCTTATTATATATCTATGCATTATGACCTTTATCTTTATCACAAATATTAAAAGTTATAGATATAAAATTTAAAATAATACTGGTCATAATATGTATATATTATAATGTAACATATTAAGTACATTTGTTGTACTTGCATACTTTTATATGAATGCTAGAGAATTCTTTCAAATGTAGACAAATAATATTGAAATTAACAAAATCATGTGCTTAATTAACTTAGAATATATAATATAGAAATATAGATGACTCTTCATAACATTTACTAAAACCCTAGAATAGCACTTCTTATGAACCTTGTTGATCAATGTAATTAGATTTCATGGTAGATACTAAAATGGATGATGAAATGGAATAGACCTTGCAACTATAATATACTAAAACAAACTTTTGAGATCCACCTTGAATGAATTGGCCTCATTTGATACTTCAAATAAATATCTCTCCAAGAATGAATAAAAATAAAATGGGTTATTAAATCATGTCAAATTGGCTCATATAATTGTTCTCACTAAATCCTTAGGTATTGTTAAGATAGGTTAACCATAAATTCTTACATATTATTAGATCTAAGAGATCAAAAATATATATTCTATCAAGCCTTAAAAGATATCAAAATACTTCCAATAATCACACAATTGCATGAAGACAAGGAAAAATGACCAACACAATAAAAAAAAATTACAACTATAGAAACTCAGAGGGGTTGTATCGTGTAAGGAAAAATAAGCAACCTAGGAAATATTGCACACATTCAACATAGAGTCCCTTTACAAAAAAATTAATATTTTAAAATAAAAAATATAGATGACATTCCTTATAAATATTTTAGGGTTGTCTAGAGTGTCTTTAATTCACCATCACTAGGTACCTCAATTTTCTTAAAGGCTCTCAAATGTCAACATAATTAAATTGTATAATTATAAGGAAATTGGTGCGGGAGCACCTCAACTCGTGAAATCTATGACGTGGAACCATGTTAAATGGTTAAGTATTTAAATTGGCAATGTTAGATTCATATAAAACAAAAATAAGTTGTAACCAAATGTATACAATCAGGTAGAGGAACAGTTTGTTAACTACCCTACCCTAGAATCTCTATTAAGGGAGAACAAGTAACTGAATGGAGGGAATAGAGAGTGTGAATAGGGGGAAAAAAATAGAAAAGAGAGTAACAAAGGAGAAAAGAAATCAGGCTCTCTGGCCTTTCGGCCAGTGAGCCATTTTAAGCATGTATGTTTTTACAATGTTTGTATATGGAAGTCGATGTTGTTTAAAGTCTTGTTATCGGCTTGTTTTGTGTCAACTGTGTTTAGATAACCATTGTTGGTTATGGCTTTCGGGTTCTTTTTGACAGTCCCAAAAACCTTACATTCCTTCCTGGAGCAGCCCGCGAACCACATCATGGGTGACCATTGTGTTTTCACAATATTAATATATAGCATTCAATGTTGTTTTGCATGCCATGGAAGTCTTGATTCCGGGTTCTTAAAGGAAGCACCTACCAAGGAAATGAATCAGGTGGTATCGCCTTAACTATTTTCAAGTAATCCTGTGTTATGCATGGGTCAGGTTCCCTTATGACAGTCCCGAATGGAATGGGAGACCTAGTTTTATATATATAAGTTTTCAAGGGAAGTCATTACACCATTATGTTTAGGTAATGAATGGCTCAGATTTGGATAGTGGAAGGTGGCGAACAGTTTGAAGGAAGACCTCAAAGATGATAGGTGTTGTGTTGAATTGTGAGACAATGTGTCGATGCTGCAAGAACTTGACAGTGAGTAGCGGTTGTCTTGATTAGGAGCGATCAGTAGGATGTGGTGTGTTTCCTCCACAAGATCCAGAATCTTAAAGTTGTTAGTTTTTTTCCAGTCTTGATCTGTAGCAATAAGCAACAACCAGTAGTTGTTTAGTGATTTCATTACCTTACCGCATCAGAAATAGTTGTACCTTTGAAATTGTAGTCTAGATTTGTACATCTAATTTTGTCAAGGGTTTTAAAACTCTTTGTAATTGTTCAATAGTAGGCGCTAGAGGCCAACCATAGAATATTTATCATTTTTTCCATTCGTGTACAAGTTATAATAGTCATTTTTTGACAATAATCTTTAATTATCATCTAGAGATGAGGATAAACCTTCTTTAACTCATTGATCTCAATATGTGCCATCATGTTTGTAATTGTTTATCCTAACAATGCTAGTTGATTTTTATGTTTTTGAATAACTTTATTTATGGAATTTTTATTAATCCCTTGAGTTGTATCATTCCTATTTGTTATTCCCGCGAAGATATGTTCTTCTTATGGAAAGTTATACAACATTTTAAAAAAAGTATTTACACTTGTCGTCATCTTTAATAAAGGATGATCCGAAATTTATTTAATTTTAATTATACCAATAAATTACATGGTAATCATGCAAAACTCAATATAATTTGCTCGTGTAATAGTTTCCCAATTAGAATTATACAATGATTTGTTGGTTATTTGAGAGACCTATTACTCAGTTTAATATGTTCAATGATTTAAATCTAGTTTTATTTGGGATATGGAGAACCTAGTGTTTAATTCAAAATTAACACTTTCTAGATACTAATTGATCTTTGTTATTGGATTATAGGCGCAATGTTGTGCTTGTAATATAAGGGATCCTAGATAGATTCTTTAAGGAATCAATTATCGTTCTACTATCATTACTTCATTATATGACTATTATGAATATGTAATTATAAAAGATATTACAAGTATAAAAATTATGAGATTATATAGCTTGTAGATGCATATAATATGTGTCTGTGCACGCGTATGAAAATGTATATATACATGCATTTTTAAAGGATGTAAGATAAAAAATATCCAACCATAAATGATGTACACAAATTTATTACTTTTTTAAAAATATGTAAATAAATAATAATAAATATCTTTAAATGTCTTGAATGAATGCTAGTGATTACTTTCAAATATTGAAAAAATAGCATTAAATTTTGAACAACAAAATAAGAACAAAATGTTGAATACTTTATATAATCGTTGTGATAGGACTAGACTATGTTTTCATCATCCGTAATCAAAGTAGACTATGTTAGGACTAGACTAGGCTCAAATTTCATGTATCCACTAGATAATGCAGGCACACGAGATACAATTTGCAATTACTTTCGCATGAGGAAACCTTCTTGTAGGTAGAAACGTGGGAGTACTAACATGCAAGAGTATTGGCGATCACCCATGGCACCTGCCTAAGTTGCATTTTAATCTTACTTGTGATCATGAACAAAAATTCTACATAGGAGCGGATATAAAGTGGAAGGCTAAAATGCTAATAGCCCAGTTGAGAACTAGTTCACACCATTTGATATGTGAAACGGGAAGATGGAAAATACCCAAAGAGGGGTGGTCAGATAGGATTTGTTGTTTCTGCTCTTCAGGTTTAGTGGAGACAGAGTGACACTACGTTATGGAGTGCAAAGCCTACAAGGACATCTGGTATTGTTACTTAGATTTGTTAAAAGTCAGATCTTTAGTGGCTTTGTTTGAATAGGACAAGATTGTTAAAATAACAAGTTGCTTGTCCCAAATACACAACAAAAGAAACAAATCAGCAAAAATATTGAAAACAACAATAGGTAGTTTGGTGCGGTGGTTTTATTGTGTTGGCAAAGGTGGTCTTCCAGTTTCATCTCTTGGGTCCCATAGAATGGCTGGTCTCATGGATGTAATTAAAATCATTCATTCATTCATTGCTGATTTTTTAAAGTGGAAGATGACATAATTAACTTGTACGTGTTGTGGAGTATAATTTTTGCACACAATAAGTCTTATCAACATGTGGGTGTACAGTTTAAACTAGTGGTATATATAAAATTACATGTTAATATATTTATGAATATAATGATTTTTTCACAAATATTAAAACATGTGATGTAAAGTTTAAATTAGTACTCTTTATCTATGCATATTATGTCATGTTACATATATTTTTTGTATCTATATATATTAAGATTTTTTCATACTTTTAAGTCTTATTTTTAACATAAATATTAAAACGTGTGGATGTCAAGTCTAAAATAGTGTTCATAGTGTATACATACTATCAATCACACATTAGTGTGTAATGGGTATGTCGAAGAACTGTGGAAGGTCAATTAAGATAAATTTTGATCTATTTGTATTATATAAAATTATAATAATTATTAATTATAAATTTCAATCATTTTATGTAAGTAATAGTTTTATTTAAAAATATAGTATATAATGTTAAGTATAATTAAATTATTTATAATTTATTTTTTATTATTAAAATATAATCTAAATTTCATATAATAAATTTATAAATCAAATTTTATATTAAACAAAGTATAAATCAAATATTATATTAACTAAAATATAAGTTCAATTTTAAATCAATTTAATATAATCAAATTTAAAAATTAAAGAATTTTTTTATTTACGCTAATTTAAATATACATCAAATATATTAATTATGCTAATTATTTAATAAATTCTTAGAAAATAAAATAACTCTTTCAAATAAATAAAAATAGTTATTTAAAAATAAAAAATAAAACAAAATTTTGTAATGCATTCACTATTAGGATCTTGACGATAATTTTTATTTTAATAAATATACTCTAAAACCCTCATCAAAGCCTTATTTTCAGGTTGTAGCTCGCCCAAATTGAAGAAGTGAATGGTCAATACCAATGAGGATGATTTTTTTAATCAAAAGCATATTAAACTATATTTATTAATTAAAAATTTAATATACTGAATAGAGATTGTTGTGGGAAATCAGGAGATTGGAGTCACCAAGAAAGTGAAGAAATGACCATCAAGCATTGAATATTGATTTATCGTTGACGAAATCGAGACGCAAGGATCTGATTTTAATAAAAAAAAGGACGACCAGTGAAATCCAATGGCCAAAGACGCTGCAATCATCTTGCACGCCTCTCAAGCAATGCAAATCCTCGATCCAAAAAGTTAGCTCGTTGAAGTACAGTTAATAGTAATTTATGCCTATTTACATTATGATATTGCTATCAGGATTCAATTGTGCAGTTTTTGAGTCAAACTCATTGACCCATGATTCATGAGTAGTGGTTCACAAGAACCCATCTCTCATGATAATGAATGGTCCACTTAGCACTCATTGCATCTAGGTCGAGGCGGTTGGTGGCAGAGATCTTGACGTATAGGGAACTAATATGGAAAGATCTTTCTACCTTCATATATACTATCTCTTGTATAGGAAAAAAAGAGGCAAAAAATGATAAATGATTGAGATTCGTTAAATGGTCGGAAGACATAAATTAACCATTGATTGACAATTTTTAGCTTTGTCTTCTTCAAATAGGATATGCCTTTGGGGTAAATTATAACATGGTGTATTATATATTTGTATGCATTTTGGTTTGGATAACTTTGAAGCTATTGTCTATATGCATTTTATAGAGTGTTATGCATTTTATTAAAAATAAAAATTATAATTGGCTATTATTTTGTCATTCATCTTGGTGTATGTACTCTTTTTAAAAATAAACATGACCACAAATATAATTTTTGAACAATTATACAAAGTGTGCCACAATATTGGCTTTATAGTTTAAGACCACAAAAGCACTCTTCTACTCTAGCATGATTAGATATAGTAATTGAAGAATCAAACTAAATGGGAGTTTGTTTTTGCATCTCTAATTTACCACTTGCAACATTCATAGGGTAATTCATTCACCATCATAGGGATTGATATCTTGATTGATTTTGGAGGAAATTTATGTTATTTTGTAAGATAGCCAATTTTCTATGAATTAGAGGCTTGAAATCATTATTGAACTACATTTGATTATGTAAGCTAAAGTTCTATTAGCATTTTATCCATAATTAATTATTTAATTTTTCTTTTAAACCAACAAATAACTTATATTTATGTTCAAAGATTCACACTTTTCATAGAGCATAATTATTTAGACAATGAAATATTTAATATATATAAACTAGTGATTATAGTAATCATTATTCTACAATTAATTATATAGACAATACATTTTCTTCAATCTCTCCAAGTCTTTAGAATATAAAATATGGAAATATATTTGACTCTTGATAATATTTACCAAAACCTTAGAATAACACTTCCTTGGAACCTTGTTGATCAATGAAATTAGATTTGATGATAGATATTAAAGTGGATGATGAGATGACATAGACCTTGTGACTATACTACTAAAACTTACATTTGAGATCCACCTTGAATGCATTGGCCTAATCTTGATACTTCAAATAAATATCTATATCAAGAATGAATAGAAAAAAAGTGGGTTGATCATGTCAATTTTCCTCGTATAATTATTCTCACTAATTCCTTAGGTATTGTTAAGATAGGTAACCCATAAAATCTTAAATGTGTTATTAAATCTAAGAGATCAATAATCTATTTTCTCTCAAGCCTTAAAAGGCATCAAAATACTTCCAATAAGATCAAAATTATACAAAGACAAGGAAAAATAGCCAATACAATAAAAATAGTACAATTATAGAGACTCATATGGGTTGTATTGCATACAAGTAATCAATATTTTTCCATGATTACATTATTTTCTAGGGCTATTGTAATTCTCTTCATAGTAATCGATCTTTCTTGTGTTTATACTCATCATCTTTATATCTTACTTATATAACTATCAATTTTATGATTTGTTTGAGAACATCTCACTTTCTTTTTACTCTAGTACGATACCTTTTTGTAGCACTTAATAGTTATATGTATTCCTTTATTCAGGCTTCATTGATGGCATTAATTTAACTATTATTCTATAATAGTTGAGATTTGAATATCCTTTATGCATTCATCAAACTTGATTTCTTTATGAACTTCATAAGCATGTAATTGGAGGTGAGGCATACAAGGTCATTAATGTTCATCCTTTGAGTATATTTATAGTTATTATCACATGTTCAAAGTCCATTTTAGATGGTACCACATTACATTTATTTCTTTGAGGTGGTATATATTGGTTTGATACCTAGGTACTATCCTTGTTCAACTAGAACTAGAGTATATCTCACACTTTAATTCTTTGATGTTTACTTTTAATTATATAAACATAGTATTTATATTTTTAGTGCCTTTATACTCTACTCATTAATAATTTTTATTTTGTAGATTTTCTAGATTCAAGACTCAATTCAAGACAAAAAATAGCATAGTGAAGTAAGTATCCATATCTATATCATATTCATGAGTGTTCGAATAAATTTATTTTACTATGAAGAGTACTTGTATTTACTTTGACATGTAGCTTTCTGATCTATTTTGCATACAAGTCAAACTAGTAGTAGAATGTAATGATAATAGTACATAATTCATAATTTTCATATTACTTTTTAAATTGATTTTTCTTTTGATTCGACAATGTGAAATAATAAGTATGGATAGTACAATATTAATTGAATAAGAGAACAAAATCCAAACATTTTCCATTTCTCACTACACTCAATATTCATTTATTTTCCTTTTTTCAATTCTAAACTAGAAAATAGGTTTTTAGTTATGAAAGTTCGTTTTTACAAATCCTCTTTGTAGAATTAATTAATTATTATTATTCTTAAATCAAATGTTCTATTACCAAACAAGAACAATCCCTTAATATCATTAATTTATGCATAGTTTATATATAATTATTACATATCTTTCTCCACTCATCAAAGAGTTGAAGAAAATCAAGTTGAGCATTACCTAAGCTCAACTGTTATTTAAGCGTTACTACATACATTTTTCCTTCTCAGACAGAGGCCAAGGAAGGCACGTCAACGAGGAAGGGCTTCATTAATACGTGAGATTTGATGATGGAGCTATAATTGGCTGTCTCGTCCCAATACTTGGACCACAGCATGACACCTCCATATTTCGGCGAGGTCTTGATTTGAGGCAGCACATTGTTGATGAGTATGTAGGGCTCAATGTAACCGCCGCTGGGGGCAGCACCAAGCGCAGCAGGAAGGCCGAGGTAGATGCTCGGTGTTTGAGGTATGGACGTGGTCCATAGGGTCCATGAATTCACGAGATTGGAAGGATCACCATTGGCCACCACCTGACAGGGAGGGTTGTTATAGAACTGGGTTCACACGTAGTCAAACAGACCCGTCTGCAAGGCCGCATCGAGATGTGCGTCAGGATAGGGGCACTGCGGAGCGGCGCTGAGATGGACCTTCTTGGAGGATGTACTATAAGCTGACAATGCCCTAGCCAGATCGTCCAGGTGCCCCGTCGTGGCTTGGATATCGAAGTCCATATCGTCCAGAACGGCGTCTCCGAGAGGCCTGTCGCTCGAGGTCCCTCCGAGATAGTTGTTCCACAGATAGGTGGCCACGTCCGCGCATCCTCTACGGAGATGATATTTATGCTTGAAACGCTTCCTCCGAGGGACAGAAACACTTTTATGCCCCTGGACTGGCAGGATTCAATATCAGCACTCAGCCGTTTGCATGTTCCCGAGGGGGGATCGCAGTGGCCTGCCAGGTTGAGCACCGGCGTCTGCCCGTTACCGAACGTGATTAGAAACCCGAGCAGCACAATTTCGAAGTTGCCGCTTGCGCAGGTGTTGGCAAGAGAAGCTTCTCTGCCATCCTGACCCCAATATATGCTTATGTTTCCCGCAGATGCGCTGCTCCAGAGCAGAGCAACTACCAAGACAATTGCGGCTCCTCTCATTCGACGACTCTCCATGCTTTGTAATGAATGATTTTTCTTGCTTTAAGGGGGTGGGATTGGGCTCTCTCTATAGCCCTTTGCCAGATGATGACCAACTGGATCCAACTCAAACGCCGTCCTAACAATCACATGGCACTCGCCGACGATGGGATTTTCTTAGTGGAAGACAACATAATTCCTGTTCGTATTTGTTTTTCTCATTATTGTATTAACTTGTACGTGCGGCCCACTATGATTTTTGGACACGGTATGTTTTATCCTTTCATCACCAACAAATAATATTAAAACATGTGGTTCTAGTGTTTGAAATAGTGGTCATATTGGCGTCGTCCTGCTGCGGAGTTTCACATGCAGGATTACAAAACAATTACGTGTTGCCCACCGACGTTCATTTTCTTGGCGTGCGTTTTTTTTTTCTAAGTGGAAGACGGCAATATTCCCGTTCGTATTCGTTAACTTTTTTACATTAATGCATTAACTTGTCCGTGCGCGCATTATGATTATTCGATACGGTAACTTTTATCCTTAAAATGTTAAAACATGTGAATCTAATGTTTAGAAAGGTGCTCTTTATATAAGTATTATATTTATGTATATATGATTTTTTAATATGGTAAGTCTTATCTATATCACAAAAATTAAAAGATATAAATATAAAGTTTAAAATAGTACTAGTCTATATATATATAACATAATAAACATATTTATTAGTCTTATCAATCGTGATGATGGGTGGAATTTAAGTCTCTTTTGAAAGCTTCTTTTGTCTTCCCTCAAAAACCACCATCCCCCTCGATCTTGACCCCCCCTTTTCCCCCTCTTTGTCGCTTCTCTGCCCCCCCTCACCTCCGTTCCTTCTCTTCCCTCTCTGGCTTTTGCTTTGTTCCTCTTTTTTCTTCCTCCCTCCTCGTCCCTCATTCTTTTCCATCTTGTTCCCCTCCCTCTCTCTCGCCTTTCTGTGTTTCTTCGTTCCTCCCCCTCTTCTTTCTTTTTTGCCTTCCCTTCTTTCTTGTTCGGGGTTCCTTTGCTTGCTTCATTCCCCCTCCTTTGTTGTTTATTATGATTTTTCGTCCTTCCCTCTTTTTTGATGTTTGTCGTTTTTTGTTTTTATTTCTAATTTTCATCATTAATTTGTCATTATTTCTAATATAATAATATTAAATTTAGATATAATAATATATTAATATTTTTTTAATATTCTATTATATTTAATATATTGTAGTTTAAAAATAAAAAACAATATTTTAAAAAAAAATTATTGCAATATAATTAAATATATTAAATAATTGATTATAATTAAAATTAACAAAAAATATATTAATATTAAAAAAAGCTTCCACTAACTAATACAATAAAAATTAACAATATTTTATTTCAATATTTCTAATATATTAATATTTTAAATATAGATATGACAATATATTAATAATTTTAAATATTTTATTTTTAATATATTGTTATTCTTAATTTTCTTTTTTAATTACATTTAAATATATTAATTTCTCTATAATTTTAAATATATAAAAAAAATTAATTTATTAAATACACTAATATATCTAATATATTTAAAATTTTAATATATTCAATTTATTCTAATATAATATTTATTTTAATTTTTTAATTTTTATATTTTTTAATTCCTGAATACAATAATATTTTTAGATATTAGTATATTACATTCTTTTTTATAGTAAATATATTATTTTATTTGTACATTTAATATATTAATTCCTCTATTCTTTTAAATATATAAAAAAATCAATTTATTAAATACACTAATATATTTAATATATTTTAATATTTTAATATATTCAATTTATTCAAATATAGTATTAATTTTTAAATTCCTTAATACACTAATATTTTAAGTTATTATTTTATTACACTCATTTCGATATTCATTATATTAATATATTAGTATATTTAATATATCGATATAATATTGTCAATATACTAAAATATCAAATGAGTACTGATGGAAATTTCTTATTTATTTTTTGGTTTCTATATTTTGGTTTTATTTTGTTTTAATAATTGATTTTTGTCTTATTTATTTACTTCAATTTTGTTGATGGTTGTGTAATTCCTTTCTCTTGTTTTCTCTTGTTTTTAGTTTTAGTTATTTTCTTGGGTGTTCTTCTTTCTTTTCCTTACTTGCTTGGCTCTTTTTGTGCTTCCCATTATATTATTGTTTTTCTAGCTTTCTCATCCATATTGTTTTAATTGTGATAGCCTTTTACCCCCTTTAATTAATTTTCTCTCATTATTAAGTTATTTTTTGGGTAATTTTTTATTATATTATATAGTGATAGCTTTTTTAGTGTCATTTCTTCTTCTTTCCTTTTTTTTTTATTGTCTTCTTTTTTCTTTGTAATTATATACTTCATTATTTGTTTATTGTTCTAATATATAGTATTGCTTATTTTATCTTTCTTTTCGTCATTATTTGTGTGGGGTTTACTGCTTTGATTATATTATTATTCTAATTATTTACTTTGTTTTATTTTTATGAATAGTTTTTTTTTTTAAATCTTTTCTAGATTTAATTAATTTTAGAACTATCTTCCTCTTCCTCTTATGTTTGCTTTTCTTTTAGTGGTCATTTGTTATTTTAATGGTCAATTGATCTTTCAATTTCAATTTTAATATTGCTTTTCTTTTTTTGGTCATCCCTTGGGCCTTGTGCCTCCTCCCCATCCTCCTCTAACCATCTTTCTACCTCTTCTTATACCAGTTGGGTATGCAAAAAACCATTTGTTCATATCCTTGAGCTCTAATTCAAAATCTTACACACAATCAAATCCAAAAATAATTACTGATATTCTTATGGATTGTGGAAATATAATAGCATTGATATTTATTAGTTTCTACCAATAGGCAAGTTACTAATGCAATCATTGATTTTTATTCATTTTTAGCTGGTAGCCAATCAGCTTGCATAATTTAAATATATCTTTTTTTATTCTATAGTTTGTATTTTAAAACATATTTTTTATATTCAAAAAATATTATTTATCTCTTTTTCTATCTATCAGAGTAGCTGTATAATTCATTTTTCTTTAAAAAAAATTGAAAAATTAAATGATCATAATATTTTTTGTTGTGAAACATTATAGTTCATACATTAAATGCATAGAAGCTATTGGAAGGAGAAGCTGCATGAGAAATCTGAAACCCTCCGCCCAAACGAAGAAGCAATTCAAGTCGGAAATGAATACTTTGGCCCACTTGAGGCACAAGAATGTGGTTCCTCTTCTAGGCTATTGCATTGTCGATCAAGAGAAGCTCATGGTATACAAACACATGGTGAAGAAAAAATTGTGTGAGTACTTACACAATGAGAACAGCTTGGACTTGACTATATTTCATGTTTACCATTTGTGTTGGACTACTTTTGCGTTTTAAGTTGCTTTGAAGCCTATTTTCACAGAAGCTCATTCTTGAGGATTTTATTTGTTAGTGTAATGCATGTGCCACAAACATTAAATTTCCTTTTTTGGGTCTCACCAGTGTTCATTTTTTAATTTCAATTTTAAATTTTTGTATAACTTTTATTTCAAATTTGGGTTTTTTCACTACAGACCAAACACAAAAAGGGACACAATTTTAGGTGTTGTTAGCATTGTGGTGGTGGTGCTAAGAGTAGAAAATCTACAAGGGTGCTGCTGGTACAACACACCTACGTGGGAGGTAAGGACCAAAATAAAATACACTATTATTGATAAATTGTTGGTTAAAACTTAAATCCTTAAAAAAACCTAAATTTCATAGTGAAATTGATATTACGACAATAATAAAGAATACCATAACAATCTGGTGTCATTTTTTTCTGTAAAAATGTGAAAAATTATATATTAAAATAATAGAAAAAAAGAAAAGAGAATCTCATTACCTTCTAATGGGAAACATAACAGTGGAGTCTAACAAGAAGGATAATCCTTGTAGTCCAAAATGGGATAATGTCCATCTTTCTACTGTTTCTATCATATCCAAAAAAAACTATATAGTTATCAATAAAGTTTTGGTTAAATCCCTAAATTAAACTAAAATCCAGAGTGAAATTCATATTATGACAATGTTCAATGGAAGCATGCTACCTCATCATAACCAAAAAATTGGCCATGTAAACAAAGAAAGAGAATTAACCACAACGGATTCACCATACCCACATGTCCATCGTGGTTTTCAGGTCATATTGAAAATTGTCAATGGATACTTGGTCAAACTGTCACTGACTCACTGCCTAGATGGATTTTCTAGTTTTTGAAGTTACTCAGGTGGCTCTTTTCTTATCTCGGTACTCTCCACCTATGACCCACAAAAAATCTGCCTAGACCATCATGCTTAGCTCATAATCACAGTCACCAAAAGGAATATAATTAGTAAATATTGCTATTGTTGGCCAATAAAACTGATTAGTGATTGCAAACCTAGAATTTATTTTATTTTACCATTGAATCTAGATCTAGATGGTTGCGGTATTTCCTTAAGTAGATCTACCCAAAAAAAAGAACATTCAAAAGTAAGTGCACGAGGGAACTTACAGCTGCTATGCCTGTACCCAAAATAATGTGAATGTAGAAAGCGTCTGCCATGGTTCATAGGCAACAAGTATGAATTAATAAAGATACTTTTATTTGTTGTCTTTGACATTTATAGAGGAGTGATAAAGAGTTGCATCTCCAAGAGAGCACGATCAGTCATTTCCTCTTGAATGTTCCACTTCAAGCCATTAAGATACCTAGCCACCTTAAGAATCTCATCCTCTAAAACATTAGATCTCCTACAAAGTTTTTGAAACTCCTCAGTATAAGAATTCACATCTTGGTCTCTTTTTATGTAATTGAATCTCATAATCATCTGGTATGTATGCTTCTCTCACTTTTTCAACCATTCCCTTCCAAGTGGAGATAGGTTTCTTGCCTTCCTTTTCCCTCTCTGTCTGAATGAATTTCCACCATGTCAAGGCAAATCCTCTCAATCTTGATTTGGCCACCTTGACCTTCTATGCTTCAGTGACTCCATCACACTCAAAATGGTTTTCCATTCCCTCTATCCAATCCATAACTAGATCAACTTCCAATTTCCCACTAAACAATGGTATGCCTTCAAGAAAGGCTCCTCTTGTAGAACAGGGTCAGGTTTAGGGATCTTGTCTTCCTCTACACCTCTTCACTCTTGGGTACCCTACCTTCCAACCTATCACTGACCTCATCGGTCTTGGTTTGCACATTATTCATTGCTTGCTCAAGTTGAGCTATTCTTTCTCTCAATCTCCTATTGTCTTCCTCTTGATCTTCGACCTTCTTGGCCAACTCTATATTTGTCACCATGGTTGTAGAACCACTAGACTCAAGCTCTGACATACAACAATCAATCCCAAATATTTTGTTGCTCTGATACCAATCTGATAGGGAGGTTGGAGGAATCAATCACTGATTCCTGCTCTAGGTCTTGCCTGGAAGACCTCTATGGTGTCTCCCCTGGTTCTCCTTTCCAACCCAACTACCAACACAAATCTACCTACCGATTCAACCTTGGTGTATGTTTTACAACTCTTCCCTTAGCCCTTAATCCACCCTAAAGGCTAACATTATCCAAAAAAAGAAATTAGCTTTGGAGGGGTGTGGAGGTGTTTCTCATAGTTTCAATCCATCCTACCATGGTTCTTGAGGGTCCACATAACTCTATTTTCTCATCACTTCCACCAAACCCTCATTTAGGGCTAAAAAGACTATTAGCCCTAGGAGCCCCAATTAGGCCTCCTTCTCCAAGAAATTAGGTTAGTTCTCCAAATTTTCCCAAAGAACACACAATATTTCCTTAGGGTTCCTAGTCCTTATGCCCACCACTCAAATATTCTAGAGGTCTTAACCCTCAACTGTTCGTACATAGGCTTAACCCTCAATTTGGCAAATTAGGCCTTTTTAAGCCCTTTTCCTGACCATACAGCAAACTGTCAAGTCTTCCTCTCACCAGATGAATTGGTGGAGCTTCCTCCTCCATGCTATGTCTTTGCAAGGCTTATATCTTCCCTCTCCACACTGTGATTTTTCAAGAAATGGACACCCCTGCAAATCAAGTGCTCTGCACTTCTTGTCTTCCCTAGCCGAACACTTCTTGGCTCGCCTAGAAGAAGACTTCCATGGTGATTCTGATGCTTTCAAGGAATCCTAACCCTACTGTATATACAACCATGGAGTCTAGACACAATTCCCAAAGGGTCGTACAATATGTACAGTGGGAATGTGATCTAACCCTCCATTTTCCTCAAACAGTCTATTAGATAAGCAATTGGAAGGAAGCAAACTATCTACAAATAGTGCTAGAAACTAAACTAGGAAGTTAATTACTACCACACAATAACTGAATAATAGGTACTCTACATCATATTCACACTACAGTATCAAATTCAATCCATTAAAGCTTTACTTTGAAACAAAACCAGAAATTCACACCAAAAACACCACTGTCTCCCTTGAATTCAAAAATTCCAAACAATGTAAATGCTTCCAACCCCAATTCCATGTCGAGGTCACCCTTAAATAGGGTCTCTAAAATAGTTAATCTCGGTCTTAACTACTCCTTAGTCGCTCGTAGCTTTCATTAAGCTTTATTTTAAAAATTTAGAAAAACCAACACCTGAAAAGGTCTAAAAGGTCTTAAGCCTTACTTGTAGCCAAAACATCAAACCTATTCAATGGTCAACATGACCTTTATCAACTCAAAACCTGATCACAAATGCCACTAAGGCACAAACATGAAATGAACAAGAATAGAGTGAAAATTTGGCCTAATCCTATTACCCAAACATGACCTTCTAGTCAACCATCCTATGGGAACCTATTGGGTGCTCCTGCACCATTCTCCCGCCCTGCACCAACACTAAGGAATGTGGGGAGAGGTCAGAGAAAAATCAATACCCTACTTCTTGAACTAAACTTCATCCACCCATGTAGCCTCAAATTCAGGTTTTTCCTTCCATTGAATGAGATGTTCCATGTACTCCTTATGCCAGGTAGACTTCTTCACCCTTGAATCCAAGATCCTCTCTGCTTGCAATTTTCCTTTAGGAGGTAAGGCTATGTTACTTACATTTGTTAAGACATCCCTGCTATTTTGAAGCATGCCAGTGATTGGTCCTTTATATCTAATCAGATCAGCCACATTAAACACTGGTGAGATGCCCAAATCTGTAGGTAGCTCCACTTTGTAAGCATTCTTGCCATATTTGGCTAACACCTTACATGGTCCCACTCTCTTCATCTGCAACTTGGTTGATGTTCCCTTCTGCAATATAGATTTTTTGAGGTGGACCATGACATAGTCCCCTACTGCAAATTGTAGATCCTTTCTAGACATATCCACCTTAGTTTTGAGTTTGTGAGTAGCCTCTGTAATTGTCTTCTTCACTTGTTCTTGGATCTCCTTCATGGTCTAAGAGAAATCCTCAGCCTGGCCACTCCTATGCTCCATAGCTCCTAAATCTCTGAGTTCACACACACTTCTTGGGTGCATTCCATACACTATTTCAAAATGAATTCTTCCTGTGGTCTGGTTCACACTGTCATTGTAGGCATATTTAGCTTGTGAGATGACCATGTCCCATGTCTGTCCATTCTCCTTGGTTAGGCATCCTAGAAGGTTACCTAACACTCTATTGATCACCTTAATTTTCCCATCAGTCTGAGGATGGTAGGTTGATCCAAAAGACAAATTAGTAGCCAATCTACTCCATAGAGTCTTCCAAAAATGACTTATGAACTTCACATATCTATTTGAGACAATGCTCAATGGCAATCCATGGATCCTCACAATCTCTTTAAAGAAAAGGTGAGCAATATAACTAGCATCATGGGTGGCCTTGCAAGGAACAAAGTGATTCATCTTACTGAACCTATCTACCACCACATAGACACTATCAAACCCTGTCTTAGTCTTAGGGAGTCCTACCAAAAAATCCATGCTAATACATTCCCATGGTTTGTTGGGAATGGGTAGAGGTTGATACAAACCTGCATTGCTATCTCCCCCTTTAGCTTTCATACGCACTACACTGCTCCACATACCTCTTGACATCCCTTGGCAACTTAGGCCAATAGTAGAACCTCTGCACTAGTTCCATTGTCTTGTTGATACCAAAATGACCACTAAAACTACCATTGTGCTTCTCCTGGATGAGATTCTCTCTCATTGATCCTCTTGGAACACATAATTGATTCCCCTTGAACAACAGTCCACTCTGCAATGTATATTCTGAGTATTGACTATGAAAGTGATTCTCAAATTCAGTACATACCTTGTATGCCTCCGATAAGTCTTCACCTTCCCCATAGAGATCCTTGAAACTCTCTATCCCAATGCTCTTCATTTGTATCTCTTGCACTATCAGTAATCTTCTACTTACTGCATATGCCACCTTGTTCAATTGTCCCTTTTTTTGCTTGATGTTGAAAGTGAAGGCTTGGATGTATTCCATCCATTTGAAATGTCTATTGCTCAACTTCTCTTGTGTGTTGATATAGCTAAGTGCCTGATTGTCAGTAAACACTACAAACTCTTTAGGTAGAAGATAATGCCTCCACTTCCTAAGTGATTGTACTAGAGCATAGAGTTCTAGGTCATAGGTAGAATACTTCTTCTTAGCTTCATTGAGCTTTTCACTAAAGAAATCTATAGGCCTTCCTTCTTGGCTTAGAACTCCTATTGCAATTCCACTGGCATCACACTCCACAGTAAATAACTTATCAAAACTAGGTAACAAAAGGAGGGGTTGAGTTGCCACTTCTTGTTTCAGTTTCTTAAAACCCTTCTCAGCTTCTAGAGTCCACTTGAGCTTAGTCTTTAGGCCACCTTTTATTGTATCAAGGACTGGTGCAAATATGCCACTAAATTTCTTTATAAATTTCCTATAAAACTGGGCTAATCCATGAAAACTTCTTACCTCTATCCCTATGGTTGGTGTAGGCCAATTTAGGATCACTTCCACCTTGCTTGGTTCCATCTTCAATGATCCTTGGGATACTACAAACCCCAAATACACAAGATCCTATTTGAATAGCTCACAATTCTCTAGGTTAATGGCTAACCTCTCTTCCTGCAATCTTTTAAGAACCAATTCCACATGCTTTAGATGTTCTTCTGCTATCTTGCTAAGGATGAGTATATCATCTAGATATACCACCACAAATATCCCCGTAAAGTCCTTGAGCACTTCATTCATGAGCCTCATGAATGTTCTAGGGGCATTAGAGAGGCCAAATGGCATAACTCTCCATTCATACAACCCATCAATTGTCTTCCACTCATCCCCATCTTTAATTCTAATCTGATGGTATCCACTTTTGAGATCCAACTTGGTGAAATACTGAGCTCCTCCAAGTCAATCCATCAATTCCTCAATCCTAGGAATAGGGAACCAATATCTAATTGTGATTCTATTTATAGCTCTAGAATCAGTGCATAATATCCACTTACCACCTTTCTTGGTTGTTAAGACCAATGGTACTGTACATGGACTGATACTCTTCCTAATTAGTCCTTGGTCTAACAACTCCTGCACTTGTCTAGCGACCTCTAGATTCTGATCTAGTGTGAGCTTGTAAGCTACTTTGTTTGGTAATGAAGCTCTTGGTATGAAGTCAATCTGATGGTTGATGGCTCTCTTTGGAGGTAAGGTTGTTGGTGTCCCATCACTAACTATGTCCTTAAATTGTTCAAGCAACTTCTGGACTGCTCTGGGTATGACTCTTTTCTTGGCCTTGTCTTCTTCCTTGGGTTGCACCATAACCACATATCCTTCACCTCCTTGATGTAGAGTGTTAATGAACTCCTTACCACTTCTTAATAAGACACTAGGGGTCTTTGACTATCCTTCTTCCTCATCTAACAGTGACTAAAGTTTGAATGTCTTTCCATACTTGTTGAATGAGATAGTATTTTCCTTTCCATCATAGATGGAACCTCTGTCATACTGCCATGGCCTATCCAATAGAATATGGCATGCATCCATGGGTAACACATCATAAATCAACTTATCCTTGTACCCTCCAATGGAGAACTCCACCATTATCTGCTCATTGACAAGAACACTCTACCCTTTATTCAACCATGTCACCTTATAATGGTTAGTGTGGGGTACTTTCTCCAACTTCAACTTCCTTACTGCCTCCTCTAAGATAATGCTATCAGTAGAACCTGAATCCACAATAACCTTGCACACCTTTCCAGGTACTTTGCATCTTACCCTGAATAAGGCTCTCCTTTGCTTTGGCTCTTCCTTGATCGGTTTTCTGATCAAAACTCTTCTAAACATCAAGTTCTCCCCCATTTTTGATTCAATGTGACTAACCTCAGGTGACTTGGTACTCATGGTGTCCTCTTGAGCATATGATACTTTCTTCTCTATATTTGATGAAGATGCTTTCTCCGGGCACCTATAAGCTGGATGTCCTACTTGACCACAATTATAACACTTCATACTAGCAAAGTATGAGTTACTCCTGCCTCCTCCTCTTCCTCTATTTGAACCTCCTTGAGGTCCTCTACCTCTTCCATAGCCTCCTCTAGAAGGTGTTTCACTTCCGTGCTCTGTGAGTTTAGACTCTCCTTGATTTCTTTGCTCAGTCCATCTACCTTGGTATCCACCTCTATGTCCTCTTTGATCTCTGCCTTTGCCTCTACTCTTAGAAGCCTGATCTTGTTTTCTCTTGCTTCTTTCCTCAATCTTTATAGCCAATTGGTCGAATTGGTGTACTGTCTTGGGACTTAGAAGAGTCATTTCCTCTTTAATGTTCCACTTCAAGCTGTTAAGATATCTAGCCACCTTAAGACTCTCATCCTATGAAACATTAGATCTCATGCAAAGTTTTTGAAACTCCTCAGTATAAGAATTCACATCTTGGTCTCTTTGTCTCAAGCTCTATCTCTTTTTATGTAATTGAATCTCATAATCATCTGGCATGTATGCTTCTCTCACTTTTTCAACCATTCCCTTCCAAGTAGAGAAAGGTTTATTGCCTTCGTTTTCCCTCTTTGTCTGAATGAATTTCCACCATGTCAAGGAAGATCCTCTCAATCTTGATTTGGCCACCTTGACCTTATGTGCTTCAGTGACTCCATCACACTCAAAATGGTTTTCCATTCCCTCTATCCAATCCATAACTAGATCAGCTTCCAATTTCCCACTAAACAATGGTATGCCTTCAAGTGCTTTTCCACTCATAGCTTTTAATGCCTTCAAGAGAGGCTCCTCTTACAGAACTGGATCAGGTTCAGGGATCTTGTCTTCCTCTGCAACCTCTTCACTCTTGGGTACCTTGCCTTCCAACCTATCACCGACCTCATCGGTCTTGGTTTGCACATTATTCATTGCTTGCTCAAGTTGAGCTATTCTTTCTCTCAATCTCCTATTGCCTTCCTCTTGATCTTCGACCTTCTTGGCCAACTCTATATTTGTCACCATGGTTGTAGAACCACTAGACTCAAGCTCTGGCATACAACAATTAATCCCAAATCTTTTGTTGCTCTGATACCAATCTGATAGGGAAGTTGGAGGAATTAATCATTGATTCTTGCTCTAGGTCTTACCTGGAAGACCTCTATGGTGTCTCACTCCACCACCTTAACCTATAGGACCTTTTTCTTGTTTAGGTTCCCTTGGTTCTCCTTTCCAACCCAAATACCAACACAAATCTACCTACCAAGTCAACCCTGGTGTAAGTTTTACAACTCTTCCCTTAGCCCTTAATCCACCCTAAAGGCTAACATTCTCCAAAACTAGAACTTAGATTTGCAGGGGTGTGGAGGTGTTTCTCATAGTTTCAATCCATCCTACCATGGTTCTTGAGGTTCCACCTTATTCCTATTTCTCATCGCTTCCACCAAACACTCATTTAGGGTTTAAAAGGCTACTAGCCCTAGGAGCCCCAATTAGGCCTCCTTCTTCGAGAAATCAAGTTAGTTCTCCAAAGTTTCCTAAAGAACACACAATCTTTCCTTGGGGTTCCTGGTCCTTATGCCCACCACTCAAAGATTCTAGAGGTCTTAACCCTCAACTGTTCGTACCCAAGCTTAACCCTTAGTTTGGAAAATTAGGCCTTTTTAAGCCCTTTTCTTGACCATACAGCAGACTACCAAGTCTTCCTCTCACCAGATGGATTGGTGGAGCTTCCTCCTCCATTCTATGTCTTTGCAAGGTTCATATCTGCCCTCTCCACACTGTGATTTGTCAAGAAATGGACACCCCTGCAAATCAAGTGCTCTGCACTTCTTGTCTTCCCTAGCTGGACACTTCCTGGTTCGCCTAGAAGAAGACTTCCATAGTGATTTTGATGCTTTCAAGGACTCCTAACCCTAATATATTTACAACCATGCAGTCTAGTCATAATTCTCAAAGGGTCGTACAATATGTACAATGGGAATGTGATCTAACCCTCCATTTTCCTCAAACAGTTTGTCAGATCAACAATTGGAAGGAAGAACACTATCTACAAACAGGGCTAGAAAGTAAACTAGGAAGTTAATTACTACCGCACAACGCTTGAGTAATAGGTACTCTACATCCTACTGACACTACAATATCAAATTAAATCCATTAAAGCTCTACTTTGAAACATAACCAGATATTCACACCAAAAACACAACTGTTTCCCTTGAATTTAAAACTTCCAAACAATGTAAATGCTTCCAACCCCAATTCCATGTCAAGGTCACCCTTAAATAGGGTCTCTAAAAAAGTTAAGCTCGGTCTTAACTACTCCTTGGCCGCTTGTAGCTTTCATTAAGCTTTATTTTCAAAATTTAGAAAAACCAACACCTAAAAAGGTCTAAAAGGTCTTAAGCCTTACTTGTAGCCAAAACCTCAAACCTATTCAATGGTCAACATGACCTTTATCAACTCAACACCTGATCACAAATGCCACTAAGGCACAAACATGAAATGAACAAGAATAGAGTGAAAAGTTGGCCTAATCCTATTACCCAAACATGACCTTCTAGTCAACCATCCTATGGGAACCTATTGGGTGCTCCTGCACCATTACTACTACATGCTACTAATTCCCAATTATGGCCCTATTTCACATGCCAACAAAATTATCTTTCCATGGTCTGAGAGAAGAAATCCCTGAAATATAAGTTCCATTCATCTTTGTGATAAATGATAGCCTTATTTTATCTTTTTGCATAGAAATGAGTTTCTTGTGATATCGATGGTCTAATAGAATTTTAGAGTATAATCTGGTACAAACCATTTAAAGATGTGATAATGAGTAAGGACATAACTTCTTAGGAAACATCGACTGAAGAACAAATCTACATGTTGAAGCCAACTTTAGACTTGACCATTGATGGAAAACATGGATTTGATAAATAATTAATAATTATACTACATTTGTTTTCGTGAAGAGTAGATTCAATTTTGAGATGCTTGCCACTTGGTCACTTCCCAATAATGTGTGGACTTTGCTTAGAAACACGATCATTGTGTATGCTATCTGAAGGGACATTTGGTTGACTTCACTGGAATGCTATGCAAGGGTTGCATGGTCTGTATACAAAGTCGATAAGGCTAAAGATGTTAACTTGTATTCTCCCCTTTGTAAATGTTGGGTGATTTGTTGCAATGAAATTTTTGGTGGAGACTTGTGTTAATGGTATTCCCATAAGAATTGATATCATACAATTTTCTTAGTTCCAATGGGTAAAGAATTAGGGAAACTTGGTAGAATATGTTTGAAAAAAAATCAAGTTATCTGAACATAGGATAAAAATTGATGAGATGAACACATTAAAAAATCAATATTGATGGGGTTACTATCAACAAAGATACTCATACAAAGGTATCTTAGTTAGGAAATGCTAGCTGATAACGCCTCTTCAGAGACAAGTTGTATAAAAAACGTATTTTCTTATACAAACTGATCAAGTGCCCTACATGTACATTAGTACAAATAGAGTTGTTGTTGAAACACATTGGAATAGGCAAGAGGATGTTTCATACTCTTTGAATGTGATAGAACTCATCAAGTATCAATATTTATTTAGATTCAGAACTTCATTCTGAATTCCTCTACTGCTTAAAATTTTAAGAATGTCACAATCACCTTACAATTTAGATAGTCATAAGGATGCAATGCAATTGATAAATGTCTCCATTTTCAACTTCTGCAGTTTGATTTTGAAACCTTTCTAAGCCAAACCAAGTTGATACACAATAATTTGCACTTTTATATTTTAATATTTCCATTTTCTAAGGAAAATTTATATGAACATGCATGGCAGAGTGTCTAAAAATTTCTCAAATGCTAGTCGTTGAGTATGTTGATGTTATAAGTAGCTTAGGTTTGTACTTCCAATGCACACACTTCAAGAAGAAGGCATAAATTAAATGATAGCCCTCCGACTATTTAATTTATATTGTTGATGAGTAAGAAACATTAAGGGCTGACCCTATCTAGGTTCGCATATTTTGCTTTGCATTGGGCCGACCTCCTTGGCATTTATTATAATTATATTATTCTCTCAAGGGAGCCGACCTAATTGAGGAGGTGCCTCATTTGTATAAATACAAGGTCATTCCTTGTCATTTCATATTCAAGTTTATTCAAGGAAATTCGTAGCCTAGAAGAAGTTCTCACTTGTGTAGCAGCAGTCCAATTTAAAACAAGAACACATTCATTTGTATCTTTTGCATCTAGGAGAGGTGTGACTATTCATTGTATCATTTCAGCCATTGCTGGGCCTAAGTTGTAAGTAGATTTCTGCTCTTGTTCCTATATTATATAAGAGGATTATTTGTTGGGTTTTTCTCCCTCAAGTGGATGGTTTTTCGAGGGTATATTGCTGTGTTTATTATCTTATGTGTTGCAATATTTTGAGTAATTTCAGTTATATAATCTGATCTAAGAAACACTAACATGGTATCAGAGCGAGCTTGAAAAAGATCGTGATCATATTTATTTTGCAGCACTCACTTTAATCTTTTTTAATCTATCTCCTAATTCAAATTTCAAGATGGCGAATGGTCTGAAAATCAAGGATAGACTCAAAGGAGTTTCTAACTAAACATCATGGAGGTTCATGATCATACTCACATTGGAAGAGAATTATTTGGCTGAGTTTGTGACAATAAAAGTTCCTGAACCCGAGGAGGAAGAAGAGAAGTTGTAGTGGAGGAAGAAAGATACTAGGGAAAATAAAGTGTTGGTTGATTCCATCAAGGATCATGTTGTACCGATTGTCTTCAAGTTGGATACAACAAGGGAGATGTTTACAACTTTGGAAGAGATGTATGAAATCAACAACACCAGTCAAGCACTTGCACTGAAGCAATAAATTCATCATGTGAAAATGGCGAAAGGAGAATCTGTAATTACTTATTTCATGAGGATTTCAGAGATAAGAGATCAGATCTCTGCAATTGGTCACATGATTGATGACAAAGACCTGATAAGCTTGCTCTCAATGGTCTTTCGCTATCATGGGAGTCATTTATTCAAGGAATCAGTGCAAGATCTAAACTTCCCAAGTTTGATTGATTGAGGATCGACTGCATTCAAGAGGAGTCGAGACAAGCAGCTAGAGGCATTGGTCAAAGTTCAAAGAATGAAGAGATACATGTTCTCACCTCTCATTCGTCGAAGAAAGGAAAAGGTTGGAAGAAAGGTTTCTTCAAGAGGAATCGAGAGAATGGAAATGATGGTGCTCCTGCCTTCAAAAGGAAATGAGACTTATCCAAGGTCCAATGCTTTCATTGTGACAAGTATGGCCACTTTGAGAAAGAATGTCCTCTCAAACCTAAGCAATAGGTTTCCACTACAAATGTTGAAGAAGTTTCTCCATAGAAGGACTCAAGTGATTATCTGTTCTATTCAGCCCTGTCAAGTAATGTATCCATCGACGCCAACACTTGGCTGATTGATAGTGGTGCCTATCGGCACATCACCGGATTCAGGGGGCATCTATCAAATTTAGTGGAGAGTGACTCTAGTGAACAATTTTTTATTGGAGATGATGCTAGGTATTCTGTGAAAGGAGTTGGGAACTCCTCTCTTCACTTGGATTCCAGCATTTCATTGGTGTTGAATGATGTACTATTTGTTCCAGGCATAAAGAGGAATCTTGTCTCCATTTCAGCATTAGAAGATAGGGGTTATCAAGTTGCATTTTCTAAAGGAAAAGTTCTTATATGGGAAAAGAACTCCAAATTCAAATCTGCTCGGGTAATTGGAGTTAGACATGAATGTCTTTACAGGCTATGCACTCATCCCCTTCAATCTCTTATTCATAACTCTTCCAGCATATGTGATCTTTGGCATCGAAGATTGGCCCACATTCACTTTAGATCATTACCTATCATGGAGAGCATGGTCACCGACCTTCCGAAATTCAACCAGGAACATGAAGGTACATGCAAAGGATGCGCCCTAGTCAATAATAAAAAAGGTACGTTTCATTCTAGTGAAAGTAGATCTAAATGTATTCTTGATCTCATTCATTTTGATTTATGTGATTCAATGTCTATAACATCTTTAAATGGTTTCTTGTATTACATTATTTTTATTGATGATTACTCTAGAAATACTTGGATTTATTTCTTGAGATCTAAAGAATTTGAAGAGGTATTAGAAAGATTCAGAGAATTCAAAGCACAGGTTGAAAACCTATCTGGAAAAAGGATCAAGGTTTTGAGATCCAATAATGGTGGAGAGTACACCTTTGGTACCTTTCGTGACTTTTGTATTGAAGCAAGGATTAAGAGGGAGTTCAATGTTCCCTATAATCCACAACAAAATGGTATTGTTGAAAGGAAGAATAGGTCTATTGTGGAAGTAGTCAAAGATATGATCCATGATCAAGATCTGTAAATCTCTCTCTGGGCTGAGGCATCTAGGATAATCGTCTATGTTAAGAACAGGAGTCCCCACAGGATCTTGGAGAATAAAACCCCTGAAGAAGCATTCTCATGGGTGAAACCAGAAGTCAGTCATTTGAGGATCTTTGGTTGTCCACTATATGTTCATATTCCAAAGGAAAAGAGAACTAAGTTAGAACCTTCTAGAAAGAAAGTAATTTTGGTAGGCTACAGTGAGACATCAAAAGCCTACAAAATCTACATTCCAAGTCAAAAGTCTATTGAGATTAGTAGAGATGTCACATTTGAGGAAGATGTTTCTTTCAAAAGATCCAAGGGCACTCCTATGGAGATTGATGAAGAAGAACCTCCTCAAGATATGGAAGTTGACCATATTCTAGAGAATCAGAAGGAGGTTCCAAAACCTAAAGAAGACGATGATCCAGTTGAGCCCTTGGATCCTACTGATGGGCCTTTAGATATTGTGATTGGAAAGAAAAGACCTCTTTGGGCTCGGAGGACAATGCAGGAGGTAGAAATTTTTGCAGCCCCAAGAGGAGCCTTTAGAGAAAGCAAGAGACCTCATAAGTTCTCTAGTTATGTTTCCCTGATGAGTTAGATCATTGAGTCAAATCCTTCAAGTGTCAAAGAAGATTCTAGTCAACAAGTATGGAAAGATACCATGACTGAGGAGTATCAATCCATACTTAAGAACGATGTTTGGGATATAGTTCCTAGACCCAAAGGCAAATCTGTGGTGTCTTCTAAATGGCTCTTCAAAATCAAGCATGCACCTGATGGAAGCATTGAGAAGCACAAGGCAAGATTCGTGGCTAGAGGGTTCTCGCAAAAAGAGGGAGTTGACTATGAAGAAAATTTTGCTCCTGTGGCTCGTTATACGTCTGTCAGAATCATCATTTCCATTGCTGCATCTAGAGGATGGAAGATTCACCAAATGGATGTAAAGACAACCTTTCTAAATGGTGTAATAGAAGGAGGTTTACATTGAGAAACCCGAAGGATTTGAGGTACATGGGAAGGAGTCTCATTTTTGCAAGCTGAAGAAGGCCTTGTATAGTCTTAAGAAATCTCCTCGTGCTTGGTATGAAAGGATTGATCACTACCTATTGAGTCTGGGTTTCTCAAAGAATGATGCAGATTCTAACCTCTACTTCAAGGTAGTAAATGGTGAAGCTTTGATTCTAGTTTTTAATGTTGATGATTTGATTATCACTAGAGAAGAACACCTAGTTCCAAATTGTAAGAAGGAGTTAGCTTCAAAGTTTGAGATGAAGAACCTTGGTCTCATGCATTACTTTCTTGGCTTAAAATTTTGGCAAAAGTCAGATGAGATGATTCTAAGTCAAGGCAAGTATACTATTGACATTCTAAAAATTTTTTGTATGATTGACTAGAAACCTATGTCTACACCCATGGAGACTAATCTAGATAAGCTGAAGGAGGCTACAACAAGTTCAGAACTAGTGGATTCTACTATGTATAGGCATTTGATTGGTTCATTGATGTATCTAGTTAACATTAGACCTGACATCTACTATGTAGTGAGTGCACTTAGCCAGTTTATGTGTGAACCAAGGAAAATACATCTTTTTGCAGCTAAACATATCCTGAGATACTTGTGTGGCACAATTGGATATGGGTTGAGATATTCTTCAGGTGAAGTCTTGGAGTTACATGGTTTTACTGATTCTGATTTGGTAGGGTGTGTCTCAGATCAGAAAAGTACCTTTGGTTGTTGCTCCAGTTTGGGTTCTACTATGATATCTTAGTGTAGCGGGAAATAGTCTTCAGTGGCTTTGAGTACAACTGAGACAGAGTACATTGCAGCTTGTATGGAAGCTCGTGAGGCAATGTGGCTTCACAATCTCCTTGCAGGATTGTTTGGACAATCAATGGAGCCTACCATTATACACTTTGATAACCAGAGTTGTGTAAAGCTTTCTAACAATTACGTGTTCCATGACAGAACAAAGCATGTTGAGATCAAGTACCATTATATTAGAGATATGGTACTGAGGAAATCTATACAATTGAGGTATATCAGCACTGATGAGCAAATGACAAACATTCTCACCAAGCCTCTCTCTAGGATCAAGTTTGTGTACTTTCGAGAAAAAACTTGGTATGGTGGAGAATGCAGCCTTGACTAAGAAGGAGTCTCAGTATCAGTGATCTTCAAAATTGTTAATGCATTTCTCTATTGAGAGAGATTTGAAGTACAAGTCCTCATTAATGTATTTCTCTATTGAGAGTGATTTGAGGTGGAAGCCCTTGTTAATGCATTCTTCTCTTCAAGAGAAGCTTGAGGTGAAAGCCCTTGTTCCACCCTCTGAGAGAGCCATGGTGGATGTCATGTGTGTGACGCCATGACAACATCACGTGAGAGATTCTGTGATGATTTTTCTTGTACTTGTGTTTAACCCTCTGGGAGAGCTATGGTGAAAGTCACGATGAGGTGACAACATCACATTAAGTGATGAAAATTTGTACATACCATCTATGGAGGTAGCCATGATGGTTGATATCAGGATGAGGTGATATCTTACTTTCTTTTTCACATTGAGATGATAAGCTACTGTATCACTATGAAGTGATATGATTTATGCAACTGAAAGTATCATTCCTAGCTGAGAGGGAGTGTTGATGTTATAAGAAACTTAGGGTTGCACTTCCAGCACACACACTTCAAGAAGAAGGCATAAATTAAATGATAGCCCTTTGGCTATTTAATTTATATTGTTGATGAGTAATAAATATTAAGGGCCAACCCTATCTAGGTTCGCATATTTTGCTTTGCATTGGGCTGACCTCCTTGTAATTTATTATAATTATATTATTCTCTCAAGGGAGCCAACCTAATTGAGGAGGTGCCTCATTTTTATAAATACAAGGTCATTCCTTATCATTTCATATTCAAGTTTATTCAATCAAATTTGCAGCCTAGAAGAAGTTTGCACTTGTGTAGCAGCAGTCCGATTTCAAGGAAAAACACATTCATTTGTATCTTTTGCATCTAAGAGAGGTGCGACTATTCATTGTATCATTTCAGCCATTGCTGGGCCTAAGTTGTAGGCAGATTTCTACTCTTGTTCCTATATTATATAAGAGGATTATTTGTTGGGTTTTTCTCCCTCAAGTGGAGGGTTTTCCCAAGGTATCTTGTTGTGTTTATTATCTTATGTGTTGCAATATTTTGAGTACTTTCAATTATATAATCTGATCTAAGAAACACTAACAGAGTACAATATAGACTCGTTGATCTTCTTAGAAGTTGTCTAATTTAGAGAGTTAGACAAAAACATGGTAAGTCTTGACGCTAATTTTTTTTTATCAAATCTCATTATTTTCAATCACTTGGAGTCTACATTAAGTTGATATGCATGTTTTTTTATAGGAATGGGGTAAAATAGAGAAGAAACTCCTAGCAAGATGGTGTTTTTGGAACCAGTTGCCCCATACCACCAAGAAAAAACTTTACATACAAGTTCCAAATGAAGGATCAAATAGGCAGATATTTATATTTATCATCACTATCCTTCCATAAGGCAGTAGGAGGATTTGGAGGCATTAAAATTGTTAGCAGGCCCAGACTCCTTGTTCAATTGTTAGCTTCTGAAACAAGTTATCTACTAAACAACATTGCCTAGATTCAATTAACTATAAACAACATTTCCTAGATTCAATTAACTTTCTAATAGGTTCCTACACAAGACACTTACCCCTTCTAATGATGCATTAAAATATCCTCTTTTCTAAAATTCCTAGCACTTTCCACCAAAATAATTTTTTTCCAAAATTTCCAACAAATGTTTGATAAAATGCTAACTGGCCAATAACTATAAAATTTCAACTATTTTGTATATTTTTGCAGTTGTTTGACTATTGAACATAGGAATCAACGCATGGGAGCCCTTGAATTTTTTTTAAATGTTTCCATGGAGATGAACTAGGAGGGAGTCCCCTCCCATGAAAATTGTGACTGATTAATTCTGTGTCTTGTGCATGTTGCTATTATTATATGAAAGTTGAAACCAAATTAAAAGAAAATACAATTACTTTTTTGTATAATATATTTTTGACGTTTACTCGGGACTAACTCATTATGAGTATATTTTCCAAAATCTTATATTCAAGAGGTTGTAATGAAATGAAAGAGACAATTTTCTAAAAATATATTCTGACATGGAAGTGAATGTAACTTACTTGTACCCTAATTTCGATTGGGAAGGATGAAATCCAATAACATGAAATTTAATATGCAGGTGAAGATGAAGGTTGTTGAGTTGGTGAAGCATGTTGAAGAAGACGATGGTGTTGTGGTAGCTTTAAATGCTTTCCACAAACACCTGCCAAAAGGATTGCCTGACTTTGAACTGGCTCTAAAATCTCCAAGTGTTTTGGAATGCATTTTCACCACATTAGAGAGATGGTTCTATTTTCCTTGCATCACCTAAATAGTATCCTTATGTACATTATCTTTAGTCTTACAATTGTTTGTAAAAATTTAGCATTAGTATTTGAGGTACATTATTATTAGTCTTACAACTATTGTCCACATGTAGCTTGAGTATATGAGGTCCATTTTTTCTTGCCTGATGTATTATTTTCTATAAAGGCTACATGCATGTACAATAGATTCTTCCCATTCATGATGAAGAAATTGAAATTCATTCCTGCTTGCTTCAGTTTTGATGCCTTTGTACCATAATTTCTTTCTGCATCCTTGTACGGTTTATATATTTTATCCATTCATAATATATTAGTCCCAAAATAAAGTCAAAAGTTTGTTGCCTCCAAGGGTTTCACCTTAATGGTTTTGTTATCTTCTTTCTAGGGAAACATTTTCCTCTCTGCTTTCCTACAAGATTTAATCTGTAATGCTCATTATTTCTGAAATATGTGTATAGAAAGTCAAGATATTGAAGCACTAAAAGTCCCATCATGCAAGCTTGAAGGAAATAGGTATATAAATCAAATCTTGCCTCTATCAATTCTATCGAGTCTCCTCATTAATAGTTTCTCTTTAAGATCAATACTCACCGATAGGAACTTGACAATATTACATAGCCTACAAAATTACATAGCCTGTACAATATTACATTTGTTTTATTTGTAGTTTTTATTGGATATATTTATACAAAAAGAAGCATATCAGATTAAAAATTCCTACTTTGGTTGCAGTCCTCCAGATCATCCCAGCTTGATTCCATTTCAGAGAGCTCCTCATTGGACTTGACTTCTTCAATAACAGGGTTGTCACCTTTGTTCACATGAAGCCAAGTACCATGCAATTCCATGTTCTTCTTTGGTTTTCAAATTTCCACCTCCTTGAGAGTCCTTGACTTTCCAGTTGCCAGCCCTCAAACTCCTTGATTTTTTAGGATTCCAAGAAGAGTCCTACAACAATGGTCAGAAATTTGATCCTCATGAAATAGAGAGCCAAATGGCCACATAAGCTTGTACCATGGCACATTGCAACTGTGGACTTGAACTACACAAATAAGTAATGGTTCCAATTCATTGCTTCTTTCCAAGAACTCATAGACCACTATCTTTGAACAAAATAGTCTTTTGTTCAGTTTTCAGGTAGTTTGCTAATTTTGACCTGTGAAAATCTTTGTTGGATTATTTTGTTTATTTGCTTTATGTGCTTCACAATGAAGTGGATTTGGACTTATAATTTTTTTGTTGTTTTTTTGTTAATCTTGCATTCAAGACACATGATTTGGATCTCATATCATATTGCTTTTTTTTGAAAAAAAATGTATCTTCTAAAGATATAATTCTTTTCACTAAAGAATAAAGTGGGACTATATGTGCCATCAGTATATATGTATACTGCATTGCTTGATAATTTTACCCATTATTAGAGGATTTCACATCTGGATTTACATAGAAGGCTATATCTAGTGGTTGCTTTCTTTGGAATCCTTTTTGTTTTCTATAATAATGTATTTCAATTAGAAGGATGGTATTTTCAATATATTTATAGATTGGAATCATTAAATTGTGAACTTTATGCAATTGTTAGCCTAGATTTCTTGAAAGGTGCAATAGTATATGGCATCCAAAATATTATAATTTTTCATTTGAAACCAATAAAAATAGATTAACCACTTAGTTTAGGGGAACCAAGGCACCGTAGATAGTTCTTAACATTCAGAATGGGTGGTGACCATGATTCATGGCTTCCTTGTGATGTTTGAAGCTTTTCTTGAACATTAACCTTCAAATGAGTTCATATACTTTGTTCAAATTAGTCTTAATACCTCACTGATGATCAAGAGAATAAAGACAAAAGGTTTATCATGCAACCTACAAAGGAAAAATCATGTTGTATATAGAATCTTATTTATTGCAACCCATTATTGATCCATTGATAGTTAACATGAAGGTATGAAGTGAGAAAGGAACATTGCATGCCTATGTATCAATTTGTTTGAATATACCATAGCCTATGTTCTGAATGCATTTAGGTGGCTTAAGTAAAGTGTTGTCTCCAACATGAAGATCAAATGCATAAGAAAGATAGTTTGTTTTACTTAGAACAAACTAAAGCTCTCACATGTTTTACTTTACTAGGAAGAAATTTCTCATAGAGAGTACTTTACAACTAAAGCAATAACAACACCCTAACAAACTATAGATTTAGTGGCTAAAATTACCAAGATTTAATTCAAATTCTAAGTTTATTCATTACATTTTTCTCTACACTCTCCTCTGGATCTAAATGCTTTTTGCTCTCCTGTAGGAACTTGACGCTTGCGTCACTTGTTGTATCTATATATTTTTATTTTTTGATAAGCTAATTATTATTCTTATTATAAATATTAAAATGTATAGATTTCAAAGCTTTAGATACTACAATTCTTAATTTTTATATTTTACTAAATGTTTTATTATATATATCTATGCATTATGGTCTTTATCTCTATCAAATTTTTTAAAAGGTATAGATATAATGTTTAAAATACTACTCATGAGAATATGTATATATTATAACATAATGTATTAAACACATTTATTGTACCTACATAATTTATTTTTTTTGATAATGTAATTCTTATCCTTAATATAAATATTAAAATGTGCAGATGTCAAAGCTTTAAATACTACTATTTTTAATGTGTATATTTTATTAAATGTGTTATTCTATATACCTATGTATTATGGCCTTTATCTTTATCACAAATATTAAAAGGTATACATATAAAGTTTAAAATAGTACTCATATAATATGTAAATATTATAACATTACATATTAAACACATTTATTGTGCCTACATACTTTTATTTGTAATAAGGTAATCCTTATCCTTATTATAAATATTAAAATGTATAGATGTCAAAGCTTTAAATACTACTATTCTTGATGTGTATATTTTATTAAATGTCTTATTACATATATCTATTCATTATGGTTAGCTATGTTTTCAATTATTATCTCATATACACTTTATAGAGTATTACACATTTTGTAAAAAAAATAGTATTGACTATTATTATTGGATATTATAATGTAACATTTAAAATGTATTGCTTCAATCATTCAATTTTGTTCTTAGCCTCCAATAGCCTATTATAAAAGTATTTTATCTATTCCATCTCTACCTCTATTTATCAAAATGGTATCTATTGAAATAATATTGTGTTCAAATTTTACACTTTAATCTAAAATTCTTTGGCCATTAGTTTAAGATTCTTCATCTTATTTATTCATTTATTTATTTCATTTTTCTTCATTTTTCTATTCTAAACAACATATTTCCTACTCACTAATACAATATTCATTTGGAGGAGTTTTATTCTATCTCTAGGTTTTGTATCATTTATGTGTATTCTTGATGCTTCCAATTAATAACTATAGTTAACATCTCTAACTCATTTTTGTTAAGCATGTGTATAAAATAAGGAAATTATATTTTCTTCTTTATATAATCAGATTTACTTATTACCACTTATTTTTTATTAGATAAGTAGAAAATCAAGGTGTTGAATCCTTTACACTAAAGGCCCTCATTGTAGCAAGAAAAAAATAATAATTAAAAAAAAGAAAAAGAAAAGGAAAAGGATTGCTTTGGCCAAAAGCCAAGAACAATGCTATAACAACAAAGTTCAAATTTTTATAACATAAAATAAATTAAAGCAGGGAGAGCACGAAACCAACCCAACATTTTATTCCAATCCATGTTGAGGAATTTAAACAGTAAGCACCAATAGACATATAATACACTAAGATAATTTCAAGCATCCTAATTTCAAAATAAACGGCAATACAAATTATAGTTATAAAATTGTAACAAAATCTACTATTAATTTAGAGAAGACAAATAGTGTTTCACAATGATGTTTCATCAAAGACCTAGGTGATTCATTCAATGTTTAAAAAATTCTAGAGACTTGGAAAATTTAAACTCAACTATCCAATTTTTCATTATTGAACACCCTAGGCCCTTTGGTGCATACTTATGGAACGAATAAGTAGAGTTCCATATTGGTGTCTCATTGAAGGCTTGGGTGATGCCCTTCATGTTCCAAAAATTCCACAAAATGGAAGACATGGTGAGACATCTTGTCTTATCCTATTTGGCACATTAAAAAAATAGAGGTGATGATTTAGAAAAAAGATTTAAAACACATAAAAATAAAACAATTATCTTTATAATACATACACATTATAACTAACAATTCAAATTTTAAAAAATTTCCCCAATCATTATGGAACCAAGCTTCAATTTTGACAAAAAAAATACCTAGTTTCAACATAAAATAAATTAATAAATTTTATCATTATTAGCTTTACTTACTTTATTATTAAATCTCAAAAAGCCACCATCAAAATATTAAGCTATTTCTCAAATTTCTAGTTAGATATATCATTTTTTGCTATAAATGAATACTAATGAATAATTTTAAATATATTAAATGAATGTTAGTGAATAATTTCAAAAAATTGAAAAATATTATAAATTTAACAAAATTATCTACTTAATTAACTTTGAATATATAAGATGGAAATATAGATGAATCTTGATAACTTTTACTAAAACCTTAGAATATGAATGCTTAGGAACCTTGTTTATTAATGGAACTAGATCATTTCATGGTAGATATTAAAGTGGATAATGAGATGGCATAGACCTTGTGACTATACTATACTAAAAATTACTTTTAAGATCCACCTCAAATGAATTGGGCTAATTTTGATTCTTAAAATAAATATCTATCTCCAAGAATGAATAAAAACAATGTGGGCTATTAGATCATGTTCATTTGTCTCATACAATAGTTCTCACTAACTCCTTATGTATTGTAAAGATAGGTAACCTATAAAATCGTAAATGTTATTAGATCTAAGAGTTCAACAATCTATGCTCCCCCAATAAGCACACAATTGTATGAAAAGGAAAAAAAGACAATGGAATAAAAATTAAATTACAATTATAACAACTCATAGGGTTTGTATTGTGTAAGGAAGAGTAAGCAACCTAGGAAATTATGAACACATTCAACATAGAGTCCCTTTACCCAAATTTTAATATTTTGAAATAAAAAATTAGAGATGATATTCCTTATCATTCTTTTAGGGCCATCTAGAGTGTCTTCAATTCACCATCACTAAGTACATCAATTTTCTTAAAGGCTCTCAAATGCTAGTATAATTCAAATGTATCATTATAAGAAAATATTTGTACCTTTGAAATTGTACTCTAGATTTGTACCCCTAATTATGCCAACGGTTGTAAAAATCCTTGTAATTTGTCAGTAATAGGTGCTAGAGACCAACCATACAATATTTATCATTTTCTTTAGTCTTGTATAAGTTATAATAATATATCTTTCAACAATTATCTTTAATTATCATCTAGAGATGAGGATAAAGCTTTGTTTAACTAATTGATCAATATGTGTCATCATGTTTGTAATTGTTTGTTCTAACAATGTTAGTTGGTTTTTATGGTTTTCAGTAACTTCCATTTTATGAAAAAATTCATTGATCTCTTGAGTTGTATCATTCCTATTTTTTATTCCCAAGAGGATATTTTATTTTTTAAGAAATCTATACAATATCTACAAAATATATTTTCACTTTTCATCATCTAATAAACAATTTTCTAAGTTTATATAATTTTAAATATACCAATAAATTACAAGGTAATCATGCAAAATTTAATATAAGTTGCTTGTGTAATAGTTTTCAAATAAGACTTATATGATTATTTGTTAGTTATTTGAGAGAGCTATTACTTGGTTTAATATGAAATAATTTAAAATCTAGCTTTAGTTAGGATATGGAGAATCCAGTGTTTAATTAAACATTGATGCTTGTTGAATAAGGTATCAATTGATCATTATTATTGGATTATAGGCACGATGTTGTGCTTGTAATATAAGGGATCGTAGATTGATTCATTAAGGCATCAATTATTGTTCTACTATCATTTCTTCATTATATGATTATTAAAATATGTAATTATAAGAGATGTGATTACAAGTATAGAAATAATGGGATTATATAGTTTGTAGGTGGAAATGTGTGTGTGTGTGTGCATACACATGTGTGTATGTATATGTGCATATATTTTTTAAGTATAAGATAGAAATTATGCATCCATAAATTATGTATGCAAATTTCTTACTCTTTAGAAATATCAAATCCAAATATTTTGATATTGATTGCTCCTTTAATATTCCTAAATAAAATTTCAAAATATTATAAATGAATAATAAAGTCAACGCTAGGAAAAATTTTCCCTAATTTCCTTGATTTCTACATAATGAACTTTGTGGGATGAGAAGAATCTAGGACATTATACATCTAGTTTTAAAACTTAATCAAGAATTGTTTGTGGTAAAAAGAACTCATTAACTAAAGATAAAAGAAAATCGGACCCCACATAGTGCTTGGTATCTTTCAGTCATATGATTTTCCATAAAAACATTGGTATTTTGGTCTGATTTACTCTTAGGGGAAAGCATGTTCTTAAATATACTGGTCTAGTAAACAATTCCTTCTTAGGTTCATCTCGGATCAAATCAAACACTTATCCATTCAAAACAATTATTGTCCCATCTCACAAACAACTTTTAGAGCTTTGGAAACATCATTATCTAGACTTGGGTACATCGTTAAACCAAATAAAAATCATTTGTTTAGTTAGGTGTGTGTGGATAAATCCTTCCTCACACACTTAGTTAAATTATCACCCTTTTTAAAGAGTTCATCCTAAGATAACATCTAACAAATTGGGATCTAAAAGCTCATCATCCAAATCAAAATAAATCAAAATCAAATCCTAAAGTCTAGAATTGATCTAAAGTTCCTAAAAGTTTAACACTCATGTCACTCACCCTTTCATCTTTCATCTCATCATTGGTCCTAAATACCTTAGAGGTTCACTTTTGCAACAAGGTCAAAACACAAAAGGAACATGGAGTATAAAACTGATCCATACATCATGAGTGATCCAATTCAACCAAACTATCAAGGCCTTACAAAACCAATTTATTTTTAAAACTCACATTTATACAATCAACACGTGGGATCATTATCTCCTACAAATATCAATGATACAACAAATGTGAGTTTTCCCAATCTAAATTTTGGAACACCTTTTCCTATAGTAGATTTAAATCAAATTCAAAACTTACAAATCTATCAACCAAAAATTCAATGCATGAGTCTTCTTCCAAACAACATTATCCCACCTAATCCATACATGCCAAATGTGACTATACCAAATCTTATCTTACCAAACATGAGAATTTCAAATTCACACTTGGTGAACTTTGGGATATATATGTTTTTGAATAAAAATAATGTTGTTCAAAGTCCAAGAAATATGTTAACGACTCCAGGTATTGATCCAAGTCAAGGTAACACCATGAAAAAAAAAAATGTTACCTAAATCAAGGCAATATGATTCCCAACCACAAAAATGTTCAAAGTCAACCTATAAGGCCAAATCTAAACATCATGCCAAATCATAAAATTATCTAGAATCAATTTTTCCATGATCCCAAGAAAACACCACAAGGATTCATTTCAAATTTTCTTGCTCAACAACCAAGTCAACCATATCAAGAATGTCAAGGAAAAATATTGCGAAACAAAATTGATACACTCAAAAAACTCATTGATTCATATCACCAAGAGACATCTCCACCCAAAATCAATACACTCTTCCAATGGTTGAACCATGTCATCAAAGAATTGAGTCATCTCCACAACCACCTCAAGAACAATATCTCCAATGTCAAGAAGTTGGATATCAGGATCAACAACATCAACAACAAACTCAATCACCACATCTCGAAGATCAATCACCACATCTCAAAGATCAATCACCACATTTCCAAAATCAATTGCCAAAAGGTCAATTTAAAGTATAAATATCACAAGGTAACAAATGAAAATACACACCACTTGGGGAACCAATCGAATTAGTCATACAACGGTTGATACAAGAAAATTTCATTAAAATCCCTATTTATGTGAATTATCAAGAGCCCATGGTGAAACCACCAGGGTATAATGAAAAGAATCTTTGTGATTTTTACAAAATAAAGGGACACAAAACATCAAATTGTATTCAACTCAAAAATCTTGTCCAAGACCTTATTGATCAGAAAATAATAACTATTGGGGACAATGATCAAGATTCAACCATTAGCGATAACAGTGACAATCTCTCCTCCATAATTGTGGAAAATGATGATCAAGATCAATCCATCAATGAACACCTTAAATATTTTTCCACCTCATTCAATGATCAAATCGACATACACCAAGAGCCACTTTTCAATCATGATCAAAATCCAACAACAATACCCAACAATGATCCAATTGAAGAAATGCTAACATCATTTGATCTTATGGTTGAAAACGTTGAAAATCTATCCACCATAATTGCTAAGGACAATTATCAAAATATATCCATCAATGAGAACTATGAAGATATGTCTACCCCATCCAATGATCAAATCAATATTTATCGAGAGCCACTTTTTAGTGATCTATTTCAAGATGTGTTAACATTATTTGATCCTATTGGCATAATCCTTGATCCATCCACCAATGATTATGTTGGCAATGTCTCTATATGACCTAATGAGTTAGAGGACATATCTTAAGAACTTATTCCAAAGCATGATCAACATTTATCACCCAGGTCTAGCAATGGTCCTTCCCAAGACATATCGACATCCTTTGACCTCATGGATACAGATACTAAAGGGATCCTCAACTCAACACTTGATCCAAGTCCACTCAAAGATCAACAAGATATTAGCCACTAACCATGCCTAAGGACGATGTACAAGAACCCTTTGTAATCAATCCATCCTTTAAAATTGACACATGTCAAGAACGTGATCCAAAGCATGTCAAAATAAATTCTAAAATCAATCAGCCCATGATCCCATAATAGTGGTTTACAATTTTTGGACAAACTGGACACTGAAATTATTATTTTTAACTAAATCTTCACAATCGGGCACCTATAGTGACTAAACCATGAGTAATTTTAAGATGATGAAAACTAGAGTCTCATCGCATTTTGTCTGTAGATTCTAAAAATATTTTTTCCAAAATTTTTGGAATAAGATTGCACTTCTTTTCCATCTCCCACGAAAATTGGTTTTTTTCAGAAAATAACATTTTTTAAAAAGTGACGCTCATTGTATACAACATAAATTTTTTTGTATGAAGGATAAAATTCTAATTTTTTCGAATTTACATTTATAACTACAATATCTAGCACTTTCATTTTTGTCTCATAGTTTTTTATTAAATATTTTTTCCTTAATAGAGTTTCGAAGTCAAACCAATTGCAATTAAGACATAGGCGGACTGTATACAACATAAATTTTTCTATATGTATTGAAATTCATTTTTTGTTTTTAATGGATCAAGGACATCAATACTCAGTATGAACATATTTTTAAAAAAATTATTTTGATAATTTTCTATTTTTCCACATGTGCAAAACAAAGAGCTTGATTTTGGGTGAAAAACCTTTCTTTAATAAAACTAAAAAAACACATACATAATAAAACCAAAACATATTAAAATTGTATTCATGGGATAGCTCATTTTGAGGACTACCATAATAATTTGAAATAAATTTTAAATGAATTCATTTGATCCCCCAAAATGTAAATCAAAAGTGATTTTTTATCAGCATTTTGATAGGTGTAAAGAAGACTCATTTATAGGTATATGGTTTAAACTAGCGAGGTTCTATCCAAGGGGGTTTGATCTAAGGTGGTTTGATCAAACTCTCTTCAATTGGAATCCTTAAAATGGAAATTTTAAAGGCTTGAATCATTATATTTTCTAATAATATGTGATTTCAGCAAAAATCAATTCCTCTCAGAAATTGTAAACCAACTTTGTGGGATCACCCCGATCCAACCAATATTTTGATCTCTCTTCATTCCCCTACGGTGCAACAACTGCAAAACATGTCCTGGTTGTCCTGGTTCAAGAATTCATATCTCCAAGTTACTAAAATGATCTAATGGGCACTCTCCTATCTATACAAGATGTCTCAAATGATGATCATATCCATATCACACATACCCCTCTATCTACCCATGAGATCTTTCTTTAGATGAATAGGTAGATGATCTTCATTCAAAACAAGAGTCTCATACTCTTGATATCATTACCAAGGAACAAGAGTCTCCTACTCTTAGCATCTGTACACATGACCAAGATTTAGAGAAATCTAGCGACATATCAAAAATGGGTCATGAAGGCTTCTACAAAAGTTGTGAATCAAAAACATCCTGTGTAGGCATATTAGAAATAGATCATGAAGGAGGCTTCTACAAAATTTGTGAATCGGAAACATCCTATGCAAACATATCAAAAATAGATCATGAAGGAGGCTTCTATAGAAGTTGTGAATCAGAAACATCTTGTGAAGGCATGTCAAAAATGAATTATGAGGAGGACTTCTATGTGGACAGTGTTCATCATCAACACCTCTTGAAGAAGCATTAAAATTTTAATACTTTACAAGATCAAGCCAAAGATATCAATCGGGAAGTTATACCACTTATGGAGGGTCATATCACTCATAAAATTGGATCACTCACCTTTTTAAGGGAAATTTATCTTATCAATAAAGAAGTTATCACCTTTGAAGATCCACGACAGAGCAGAGAAGGATTATCACCTTTCTTCCAAAATAAATCATACCCTATTGCAAATAAAATATTTCAACAAATGAATTATCAAGGCAGAGGATTAGGCCTACATGAACAGGGTATCCTAGAACCAGTGCAGATTATTGGAAATCCTAAGCATCAAGGTCTTGGTTATTCAGTATTGGGGGAAGTTTTGTCTCAAACAAACCTCAACCTAGGGAGCACAAAGAATCCTTACGATGAAACCAATGTCAATATTACAACCAGCCACATCATGAATCTTCATCCACCCATCACCCCATCCATGGATTGGGACCAACATCAAAAGAAATATTTGAATCAAAGCACAAAGAACATTATCAAAGAAAAAGAAGCTAGGAAGCATAATGGGAAAATCAAATACATATGGATACCAAAAAGTACAAAGAAAAATTATCCTTATCAAACTCCATTAGTTAAAGAAACTATGGGGCAAAATCAAAAAAGGAAAATTATGGATCAAAGATGTCCACAAAGGAAAAAATTGGCTTCTCAAATGATGTACAAAGTGTATCAATCTGTTGGTCCTAATTCCATGCACACTTTTGTATACACCCATCATTGCTCATCTTCCCAAGTTTGGACAGTCAAAAGTTCCAAAACATCAACCATTCCATATTTTATTACTAAAAACACAACACCATCCACTCCTCCATGCATAATATCCAATTTTCACATTGACCATGTATTGGCATAAACCCTTCATCGTAAGGATTCAGAAGGCACTCTATCGTGATGTGTGCATAAAGATAGAGTTAACTCTGGTATCAACAAAGCAAAACAAAATTCTCAAAAGTTGCATTCAAGTGCATGTATATTGGAAAAGAAAATTCTTCAAGTAGGATATCGATGGAACATTATGAAAAAAATAATCTACATCGACAACACCAAGTGGTTCAACATGAGCTTCATATCTTTCAGCAAAAAATTTTTAAAAAATAAAAAAAATATTAAAATCCAAAAACAAATCAAAAAAAGGATTGAAAGTAGTAAAGAGAAAAATCATCGGGTATGTGTAGGATCATGATGGACCAAAAAGTGACGATATGTAAGCCATTTGATGGCCCATGTGGCTGACGACTTTTTCTTTTCCAAAATTGATGAAATGAAAAGGGTTTTTAGAGGATACTCTCAGCTTCCACCAATATAAATTATGCTTTACTTTGAATTTAATAAATAATTATTATTGATTTTCTACTAGAATTACAAATAAAGTTATGATTGATAAGTTGATTGAAAAACATCTATAACTTTCAAATGGTATCATATTTTTTGAATTCGAAATATGCGTCACATTCTATGCTTTGCATACTATAGGATTTTTAAAAAAAATGAATTTCATGAATTTTTGACCAAGTTAAGGTGGTTAGATAGACGAGCTTTTATATTTTTTAAAAGTTGTAATCAAAAATTCATAATTAATTATTTACTTGGAAAAAAATTATAAAAAAAATATGCATCACATCGGTACATGAGTCATTTACTTATATCTAAAATATTATAAAAAAATATTATCATTTTATTGTGGTTAGGGTGGTCAGACAGACACCTACTTCTTATTTTTACCCTGAAATTTAAATACTACTGCATTGAAATATCAAATTTTCACCAAATAAATTTTATTTTTTTAAATAAAGGTCTAGTAGTTTAGAAACTACATTCAATTTTATATAGATTCTATTTTTACATTTTTTTGAAATAATATAGATAACTTATTCAAATTTTTACGTCAAGTTGTCTAACTCTGATTTTCTGACCTTTTATTGCCACTTAAGGGCCTGTTTTCTCCATGATGATCCTGCACATACCCCATCCTCTAGTGAAAACTACTTAGCTGGCACTATGGATAGGTACCATGATGAAAACTTGGCAAATAGGTTTCATTTGCATAATCGAGCATCTATGTGTGTCAAATCAGTTGGAAGAATCTCATCTGGGGTCTATAATACATCCAACATTCTATCCATCACATCCATAATGAATCCATTCATCCACAAACCATTTATCCAATCCATCTTCATCTATCTCCATCCATCTTCCAAATTATCTTGATCTTGAAAAGGTTTGATGCACACTTTACACTTGCTTATGGTAAACATCTTGACATGGGTCATTTTCATTGATCCTATCCTACTCGAAGTTATTTGAGCCATGAAGCACTATCCAAATGAGCATCCTCTATTTGAACACCTTATCTTATCACAAGGTAATCCTTGGCATCCTTTACGTGCTTACCATATCCATTCATCTACACATCTATCCAAGAATCTACCCATGGCCTTTCAAACATTGCTAGACACTAGGGGTAGATATTTACATCTTTCTTTGAGAATAAATATTGATCTATATCCTCCAATTTATGTGGTGATCTGAACGTTGGAAAACATAAAATCAAATTGGTCAAGCACTTGTGAGAAAAATTCCAAATCACTAGCCCATGACATATTTTGACGAGTAGATGTTCCTTATCAAGCTTTATCTTCTGTCAAACATTAATCCAAAGAATCAATATCAGTCACATCTAATTTAGACTTCAACGTCACATCAAATCATTCAAACATATTTCATTCTAAATCAGGCTTCATCAATCTTAATTAGTCAAATCCAATCAATCCATCATCATCTCAGGATATCCTTCCCAAGCCTTGTGTTGCTTAACACTATCCATGCATTGTTTTGTATCCTCAACATTATTATCATCATCAATCCTGATCAATCAAATCCAACCAATCCATCATCACCTCAGGATATCGTTATCAATACTTGTGTTTCTTAACACTATCCTTGCATTGTTGTGTATCCTCAACAATGTTATCATCACAAATCCATCAATCTGATCAATAATCCTAGCTTGGTTTTCAAAAAAATCTCAAAACAGAGCACTGATATCATCACATATCCATATCCAAATTGTCAAAATCATACAAAAATCCAAAAACATCCAAATCATATCAAAATCTAAAACCATTCAATAGACACAAAATCCAAAAACATTCATAAAAATCTCAAAATCTCATAAACAACCTCAAAACATTTCAAAAACAACAAAAACATCCAGATATTTGAAAAAACTCAAAATGGTGCATTCGTCTCATCTCACTTTAACCTGAAATGATCATCATTCATAATAAATCAATCATCATTTTCATCCTTTGGTAATTCAGTCAGAAGCAAGTCTAGCAAGTTAAAAGTGAAAGCTCAATTGTCAAAGTCTCAAGTCTAGGTCAGTAAGTAAGCAAGTTGGTCAACTCTTGGTACCAATAGCTTATCATCCAGTCAATCTCATCATCACCTAATAACATGTCCTAGTATGTATCTTTCCTACAATGGACATCAACATCAAGCATCACCATAGTTTAGTCTTGGCTAGCAGTATGAACAACATTAGCTGGGTAAGTGTTGTAATGCCCCGCCTTGCAACCCTAAAGGAAGTTGTAATTAACAACTTAAGTGAACCAATTTTATTTTTTTTATAAAGTGTAGTTAACATACACATTCACTTACTAATTAACAACAACCTCTAAGACTACAAGGTTAGGATTACTTAAACCCACACATACATATTACATATAACCAAAACATTATGAGCTTTATGAAATAAACATCATACATCATAAGAATACCACATAACAAAATAAGATATTCAACCAAGATACCATCTCATAATCATTACCTTAATCCAATAGTTACAACACTCATTCCCAGAATGAGACAATAGTACATAAGATTACAATTACAGAATTCCATCTCATAACATAAGAGGGATAAAATAACTTATACAATCTGAAATAATACAATGCAAAAAAAAACAATAGAACCGCGAGTTGTCCATCTGGATGTCTCGCTTCCATGAACTAAAAATCAAGGGGGACCCAACGGTTTTGGAGCATGTTCCACCCAACCATGTGGTACCCGAAGGCCCACCCCCCATGCTAGGAGATAGTAATCACATAACATGGACAAAGATCTACAATCACTAACCAAAGGCAGACTCATACTGACATAACCAAATAAATGAACCAAACGAGTACAACTCAAGTACAACACTAATATCACTGACATAGGTAACTTTGCTTCTAGACATAAAATCGACCAAGTATGTTCAGAGAACAATACACGTATGCAAATACCAATCACCAAGGGAATCTCAAGTGCACACAAATTAAAAAACATTACCACTCCAACTCTAGGAGGATACAAATAACAGAACACACTCCAAACATCTTGGAGGCAACAACACATAGTTCACTCCTTTCACAAGAGGTACAAAACATCCCCATTCATAAAAATCGGGTAAAACTAAAAAGATTCCATGCACTACCCAAGGGAAAACAACTGGATGGCATAAAGATTCAACAACCCTTATCCTCTAAGCTCTTCTAGAAGACTTATAATTTAGGACTAACACTAAATCTCAAAACCCACAATGCAACTTGACGACATAACAACAAAAGCATTCAAGTCATTAATCAAATCTAATATTTAGATTTCCTAAATCCATATTCATTCAATAGGTAACGTCAACAAGGTCAAAGACACACTTACATGGTTAACTCAAATAATCATATACCCATATTTCTATTTCCATTATAGGAAGTCTCAAACAATTTAAACTTACATCCCTTTACGAAATATAGAGAAACTAGAACATTTAAGACAATCACGAGAAAGTTACTATTTTTGGATATACTAAATCCATATCTCTTTCATATTTCATTCACAATAAATTAATTACTATAATTGAAATATAATAAACTAAAATAACTATTTACCTTTTTAATAAAACAACTTCCTAATTTACCTTTAAATTGACACAAAACCATGGAAATAAACTCTTTCCATTTCCTAACCAAATTTTACATCGCATTCAATTTTCTATTTAAAACATTCAATCACTTTAATATAATAAAATATTGTTTCTCTATCCATTTTCCCATATACACTAATCAAACCATTTTTTAAACCTCTATTCAATAATAGATTGCATACATCTTATTAAAATAAAATACGATAATGAATTTACACTTAATATATATATATATATATATATGCTCCATATTATATAGACACCAAATATATATCTTAATAAATTTAATTACATATATTCTTTAATATTCCATTCACAACGATCAAATTTCCTTATGGAAATAAATAAAACATAATAAATATTTGTCTTTTCCAAAATATTCATTTCCTAGATTTACTTTTAATACAACATAAACTATTGCCATTACTGTATTCAATTTCTATCCAAAATCTATATCTTTTCAATTCTCTATTTAAAAACATCAATATCTTAGTGTATACAAATATATTTTGGCTTAACTAATTAACCATGCACTCATATTGTTTCCAATTAAATCTCATTAATTAATCAAAACATTCAAATATAAATATTTCTATAATTCTTCAATATATTTAAATATCCTTTTCTTTATCAATTTTGACCATACATTCAAAACTTATATTTTAAAATCTTCATGCGAAGCTAAATTACATGCACTTAAATAAAACAAGGTAAATACTGATTGAAAATACTCATGGATATATATACCTCTCAATATATTTTTTTCAATCATATTAACATAATAAATATTTTCTTTTTAAGTCAAGTAATTACTTCAATTACAAAAATATCTTTCTCTATACATTTTCCATACATACTAATTATTGAAGGCAATACAAGAACTACATCTGGATACTCTAAATCCATTTCTCATTTCATAACGTAATTCATTATATCGATAAAACTGAATTAAGAATTCATCTTTTCAGATAAGGGAGAAATTACACTAATATTTAATTCTCTAATTGCTCTTAACAAAATAAGTATTTTTAACTATAACTTAAAATATTTCGCTTTAAATTAAATAACCAATTGTCCTTGGAAATTAAATCATTATAAAATTAATCAAATTAACATTTGGTCTTTTCCATAATTTATTGTGTTAAAATAAGATCAATATTTGGACTATAACCCAATATCATATATATATTTTTCATATTAAATCGGATTAATAATTGGACCTTTTACACATCAATTTAAATTTCACAATTAAATTTTAAATTATGCATTCTTTAAATCAAATATTTAACTCCTTCAATTAAACTTTAACATGTCATTTTAAAATAAACAATAATTTCCCCATACCTTTATAATTTTAATTCCACTAATCTAATCTACAAATTTTATTTAAAATAATATAAATAAATATAATTATTTTAATATTATAAATTATAATATAAAATATTATCAAATAATATTTTAATATTATAATAACAATACATAAAATATTAATATTTATTAATATTTTATTATCAAAGCAGCCATGGAAAAATAACTTAACAATAGTCTCGTGTTTCAAACATAACTCAAAAACTACGATCTGGGTATTTGTGATTATTTTACAGGGGTAAGAAAATTTCAAGGTACAGAAACTCTTTAAATTTCCTGACAACCCAGTTTGTGTAAGTGGATTTATACATGACGCAACTAGACCCTTTTACCATGAAAAAATATAACTACCCTGCGGATTTTTAAATCCGATTTTTAATAATAAACAGAAGGTTTCATTTTCTAAAAACATTGCTCAATCTCTATGTTTGAATCCAAAACAAAATAATCGATTTCCTCAAACAAATTAAATTCAACTGAGGTTTTCACAATTTTCACTCAAAAATTTTCACAAAACAAAAGCTGCAAATTTATTTGATTCTTTTCTTCTAACAACAAATTTATTTTCTAAAATAGATTTAACAACCAAATCTTTAATCACTACTATTTAAAAAACAATCAAGAACAATAAAAACACAGAAGATAACCTGGCTCAAGAAGTTACAAGAAGAGATGAATTTCTACTGCAAGCCTCCTCCAAAGATTTCTTCAATTTTCTTCAATCATCTAATGAATCCAATCCAAAACCCAACTAATGCAAACAATCTTTCCTCCAATCAATTCTACAATCAAACTTTCTTCAAAACCCTTCTTGATGCAAATTTTCCAAAATTTCTTCTCTGCTATAAAAATGAATTTTCCTAAAAACTTTTTCTGCCCTAAAATTAAAACATGTATTCTTTATAAATCAAAAATACCTAATACAACCCTAATTCACATTACATGCAAATTACATATTAATTTCAATTTCAATTTTTACAACCCTAATTCACATTGCATGCAAATTAGATATTAATTTCAATTTCAATTTCAATTCCAATTCCAATTTTTGAAAAACCCACATTAAATTTAAAATGCAATTTCAAATAATAAATCAATTTCCAAAGTTGAAACTCATTTCCCAAGTAAACATTTAATTACAATTTCTTATTTAATTCTCACAAGATGAAATTAAATTCCAAAATTAATTTTAATTCTTTTATTTCCTTTCATTTTCCTGCATCACGTTTAATTAATTAATTAAATTATTTAATAACTAAATTCAACCCCCTTGGATTAAATTTAATTAAATAAATAAATTAAATATAATTAATTGATTTAAATATAAACTTTTATCCACATTGCATTATTTAAATTAAATAACCATCAACATGATTTAAAAATGCAATTATTCTAAATATTGATTAAATAAATACGCACCTTTTAGAGTCAAATAATATTAAAATAAGGTAAACTATGACTCAACAACTAAAGTTGACGACACACTAAGGCTAGGGCGTCGACTTGACACATGTTACCTAGCTACTATCTCCCGTTCAACTTAACCATTGGATCGACACGCTCAAACTTGTGAAACCAGGTGGAGTCGATGTCATGTACCTACAATCCTAAAGCCAAGTAAACAACATCATACAATATATCCAGCATATAATACACCTCGTGAAGGAGAAGTCACGGATTCACAGGGCACTCACAAGCAAGTGATGCGAACCCATCCCCTTCACCAATACAATCATCAAAACTGACACTTCCATTATAATCCAATAATCTCATATAAAATCACCTGTTATATCTACTAACATCATTACATCATTAAAGCATGTAAACTAAAGCTTCAGATAACCAAATCACATCACATAATATAGTTGTCGCTCAATAGTAGCGATCAAAACATCATAACAAAATGTATCCAGTATCAAAGTAGCTACAACCAAACATAGCATAAAGCAAACCGAACAAGAAGCAAAACGAAGGGGTATTACAAGTGCAAGAAGTTGGATCCACGAAGAGGGAAAGTTTTGGCCAAAAAAAAATCTCACAAAAAATGTGTATGCGTTATGCATCAGGTACCCGAGCCTAAAAAACACGTATGCACTAAAAAACGTGTACGCATTATATAACGTGTATGCATTATATGACGCATATGCACTTTATAACACGTACAAGTCATTTATTTTTTAAAAATACTTTTTAGAAATGGGTACCTATTTTAAAATGCATATGCATTTTGAAAAGAAAAATAGATACCCATTTTAAAACATGTACGCGTTTTGCTTTTCAAAACGGGTACCCGTTTCTAAAAAGCATTTTTTTTTAAATAATCAAATAAATAAAGAATGCATATGCGATACGCGTTTTTAAAAATTTGAATCTCCAACCCACATGTAGCCTTGGTTTTAGGCTCGGGAAAGGCTTGGCAATCCGACCTTTAGCCTTTGACCTGCAATTAAAAAACTAAGGTAGATTGAAGAAGAATGTCCAACTTTGGCAATATGGCTGATGGACTTTTTTTCTGAATCAAGCTATAAAATTAAAGCAATGTCTAGTTTCCAAATATATATTTTTTATTAAGATTGGATTATATTCGTTATTTTTTAATTAATTTCTAAGGAAAGTAGTCCTTAAACTTGAAATATCCCATTTTTTTTGTTTTTTAATAATTTTTTTTTGGTTAAATTTCTTGTAAAAAAAAATATATGGCATCAATACTCAGACAATTCTCTACACAATAATAAAAAAAAATCAGAAAATGTTTAGTTTAGGTCCAATTATGATGTTTGTACACATTGATTTTTAAAAACAACAATTAAGGCCAATAAAAAATCAATCTTCATGTTAGTTTTTTTTCTCCAAAAGGAATTAGAAAAATACTTTTATTTGGGTCAAAAAATGGTGTTCGTACACGTGCATGGTATGGTAAAGAAACAGGGACTTTTAAAAAGTGGTTTTTATACATCTCTATCAAACTTTAATTTCTATCATCTTGGTATTTGAATAAATTACATATTTGGAAACTAGATTCAAAATTTTAAATTTCATAATACTAACTTTTTTAAGATTCATTGTGTAAGTGCCTCAAATTTTCAGTTCAAGAGTGACAAATTCTAAAAAATAGCAAAAAGACTTCCACTTTTTGAGCTTTTTGTGGACCCAACTTCTTGCATCAGCCCAACTTGTTTATTTACTTTATCTTGGTATTTTTGAATTATCTTATTTTGTGCTCATTCCAATGACCTCTCAATGATGCCTAATCAAAATGGTTTAGAGATGGGGCAAAAATCACTAGCTTTCAATTCTTTTAATTTAATTTAATTAAATTTATTTCAATAAGCTCAATTAATTAATTTTAAATATTTAATAATTAAATTCAACATTTTCCAAGATTAATTTAATTAATTAAAATTTAATTAAATACAATTTCATCATCAACATAGATATTTCATCTAAGCATAAATTTCACTTAATATTAAAATAACCTCTACTTTCAACAATGCAATAATTCTAAAATATTGATTAAATAATAAAGCATCCAACATAAAATCACATAACATTAAATCAAATAACTATGAATCACAAAATAGGACTATCGACACACTAAGGCTAGGGCGTAGACTTGACACATGTTACCTAGTTACTATCTCCCTTTCAACTTAACTGTTGGATCGACACGCTCAAACTTGTGAGACCAGGTGGAGTCGATGTCATGTACCTGCAACCTTGGCTCTGAGCTTATTGAAATAAATTAAATTAAATTAAATTAAAATGAATTAAACATACATTTTCACCTATAATTGACAACCTCCCCTAAGGCTACGTAACTGAGATTACTTAATTCCCATTAACATACATCATCTAAATTACATTGCAATAAACATCTCAAGTAATGACATACATCTAACATAAGTAAATACAATATATGAATAGATTAACCATCACATAATTTCATTACATAAACCATTACAAGATTACAATCCTCGGTCCCAGAATGAGTCAAAATGCATAAGAGTATAATAATTACAAGATCCACCTCATAACAACAAGAGGGGTAATTACAACTGATACAAGAAGAATTACAATAGTACAAGAAGAGAATAACAATATCCACAAGTTATCCAACTGGAAGTCTCGCTTCCACGAACTGAAGAACAAAGGGAGACCCAGCGGTTTTGGTGCATGTTCCACCCAACCTAGTGGTACCCGAAGGCCCACCCCCCATGCTAGGAGATAGTAAAAATACAACATGGACAAGAAATCTACTACCTCTAACCAAAGGCTGACTAACTGAACAAACTGACTCAACCATACATATGCACAATATAAATCTAACACTAACATGGTTACATTGCTTCTAGACATAATAAAATCAAGTGTGCTAAAGAAACCATACACACAACATATAAACAAGGTTATCCTAGATAGAGTGTCATCGCAAGGTGCATCATGAGATCTCCTCTGGGCATCCTTCATAGGCTCGGGTAATCCTGGTGACCTCAACCGAATCCCGGCCCTCATACTCACTCAAGCAGAATCAACTACCTTTCGTATGGACAAGCTAGTTGACCTTGCCATTCTAGGCCTTCTCACTCACCCCAAGTCTAAACAAGCCCTTGTGTCTGCGAGTGAGGTTAATTTTTATCTTATGTGAATGCATCCTAGTAATCTAAGTACTTTTCTTTAATTATCACTTCTTAAAAATACTTTCAAAGGTTACCTGGTTTACCTCTTTGGGCTTCGGCCCCTAACAAAAGCCACTCCTCTAATGGATAACTCACTACTCAAATCTAGACTCCAAGGGTGACTCAAGTGTTATAGAACTAAGTAACTCAATCTCTCCTAATCTAGGAGACGGCAAATAAAGAATCTCACTCCAACACTTGGAGGAAAACAACTCAAATAAATCTACCCAAGGAAAAACGAACATCAACTAACATGAGAATGACCCACATACACTAGAAGACTTTACAATAATTGCACCATTCACCCTTTCCCAAGCAATCAATAACAAGGGAATTTAATTAACAAAAGAACACAAGCAAGGAAACATGCTAAATTTGGATATATTAAATCCATATTCTTATCTGATACTTTTCAATAAATAGTCAATTACTTTAATCAGATAAATGATAAGCTAAAATAATTATCTTTACTTTTATATAGAAAGGATAATTTCAAATATTACAAAACAAGATATCAAATTTGCATTAAAATCAATAAACTCATGGAAGAAATATTTCTTTCAAAATTCCTAACTAACTTATCCACTTCTTTCATATTCACAAATTAAGTAATAGATGCAAAATCTTAATCAAGTACACATTTAAATATAAATAAAAAAAACAAACTGACTATTATCTAGATATTTATATTTGTTTAATATTGAAAATAATTTCATCCCCATTTAATCAAACCAAATCTATAATTCTAAAAAAAAAACAGAATACTAAATTAAATAACCCATTCACCTATTCCTATAAAATATATTTATATATACCTACTGTATATATATATATATATATTTATATTATATTCATACAGAATATAATTATTATTTAATAAACCAAATACACAATATTTAAATATATTTTTTACTGTATATATTCAATAATGAATTTTTTTTTTCTAAATTTGAAATACAAATTAAACTTTAAGTAAATAAATAATAAATATATAAAAAAAACAGATTTAAAAAAAATGAATTTTAAAAAAATGAATTTAAAAAAAATATTTAAAAGGCCGAGCTTACCCTGTACCCGCGGACAGGGTATTGTGGGGTGCCGGCTCCACTATCTCATATGCCTGTACCTTGTATGCGGCTGCCGAGTATTGGGGAGGCCGCACTCCCCATGGGATAGTGCATCCCCCCCAATGGGATGGGCGCACTGTCACATGGGCAGCGCGTCCCCCAACCTCGGTACTATGGTCGGTGGGACTTGACCCCCCACCAATCACAGATTTTTATCAATTAAATTTTTTTTATTTATTATTTTTGACTTAGATAAAAATTTCGGATTTTCAAAATACACAGGCATAGAAAACTAATTTCGTCATTAATGTGAATTTAGAAATTTGTGCCGACGGCGACTTTTTTTTTAAAACATGCCAATAATTTAAATCTTAAACAATTAAAATAATAAATATATTTATATGTTCTATGTATTTATATTTATCCAAATATAATACATATTAAATATATAAATATATATATTTACATAGAATATTATAACTGGTAAAATAGGGAAAATAATTAAAAAAACTAGTATCATGAAATTGATAAATTTTTCAGAATTTCATTCTAAATTCAAAAGGTGCAATTTAAATTTCTTTTAACACTATTCAATGAATTTTACAAAAAACAATTAAATATAGAAAATCAAACAAATCTTGTTCTTTTACTGAAGGTTTTCTACGAGGGTTTGATTTTCTTTTGAAGAACAGATCTGACTAATTTACCAAGGTAAAATCTTCATACTAAAACCTAAATGTTGAACACACAATTCGAGGTTTAATTTAAACCATGTTTCTTCAATTTCCCCCATTTATGGAATTAAAAGCTACACTAAATTTAAACATTCTTCCCCAAATTTTAGATGGATTAAATCTAGATTCTAACAACAATTTCCAATTCACAAATGATAATAATAACAAATTTGCAAACAATATAATATGAAATGAATCAAACAAGACAAAACTTGGAATCCAAAGCTATAGATGAAGATGAATATCTGATGCAAGCTTCCTCCCAAGAATTCCTGAAATTTCTTCAAACGTGCAATGGATCCAATCCAAGAACTTCGATAATTGCAAAACAAATAATTCTCCAAAAAAACTCTACAATCCAAAATTGCTTCCAATCCTTTTCTTTTTTTTATCAAATACATGCAATTCACATATATCCAAAAATATCTTACACAACCATAATTTTCAAATGCATGCAAATTGAAAATAGATATTTATTTCCTTTTCCATTTTCAAAAACCCCAAATTGATTTTAAAATGCAATTTCACTTTTCTTTCAATTCTTTTAATTTAATTTAATTAAATTTATTTCAATAAGCTCAATTAATTAATTTTAATTATTTAATAATTAAATTCAACCTTTTCCAAGATTAATTTAATTAATTAAATAAATTAAAATTTAATTAAATACAATTTCGTCATCAACATAGATATTTCATCTAAGCATAAATTTCACTTAATATTAAAATAACCTCTACTTTCAACAATGCAATAATTCTAAAATACTGATTAAATAATAAAGCATCCAACATAAAATCACATAACATTAAATAAAATAACTATGACTCACAAAACAGGACTATCGACACACTAAGGCTAGGGCGTAGACCTAACACATGTTACCTAGTTACTATCTCCCTTTCAACTTAACCGTTGGATCGACACGCTCAAACCTGTGAGACCAGGTGGAGTCGATGTCATGTACCTGCAACCTGAAACCAAGTAAACAACATAATACAGTATATCCAGTATATAATACACACTGTGAAGAAGAAATCATGGATTCGCAGGGCGCTCGCAAGCGAGTGATGTGAAACCGTCCTCTTCACCAATACACTCATCAAAGACTAACATTACATCATAATCAGAATTCACATAATACAATATCTCAAGCTAACTCTACTAACATCAATAATCAATAATGCATGTGAAACAATAGTCAGATAATCCACATCACACGATAATCAGTGTCACTCAATAGTAGCGATCAAAACACAAACAACAAGGTGTGTCCAGTATAATAGTAGATGCATCCCAAACATAGCATAAAGCAACACACAAGAAGCAAAACAGAGGGGTATTACAATTGTGCTTGTTGGATGTTCTTGTAATATAACTTGGTCATGCGTGCTTTGTTTGGTTTGTAGGGAAGGTTTTTTAGATGTCTTATTGACCAGATAGAAATGATTTCTTTTTTGTTTTGGTCTGAGATGTTTAGAATATCTAAACTACATTCTAAATAAGGTTATGTATATCAGGTGTGAACAAGAGTACTCCTATCTGATTGTCGAGTCAAAGTCCATCACGCTAGGTGCAACACCATCCTAGTTCTTTATACCTTGATGCATCATACCTATGTGTGTTATCAAACATAAGGAAAGTTATGTTCTTTATTTCTCCCATCCCTAGATAAGTAATACATCATCATCATTCATCGTCATATCTAATAAAGTCTCAATGACTCATATACTTGTTGGAATTTTGCATCTTCTGGAATTCAAGGGTTGATCCCTCTCATTCTTCTATCCTCTTTCACGCTAACATAGTATCATTTCATAAATCCATCCATCCTACATTCATAAAACATCCACACTCACATCCACACTCTAATCTTGCATAACCACATCATATTATCATAGGACAACATCATCCATCTCATCCAACCCACATACATTGCATCATCATTGAAGTTGTTTAGGATAATATAAATTTGTTATTCTAAGCATCCTACAAACATCTCATTTGCATCATCGTTATCATATAGATCTATTAGTCTAACCATCCATACGTCCATCTTGAACCTTTTTGTCATGAGATCGACCCTCAAATCGAACTTTTTGCCCAATCTCTCGAGGGGGCAATATGCCAACGCACTTCTTTCCGTTGGGGCATTTGAAAAAATCAGAATTTTTTTAATTTTGATCTTGGCAACATCATTCTTTGAATCAATGCAACAGGTACATTACTTCAAAGAGGGGAAAAATGTAGACACTCAAAATAATCAACATCATGCATCTAAATCCCACTCTAATTAACATCCAATTCCTTTATTAATCAAATAAAGTCATTTATTGATTAATTCACTAACATTCATCATACTTGATTAAATAAATCAAATTATTTAATTAAGTCCTAAAGTTCCTCTCATTTGATTTAATAAAACAAACTGATTAAATCAAAGGTAAAAACCCATAAAATCCTCCAAGTTAATTAATCTAAATTAATTAACCTCTAATCATAATCAGTCATCCTCTAGGTTTTGACTCAACTTGGGTCAAACCTAGACTCTTGACTAACCCACCCACTTGCACATGAAATTCATTTAAATTCATTATCTAATATCTCTATTTTCCCTCACAAGGCACATTCCCATAGAATATTCTCTCATTAACTCCATTTGTTGACTTTCTTGTCCAAATAAATTTCCCCCCAAAATCTCTCTACCATATGCATTTAAAGCCTTTTTTCAAATTTCAAACTCACGTAATTGCATTTACTTGCACAATTTCCAAAATGTGTTCATTCCTCCTCCAATCACATGTGTACAAGTGGCCTTCTCTCATTAGTTAGTCTTTTGTCCCACATTCATCCAAATCCTTCAATCTTCAACTCTTGAATCTATAAATACAAGCAATTTTTCCTTCAAAATCATCTATAATCTTAAGCATTTTCATTATCATCACTTGCATCTTGGCATCAATATCATTTGGAGCTTATCAGGGGGTGGGAAAGGGCATCCTTTCCACATCATAAGGAGCACCACTCCCACTATGGAATAGAGTTTTATATTGCTTTCTTATGCTTTCATTTAATTGTTTTGTTCTATTTCCCTTGTTTGCATAGGTAGCATGATTAAATATTTCATAGGAAAGTTGGATCTGCTTGTTATAAACTGGCTAACAATATAATGGTGGTCATTGTTTGAATAATTTTCATATTTTTGTGTTTACATATATATATATATATATATGCATCGTGATTTTGAAAATATTGAAATCATTGTCTATACATGTTTTATAGAGTTATGAATTTTGCTAAAAAAACAAATTATTGGCTATTATTTTGTCATTCATCTTGATCTATTTACCTTTTTTAGATAATAAACAAGACCACAAATACAAATTTTAAATAATTATACAAAGTGTGTCAAAATATTGAGGTTCTAGTTTAAGGCCACAAAATTATTTTACTCTAGAACAATTAAATATGGTAAGTGAAGAATAAAACTGAATGGGATTTTTTTTTTATATGTCTAATTAACCAATTAATCACGTTCAACATTCATAGGTGAATTCATCCACCATCATAGGGATTTATGCCTTAATTGATTTTGGAGGGAATTTTTTATATTTTGTAAAATAGGTTGTTTTCTCTAAATTAGACGTCTGGAATCATCATTGGACTAGATTTGGTTATGTAAGATCAAGTTCTATTAAAATTTTATATATAATTAATTAATTATTTTTTCTCTTAAACCAACAAATAAATTCTATTTATTTTTAGAGATTTACACTTTTCAAAGAACATAATTATTTAAACAATGAAATATTTAATATATATGAAGGTATGATTATTATTATCATTCTTCTACAACTAATTGCAGATAATACATTTTATTTTACATTTTGTGATCATGCTTAAAATTAGTTGTTATTAACTTTTACTCACTATGTTAATTTTTGTGAGAGATTTTTAACATTACATTTATTTTGAAGAAACCTCCAAGAACTAAGGATTGACAACAAACACTGATGATTTCATAATGCATTGATATTGTATTCAACTTAGTATTGACAATGAACTCAAACCCTCATTATAAAGAATGAGGATGATAAAATACATGCCACAAGTTTAGGAAATCACATACCATGGATTGAGGAGAGGAATTAATGAGCATGGATAAACACATGCCTTGGATTGAGGAGAGGACTCCTCATCCTGGAGTGGTGGTGAGTTTCTCTCCTAAATGCAAGGGATCAACTCCAACACCTAACTAGGCCTAAGCTAGCCTAACTAGTGTAGAATACACTAACACCCCCCCTTAAGCATACCTTAGGTGAATATAAAAGAAATGGGTCTCAGCTACTAGCCTGATCAGGTACCTGTGCACAATGCAAAACTCTCATAAATGAAGAAAGATAGAAAACCCGGTGGGAAAAAACTATCCTCCAAAAAGAGAGAAAACAAAAAAAGTACAAGTGAAAGAAGAAGAAATCTATAGGGACTCAAGACCCCATAAGAACTAATTCTATCAAAAAATTACAAGAGATATTTCCACCATAGGAGAGAAAGAGAGAGACTAGAGACCCCCCCATAAGATGATGGATCCTGCAGTCCTGAGTGATGCTCGATGATGAACATTGAAAGTGATCCAAAAAAATAAACATATCTTCCTTGTGAAAGAAGGAAAATTGCATAAAGGTGCTTAATATCTTCCCAAGTGAGAAGAACATAAGTCTCTAAATTTTGCAAATAATTCAGAGATTGCAATGAAATCTCTCGAAGTTGTAGTGAAACCACTGGTGGAATCAAAACAAAATCAAGAGATTGAGGTAAAACATCTTCCAAGGTGATAATAGAAAGTCTATCATTAAAACAAGTTTACCAACTCTATAAAATGGAACTCACTAAACAATTCTAATATGCCTACCAAGTAGTTATCCCAATCAATGGCATTAGTAACACATATGTGTCGATCCTATTGTCCCGAATCACAAGAAACCAAGGATGATGGAACAATCAAAGCTAACAAAGCAGGAGATGAAGAAGAGATAATATCAATAGGTGTGGGAACCAATGAGGAGGATACAAAGTCAAGGTTTATACAACCAAACTAAGTCTCCTTTTGAAGAATAAAGGTATCAGTCGGGTATGTGCAGGATCATGATGGGCCAAAAAGTGGCGATATGTAAGTGATATGATAGCCCATGTGGCTAACGACCTTTTTTTACCCAAATTTGATGAAATGAAAAGGGTTTTTAAAGTAGATTCTCAAATTTCCACCAATATAATTTATGTTTTACTTTGAATTTAATAAATAATTATTATTCATTTTCTATTTGAATTACGACTAAAATCCTAATTGATAGGCTGATTGAAAAACATCTATAAATTTCAAACGGTTTAACATTTTTTGAATCTGAAACATGTGTCACATTCTATGTTTCACATACTATAGGATTAAAAAAATAAAAAAATAATTTCATGAAGTTTTTAACAAGTTAAGCTTGTCAGACATACGCATTTTTATATTTTTTAAAAGTTGTAATAAAAAAATCATAATTAATTATTTACTTGGAAAAAAATTATAAAAAAATATGCATCACATCGAGACATGAGTCATCTATTTATATATAAAATATTATAAAAAAATATTATCATTTTATTGTGGTTAAGGTTGTCAGACAGACACCTACTTCTGATTTTTCCCTAAAATTTGTACTACTATATTGAAATTTCAAAATTTCACCAATAAGAATTTTTTTTAAATAATAAACCTAGTAGTTTAGAAACTACATTGAATCTAATATAGATTCGATTATTACATATTTTTTAAATAATATAGATAACGTATTCAAATTTTTACGTCAAGTTGCCTAATTCTAATTTTCTATATTTTCATCACCACTTAAGGGCATGTTTTTTCCATGATGATCCTACACATACCTAGTGTCATCTATACTCATACCATCATCAAGTTTGGAAGAACCAAAGAAAGAAAAAGAATACACTCTAGAACCATGATCATCATGTCCTATAGAAATGATGGCCTTACTGTGCAAATCTTTGATAATCACTAAAGTGGGTGTGAACTTAACTGTTTTCCTTGAGCTATTATGTGTGATTTGATAAATGGAAAGGAGATTGGTGGATAAAGATGGAACATAAAGTACATCATTAAATGTCCCTTCACCAAAATCAATGGATCCTTTTCCATAAGCTATCATATATGTGTTATTCTCCATAAGAATTGAAGGGAATGAACATGGATCAAATGTAGAAAACAACTCCTTAGAGGCAACCATGTAGTGTGAAGCCCTTGAATCAAGAAGCCACTTATGTGAAGTATTATGTGTTGAATCAAGAAGTGTCATACTTTTACCTTTATCTGATTTATTTGATGATATAGATGCAACATAAGAAGAGCCACTTGCCTTAAGTTTGGACAATTCAAGTTGACTTCGTTTAAGTAGATTATTTACCTCATCTTAATCCTTTTTGAAGCATTTTATTTCTTCATGTCCAAGATTTTTACAATAAGTACAAGTAGGCCTTTCCTTAAAAAAAATCCCTTTTGAGGAGGAAAATGGATTCTTTTCTTTGGTGTCTTTAAAATGATCCTTAGTTTGTTTATGTGACTTAGATGAAGAAACATTTTGTTCATTGCAATAAGAGCCTTTGGCATAGATGTCTTCATTGTACCCATTTGAATTAACTTTGACTGTTCTCATATGAGTGATGTGGAAAAGTCATCAAGAGAGGGCATTGTGAATTTGGAGCCCATAGCATCTCTAGTAGCATAAAATGTAGAAAGAAAGATAGAATAATCAAAACCAAGATTGGCAAGTAGAGAAAGAATCAACTGCTCATCTTTCTTCTCAATACCACACTGCTTTAACTGAAGGCTTAAAGACTTAAGTTTTGTGAAGAGGTGTTGGATACTGTCAAAATCAAAAGGATTAAGGCATATCAGCTCATTCTCTAACTGATATCTCCTACGTGTGTCTTTCTTACCAAACATAAGCTCAAGATGGGCCCAAACTTCATGTGGAGTGTTACAAGAATGAATGTGAAATAAGAGATCAAGAGAGATAGACATGCAAAGAGTTCCAAAAGACTCATCACATCCATTGAACCACTTCCTCTTTTCTACAACAACACTTGGTCCATGGATTGAGGAGAGGACTCCTCATCCTGCAGTGGTGACAAGTTGCTCTCCTAAATGCAAGGGATCAACTTCAACACATAACTAGGCTTAAGTTAGCCTAACTAGTGTAGAATACACTAACATATTTCTTTGAGATGGTATATAATGGTTTGATACCTAGCTACTATCCTTGTTCAACTAGAAGTGAAATATACCTCACTTTTATGCTTTGATTTCTACTTTTAATTATAAACATAGTGTTCAAATTTTTAGCACCTCTATAATCTACTCATTATTATTTTTCATTTTGTAGGTTTTCTAGATTCAAGACTTAGTTCAAGACAAAAAATACCATAGTGAAATAAGTATCCATATCTATATCATATTTATGAGTATTCGAATAAATTTATTTTATTATGAAGAGTACTTATATTTACTTTCACATGTATATCCAAAAAAACAAAACTTTGACATGTAGCTTCGTGGTCTATTTTGTATACAAGTCAAATTGGTAGTAAAATGTAATGGTGAATCATGCATAATTCATAATTTTCATATTACTTTTTAAATCAAACTTTTTTTGGTTCACAATGCACAATAATAAGTGTAGATGGTACAACATTAATTGAATAAAAGAACACAATACAAACATTTTCCATTTCTCACTACACTCAATATTCATTTATTTTCCTTTCTTCAATTCTAAATTAAAAGATAAGTTTATATTTCTTTTTAGAATTAACTAATTATTACTATTCTCAAATCAGATGCTCTATACCTGTACCAAACAAGAACAATCCCTTAATATCATTAATCTATGCATAGTTTATATATAATTATTACATATCTTAAATCTCCACTCATCAATGAGCTAGAGAAAAGCAAGCTGAGCATTACCTAGGCCCAACTGTTATTTAAGCGTTACTACATACATTTTTCCTTCTCATACAAAAACCAATGTAGGCACGTCAACGAGGGACGACTTCATTATTACGGAATCTTTGATGGACGAGCTATAACCGATTTGCTCGTCCCAATACTTGGACCACAACATGACACCTCCATATTTCGGTGAGGTCTTGATTTGAGGCAACACATTGTTGATGAGTATGTAGGGCTCAATGTAACCACCGCTGGGGGCAGCACCAAGCGCAACAGGAAGGCCGAGGTAGATGCTCTGTTTGAGGTATGGATGTGGTCCATATGTTCCATGAACTCAGCAGATTGGAAGGATCACCATTGGCCACCACCTGACAGGGAGGGTTGTTATAGAACTGGATCCACACGTAGTCAAATAGACCCGTCTGCAAGGCCGCATCAAGATGTGCGTCGGGATAGGGGCACTGTGGAGCGGTGCTGAGATAGACCTTGGAGGATATACTATAAGATGACAATGCCCTAGCCAGATCGTCTAGGTGCCCCATCATGGCCTGGATATCAAATTCAATACCGTCCAGAATGACGTCTCTGAGAGGCCTGTCGTTCGAGCTGCCTCCGAGATAGTTGCTCCACAGATAGGCGGCCACGTCCTCCGCATCCTCTACAGAGATGATATTTATGCTTGAGACGCCTCCTCCGAGGGACAGAAACACTTTTATGCCCTTGGACTAGTAGTATTCAATATCAGCACTCAGACGTTTGCATGTTCCCGAGGTGGGATCGTAGTGGCCTGCCACGTTGAGCACCGACGTCTGCCCGTTACCGAACGTGATTAGAACCGCGAGCAGCACAATTTCAAAATTGCCGCTTGCGCAGGTGTTGGGAAGAGAAGCTTCTCTGCCATCCTGACCCCAATATATGCTTATGTTTCCCGCAGATGCGCTGCTCCAGAGCAGAGCAACTACCAAGACAATTGTGGCTCCTCTCATTGGACGACTCTCCATACTTTGTAATGAATGATTTTTCTTGCTTTAAGGGTGTGGGATTGGGCTCTCTATATAGCCCTTTGCCAGATGACCAACTCCAACCCAAACGCCGTCCTAACACGCGGGAGTACTAACAATAACAGTCACATGGCACTCGCCGACGATGTGCTTTTCTTAGTGGAAGACGACATAATTCCTGTTCGTATTTGTTTGTCTCACTAATGTATTAACTTGTATGTGCGACCCACTATGATTTTTGGACACGGTAAGTTTTATCCTTTTATCACGAACAAATAATACTAGCACTTGCAACTTTAGGAGGTGCAAGGGATGCGCCGATAGGAAATTCAAAGGAATGCTATCATTATTATTTTTGTTTTAGTAACATAGATGTGATTTTAGAAAAGAATGTAATAATATCAAAAGCATGTTGGCACCCAATTACCAATGAGTCCTAACTTTGTAACCAACAACGTGAGAGGATGTACCCATTTGAAAAACCATGTTGCTTGTCAATTATTTAACATAATATTTTAAAGTTATATTCATTTTTTATGGCACACCAATCCACTGACCAAAAGGTAAGACCCCACACACCTTTACTATAGCTTTGTAGTGATCATCTCGAATGAATGTGTGAGAAAGGTGAGAGGAAGAATATACAAACTATTAGAACATTTTCACAAGTTCAAACCATTTTCGTACACATTGATTTGACTTTAATCTACAAAATTGAACCATAGCAATACAAACAAACTTTTTTTCTAATTCTAAAACAAAATATAACTTACAAATATACATGTTTAAATAAAAACTTAAAATTCAAATGAATCATTGTTTATTTATTACATTTACCTTTATATCTTACCTAAACTCTCAATTATTTAATATAAACTAGTTTATATTAATATAGATCATTTTTATTTAATTAATCTAAATCAAGATTTATTTATTTTTCCCTTAGCTTTGTTTCTCTCTCACAACATGAACTCTAATCATAATTTAATATTCTTAAATTAATATCAAGTCAACTTATGCTTTTCAAGATTATAATATACTTATATGGTCAAACCAGCCTCAACAAATTTAACCATGGACATTCTTTAACTTGATTTTTTTGAATGACATATGAAGATATTTAAATAAGAAAGGCGATCACATCGAAGAATCTTTTTATACAAAGTAAAACAAATTACTTAGTAGACATGTAAACACATAGATAGGTTCATAATAATCCTTATTATCATCTCTCCAAATTATTCTTTCAAACTTTTTGGTGGATGATTATAGTTGTATCAATTCTTGTTTACTCCAAGGGTAAGGATTTAGTAGATGAGAGTGTTAATAATTCTCCCTTTTAAATGAGCATTTGATCTTTCATATTTATTTTAATTCGATTTAGAAATCACAATGGAAGTCGAGAATTCATCCTTATCATTTGATCTCTAGATGTCACTATGAAAATTCAAACTTCTATCTCATTCTTGAGAACCTTTTAATCTTCTCATTTGAGAAAAAACCCCTTTCACAACAATTCTCATGTTGTGTATGAAATACCTTCTTAAAAATTTACTCATTACTTATAAAATTAAATATTAATAGTTATGCTTTTTTTTTTAATTAGACAATAAAATCTATTTTTGCAAAATACATAAAAAAAAAAATAAATAATATTAAGATATATCTCTTAATGCACATATTTCACAACTTTAAAATTTAATGATTTTTTTTAAATAGAGTTTATCATACAAAATTTTGAAAATCAATACTACAATTTTTTTTTTTTAAATTAAAATAATCTAAGCTAAAATTGTCCATATTTTTTTTGCCCATTTTCTCTGTGGGCCTTCCATTTATTGCTCCGAAGACTTTTTTTTCTTTTCCATTTAACACAGTACTTTCATTCATAAACAGGTGTTGTCCATTTATGATTTAATTTCTTGTGATTACATTAATAATCTGGTCTGCTAACCACCAATTCCACCCAATTATCATTGAACACCCACGTTTATGGAGGTTGCCAACAAGACAAATGTCTCTGTATTTTTCGAACAGATGGTAGAATTGACCGGTTGGATGACAACTTTGCAACGAATCTAAATTACATCTGTATACAGTGAAAAGTAGAAGCATCCAAAGAATCCATTACCTATCACAATTATGAAAGACACTATCAAATTTCATCGCATGAAAACATATTTCTGTGTATTTACAGTAAAGAGGGGAAAAAGGGGGGGGGGGAAACAGATGCAGAGAGATTCGACTGGTATGATTTCTTCTCAGTAAAAAACATTAACTAAAATAGCTAGTAACTAAAACTCTGAGAATGTTAATGAAAATTCTACACACTGTGAGTATGGATCCGAGAACAATGTAATTTAATTAACGATCAGAGACAAATTAATGTGCAACAGCCATGGTCATGGTGTATGAGATGGACCTTTGGTGAGGTGTAGCCAGCATGGTGGTGTGATCAAGAGAATCGTTGAGCGCCACGATGATGTACAAGGTGTTCTTTAAATCCCCGGACCTGGCAAAGCCAATGCTGCCCGGGAGGGCTTTGATGAGCTTCTTGTTAACCTCCCCCAACGAGATCTCTAGTGGCCACACACGCTCCACTATCAATTTCAGCTGCTCTGATTCAAAGACAAAAACAACTACCTTGGATTTTTTTGTTCGCAGGCCTAGGGTCAAGGTCTGCCAAGCATGCTGTGCGAGAATCGATAAATTCGTAGGGATGAAGGTCGCAGTGGTGGTGAAAGGGTGAGATTCAGTGGCTGTACAGAGCAGCCGTTTCTTTTGCTTTTTTATCTTGTATATTTCCCTATCTTTGTCTTTAGCAAGGAGAATGGCCAAGACTGGTGTACGCTCAGATAGGATTGCCCAAGCACAAAATTCTTTGTCATAGGAGAATGAATATTAGCTTGATTCAGCTGAAAGGTTAATGGTATGTCTGTAGTCGAAACAAATGAATGAACATGAAAAACAAAGCAGAAGCAATATACAATTAACATAAAAAAATACAGGACTGTCTCAAATTGCGTTTGCCTCTGTAAATCCTTGTTCGTCCAACTCCACAGCTTATAAATAAATGTGGATAAAACTGTCTATTTATCCAAACTGGTGGCAGTGATGGAGGGCGGCTGAAGGGACTAGATGACCCATTGCTCTGACAGAGATTAGACGCTGCATTAAAATCCAATTCGATTTTTCTAAGCCGCCTCTTCTGTGGCTTGTGAGAAGAAATTAGGTAGATGCGTCCATAATGAGATTAGACATAGAATTTAATTTTCAGATTCTTGTTCAGATTTGAGTCTATTCGTGGCTTTCTTTTTCACGCTAACATAGTCTGTCCATGGCTTTCTTTTCACGCCAACACAAGAAGTTGTAAATTATCTGACATTATTGACAATTTCCGATGAACCTCAAATGGTATGGCGGATGGTTTACCGGGCCATCAAATGGTTTGCAGAGTGTGAGACAGGTATGCCGATGGCTTGTGGACTGGCAAGTCCACAATAAAAGCCTATCGGCTAACTAGTTTAGTTATTTTATTGCATAATATATCTATATTACGTCCATAGGTATTGATTTTGATAAATTTGTAATTTCGTTTAGCTTTTTGATAATTTGGTTTAGATTTTTTGGCTATATTTCAGGTAAGAAGGACAGAAAACAAAGTAATAGATTAAATTGATACAAAGAGATAGTAACGTGCAATCAGTTTCAAAATAGTAATTTATAGTTTAAACAATATACATATTATGTTTACTTAATATTCATAGAGGAACATATTTTTAATTTTCAGGTAAGAATAAGAAACTTGTTTTGGTTTGCATTAAAACAAAGGTATATGGGAAGCTATTTTTATTGTCATTGAAAAGCAATAGCATATCTGGTTCACCATAAAGTTGTAGCAACTAATTCTAAACAGTAGAAAAATGATATATTGCAACACCTAAAATGCCCAGAGAAAGCTGGCCAAATGTTGGCCACTCCTCAGCAAAATGATTACAGCTTCATAATTAGATTAGACTTCACAACAAGAAAAATTAGATGAATTAAATTAAATTTTATTTTTAATAAAAAAAATATATATAGATAGAAAATTTTGTATATTTAAAATTATAATAAATTACAACCCCCAATTAAAAAGACAAGCCTGCAATTAAGAGGATTTTTATTTGAATACAAATTTTACATTGGAAAAACAATCTATTCAAAATAATAATAATAATAAATTACAATCTAAAGCCAAAAACCTACATCTGCAACTAACTGCAATTTGATCTAAATACAAGTTTTATCCGACTCAGTAATTATATGCTTTGATCTAAGTTCAAATTTTCAATTGAAAAAAAAAAACTATTATAAATATAATAAATTGCAATCTACAACTACAAATCCAAGTTTGCAATTCTAAACACTTAGATTTCAATAGACTTACATATGAAAAAAAAAAGTTGCCCATGAATTTTTTTATAGAAAATTGCTCTGTTCACTTGGCACTCTTAAGACTGCTCCAGAAGCTAACAAACGAAAGGGTGAATTGGATCGAGTGCTCCAAGCTGACTATAATTCTCCCCCACCCAAGTCTGCAACTAAAGGCACATCAATTTTAATATAAAATTTTCAAACATTTCACTAAAAATAATTAAAACAAGTCACAATCTAGTCCCATTCTACAGCCAAAGATTCAAGTGTGCAACTAAATGAACATCCATTGAAGTCCAAAGTCCGTAATAAAAAAGATAAACTACCCACTAAAAGATAATTATAATAAGTTGCATTCTACAATCAGAAACCCAAATCTGCAACTAAAGCACTTTGATTTGGATACAAAATTTATATAGAAAAGAAACCCATTAAAATTATTATTCCCCAATCTACCACCGTAGATCCAAATTTGCAACTAACTACATTTCTAATTAAATTCAAAAATTTAGATAAAAAAATTACTGAGTATGATATATAATAGAAAATTTATTTTCAATACAACATTTAGCCAGAAAGAAAACTACCCAATAAAAATCTAGCACAACAAATATTAAAAAGGCTTCACAAGCTTAATACTTATAAGTAACAAAAACCCTTCAAAACCCCCACAGCTCGGATCTGAGTTCACCTCATTTCAAATGCTTCAATAGTGAAAATAAAACCCATTCCAACAGTCAGACTGTTTCATACGATGAGGGGAAGAAGCCCTCACATTGGAGGACTACAAAAAAATACATATTTTCTAGACGTGTTTAACTGCTAAGAACCCTGTGCGGGTATAATTCGCTCAAAATGCAAGCAAGAGAAACAAGTGAAAGAAGCTGGCTTGCTTCTATTCAGAGTGAACATAACATCTTCGAAGGGAAAAATACAGACTGCTAAAAGACTTTGAATTGATGAGAAAGCAATTTGTGTTTGATGGGTTTATGGATAGAGGTCGAAGAATAGCAATAGGAAGAACATGAAATATAATCATTATTGTTATTGCTCGAATGGTCTTTGAAGCTAGTTGGTAAGAATTCACGGATAAAAAGTAATCAACTAATAATATTTTGGAATAAAAATAAAAATTTGAAAGCTTTCAGAATAAAAATAAACAAAGGAATGATAAGTGTAGTAGACATTATGCATAAAAAACACCTGTATCAAAAACCCTTCAGTCAAATGTAAATTAAGTAGTCATAGTCAAGGATAGAAAATAAAGGTCTCTTATGAAAGAACTTCAGTTTAAAAATATGATCTATCAAAGTTAATCACCATACAAGACGGATTACGAACCAACACAAATCTGCTAGTGGCTTATTCTAATGAAGGAGCATTAAAAAAAAATGGCTTTACTAAATCCAAAAGAAGAAAACAACACTTGACCTTGTATTACTTCCATAGACAATGAATACTGTTCATTTTATGAATCTGAAAAAATCCCAAAATTACTGCAAATCCCATCTAGATTAAATACATAATTTAAAACAAACCAATAAGAATTTTAGACTAAGAAACCTAATTGATTCAGGGCCCAGCAAATTCAGAGTGTTCATTATTTTCTAATACAGATTGCATTTTATTTGTCTCCTCTTACTCACACCCTTTTGGTTCCTTTACATCCTTATATTTTGATTAAATGACCTTCATCCCAAAAATAGGCGAAATCAGGAAATTGTGTCACAAAACAATAAAACATAAGACAAAGTAGTACGTGCCAGCCCACACAGTGAAGACAAGAAGAATTTGACACTAAATATTATATGGGTGCAACCCCTCCCATCCATGCAATATATCCATGCAAACAACTTCAATCTGCAACACTTTTTGAGTAAAAATAGTTTTGTGTAGGTACCAAGACATGGAGGACTCATTGGGTGAAGTCTGAGATTCCAATTGGTGTCAAAATCCTTTGTTGATTTAATTTCCAGAGTGGTTGAAAGTAAATAGTAGGCAAGAAGAGTAGTTACCAAGTGTGCGTGAAGTAGAAGATGTGTTATACTGAAAAACATTAATTAAAAGATTTGAACACTTACCCAAAGATTTTCTTGCCATTTTTTCATAAAGTTGAAGAAAAGTGTACAAATATATATAGTGTTGAGCTTGTAGAGGAAATAGATTGAAGGTGAAGAATTTTGTACGAACATATACAGTGTATATACATATATATATATATAGAAGACTTGAGGTGCACCAGTATTATGTGTGTCTTCAATTCTCCAAGAAGGTGTGAAAGTATCCTGCAGAATGTAAGGTCTTATATGAGTCCAGAATTTCTAAAAATACAACTATTTGATCAAAAAAATGAAATTAGCCAATTGAAGGATAAAAAATAGAGATAATTACCTTCACCATCAAATACTTGTAGTCTTTTGGAATGTCCTTGCATTTTTCCTTTGGAATCTTTTTGGTTTTTCGATTCCATAATGGTGAATGAATACTTCACTATAATCTAGAATTAGTTTGTTTGTAGGTAGTGTTTTGGTGACATGTTGAATGATGTGGTCATTGACAATTTCTGTACATGGTCGACCATAAATCTTGAAGTTGTATGTACAAGAAAGAACGATGTATGGGTAATATACATGCCAATAAAGTAGGATTTAACTGATTAAGTCTATTTGATTTTCTTCTTCAAACACATTTTGATAGAATGTCCAAACATCTATTTGAATTTGAAGCTTTGCATTTATATGATTATGTTTCTAAATTTCAGTGCCCCATCCATACCAATATGATTGATTATTTACAAAACTTAAAAGTGTTAACTGTTGCAATAATATATTCAATTTCCTAAATGTTTGGAGTTCTTGACTTTGTTTGGATGAAATTGATAACATTTTGCATGGAAATGGAGAATATATATATATATATATATTGTTAGTTTTTTATGAACATATAAAAATATAGCTCAATTTGATTTGGAAAGTTGAAATATAAATTTACATACTTGTTTCGCTTGGCTTGAGTTATGTACACCATAGTTTCCTAGGTCTTTAATAGTATAAAGCTGCATAGTTTAAGCATTAAACTATATAAATACTACATTGTATTTATTTTATTTTTCTAAAATAGATTGTTACTACCATTTTTATTGTTAAAATGGTGAAGTTGTTGCTTCATAATCACTCGACCCTTTATCATCCATCAACTTTGGTAAGGGTTTAAGGTTGCAATAGGAATGAATCTCAAAAGAGCTTCATTTCATGTAGTAGTCTCACTATGGGACGTATTGTTTCCAGACTCCGTCCCTACATAAGCATGGTATAGGCACAGTTGTGAGTAATTAAACAAGTCAAATGTAGATTTTTTTGATTGTTTTATTTCTACTATCATTCATATGTCATATCATTAATTAGTTCACAAAGAAACACTATGTTTTGAACTGAATTAACTCTACAAAACAAATATAATTAAATTGACTCTACACCTATTTTTTGTGTTATAACTCATAACCAATACCATAAATTATTGTAAATTCATTCATAAAGAAATACACTATGTTTTGAATTGAATAAATTCATAGACAAACTCTATGTTTTGAATTGAATAAATTATAATATATTTTCAATTGGAGAAATTTATAACTCATAACAAATACCATAAATTATTGAGATTTCATTCATAAAGAAATACACTATGTTTTGAATTGAATGAATTCATAGACAAACTCTATGTTTAGAATTAAATAAATAATAATATATTTTGAATTGAAGAAATTTATAAAGAAACACTACGTTTTGAATAGTATTTATATAACAAACATAAATGATACATACCTCTAAAGATATGTTTAATTGCCTAAGAAGTATCCTTGTGAAGAAATTTTACACCTATAAACAACATAGAAATTTATAGAAAATTAGGAAAATCATCCAATTAGTATGGACTAATTCAACACAAAAATAAATTATATAATTATTGCTTAAATAAAATTCACTCATGTTAAATATAAAAGTAAAATATTCTCCACCAAAGGTAAAAGGAAAAATATATGATTGTTAGTAAATGTTGGATGAATAAAATCAAAAGTGAAAATGTGACAAATATTTACAAAAGATATATGTGCCCTTTATGTGCAAATGATGATAACAATATTCAATAAAAATGGACAAACAACAAAAGGAGAGAAAAAAAATCACTTCAGATTCAAAATTTAATGTATATTATTTTAAAATTATCCATAACCTCGCAATAACTTAAAATAGAAGTACTAATTCCCTACCAGGATTGAAATTGACTAATAATTCCCCAGATTAGAATTAATGTAACAAAATTGTCACTAGCCTTTTACATTTCACCAATATATAGAAATTCCTACATCCCCATACGGTATGATGAGGTCATCTGGGAAATCAAGTGTGCCTCGATCTTTTGTTTGACAGCCATAAATGACCATCAAATTTAAAGCTTTCCCCACATAAGACCACTTAAGTTATTTTTCCTTCTAAATTCCCAAATAAAGAAGTTATCAACATCTAATTGTTTAATCTAATATCAAAAATGGAAAAATAAAGGTAAGAATCTCAAATGAAAGCAATATTAAATAAAATTACCATTACCATAACAAGTGAATATGCACTCATTTCTACGTTCAAGGAAAACCTCATTTATTATTTCACTTTTTTCACTGTGATTACAAAGTTACATTGTATTTTTATTTACTCTAAAAATAAAATTACATCTTTAGGTTGTTGTACACATCAACAGGGAAAGTATGCATTTATTACATTCAGTAATCAGCAATTAAACCAAAATTTATGTAAAAATTATTTATTTGTGTTGTGATTGGCTGAAAGAATATATTACAACCATAGAAATTTTGTTTCATATGAAAAGATGAAGCATAACTTACACAAAGCACAAAATTTATAAACGGTTCAATCATTTTTTCTCCTTTGAAACCCTAATCTCTTCCACTGCCGCAAAAAAATTAGCAAATATTATGTTGAAATAACCCCTTTTATTTTCCCTTTCTGCTCTTTTTTTTTTGTTCTTTTTCTCCCCTAGGGCAGAAGCACAAGCCAAGGAATAGCACAAACACTCTCTTCTCCAAATATTTCATGGCATTTAACGAGAATCAAAGAAACGACAAAGTGACTAAAGCATTATAACAGACAAACCCTAAAAGATAGAAAACCAAAATGGTGCTAGATTAAATGTACCTGAAAATGACAACTAAAATACAAATAAAACATGATGTGGAAGACCTTCAATCACCTATTCTACCATGATTGAACAAAAAATTGATTGAACTTTTATTTTAATTATTAAACATAGTAATATTTAAAAGTAAATAAAATACTTAGATCAAACAAAACTCAAACAATTTAAAAGATCTACTGAACAAAATAATTATAATTTTCCTTGTAAATAATTATAATTTTCCTTACAAATAATTATAATTTTCCTTGCAACTCCCTCCATATGATCTCCTATGATTTCTTTCCAAACTTGAAGGTTACCTCTTAATTATGCATTGATCACAAAAAAAAGAGATATAAAATGAATTTTATATAATTTAGTGTTTCAATTTCCCAAGACAACAACAAAACTACAAGATAACACCAATCCCAGTAAAAGTTTTCCAAATCATCTCCAAAACCAGAAGATTGGCAAAGACACTCTCAATCTTAGCAAGCACTCAGATCTATTCTGGAAATATGTGAAAGTAATAAAAAACATAAACCATTCAAAAGTATGTATATCTAACATATTTTACATAGAAAATATTTTCATAAGTGTTGAATTCGCTAATCATTGTTCGTCCGACCAAGGAATTTAGAAGAATTGTTTGTGTGACTATGAAGAGAAGATAGTGTTGGAGTTCTTGGAGTTGAGAAGATACAACTTCATAAGAGCCCAGTGACCTCTAAAAGCAAATAATACCTGTTACAAGGAGAAGCAAAGAGAAGCAACAAAGAGAATGCTCAAGAATGTGGAGCAATGTATTCACCCAAAATGTAAAATGAATAATTATACAAAAGATAGTTTTCAACCATATATAGATGAAAATCCTAAAAAGGAAAACCCTAGGCTTGCACAATAATAATTACTAAAGTAATTAATTATTATGTACCTAATGTTAGCTTAAGTGAAAAAGAGGTAAAAGGGAACTTTATGTAATTAAACAAATATTGTTTAATTAATAAAGTAAATACCCAATTACTCTAACACCCCCCCTTAAGGTAGACTTAGGGAGAAGCTAAAACCTAGAAGAAGCTACTGAAAGAAAAAGCAATGGGTCCAGACAACAAGGCTAGATTAGGTACCCATGTACAAAATCAATGCAAACTAAATGAAGCGGGGTAAAGGAGAAAACCTAGTGGGAACAAAACTCCTCCCCAAAATAGAATGCAAGGAAGGAATGCAATGCACTAGTGAAAGAAGGATAGGAGGTGGATAACATGATACCCCCCATAGACAACTTCTATCATATAAGTACATGTACAATGGTCTCCATAGGAGAGATAGAAAGAGAGAAGAAGGTCCCCCCACAATGAAGAAACTCCTATCACAATGGTAGATGCCTGATGTAGAATCCAAAAGGAGATCCTGAAGTGGCTAATGATATTCCTCCCCTTGGGAAGAAACGGAGCCAAAGGACGATGTCGAAGAAACCCTATGAAGAATGATGAACCAATCTATCTCAAGATGTGTGCCATGATAGGATGCTGAAGAATCTCATTGTTTGAACTAAAATAAATGATGCCAAATTCAAAATAATGTGGAGAATACTGAAATGCAACCTCTGAATGCACGGATAATGGTGGGCGAACAGTGATAACCTGACTGTCCAGGTAGAGGAGATGAATGTCCTCAAAATAATCCTCCAAATCTGCAATATAGGACTCCACAAACAAAAAAGATATGTCTGCAACATAAGAGTCCAAAGTAGCTATGTCTGGAAGATGTATGATTCCCTGCTGCACTAAATCAAGAACAACAGGAGATGCTGATGAAGTCTCAGTCTGAAGAGTAGGAACTGTGAGACAAACCTCTGATCCATTGGAACATGTAAGGGTGTCTAAATACTCAAGCTCCTCTAAAGTATCATGATCAAAGGGTGTATTCTCTCTCCAAGCAATGGGTAAGAGACAATCTAAAGCAGGATCCTCTGGGAATAGAGAGAGAATTGGGTCTCCATAGATCTCTCATAGATGTGTCCAAAGTGGGTGAGGACAATCAATGTCCGATATAGCCAACATAGTGTCATGATCAACACTAGACAATATATGTCCTACTATGTGATTTCTAATGATATCCCATGCTAATGTTCCCTCTAAAGTTGTTGGTTCAGGTATGAGAACATACAAATAAGGCAAAATATTAAGCCACCTACAATGTGTAAGTATACCCTTTACCCATGACTCATAATTACCCCGTTCCAGAATAACAACTGAAGGGTGAGTAGAAAAACCCATGATAACTCTTCAAATGAAAAATTCAGAGACTAATGATCTCAACAATGATAAAGCATATCAACATAACCCATCCAACGCAAACAAAACCCATGATAAAGTCGACCGGTGTGTGCGTGCAGTGCGGCAGTGGACTAAGCGACGCAAGCGGACTGAGCGGCGCGGGCGACACGATGGTGGTCGGGCAGTGGAAAAAAATTTGCATGGGCTGCGTAAAAATTAATCAAAAATTTTAATTTTTTTTTACGATTTTTTTGCTGCGGAGGGCCATACGGCCAAAAACCTAAAAAAAAATTTGCACCCCTAGTCGACTGTAACCAAAATCAACGAATTGACAATCGATTTAGGGGTTTTTGGGCGCTGCAAATCCAATGGCACTGCCCGTTTGGGCCCAAAGTGAACCCAAAAATAGGAGTATGCTGAATCCACAAGAAGAAACCTTAGAACCCTAGATCTGCTTCCAATGCAAAAAACTCAAAACAAGAACAAGCAGCTGCAGATCTGAAGCTCTGATACCATGTTGGAGTTGAGAAGATACAACTTTGTAGGAGCCCAGTGATCTCTGCAAGCAAATAATACCTGTTACAAGGAGAAGCAAAGAGAAGCAACAAAGAGAATGCTCAAGAATGTGGAGCAATGTATTCACCCAAAATGTGAAATGAATAATTATACAAAAGATAGTTTTCAACCATATATAGATGAAAACCCTAAAAAGGAAAACCCTAGGCTTGCACAATAATAATTAATAAAGTAATTAATTATTGTGTACCTAATGTTAGCTTAAGTGAAAAAGAGGTAAAAGGGAACTTTACGTAATTAAACAAATATTGTTTAATTAATAAAGTAAATACCCAATTACTCTAACAAATAGTCCAGGTTAGCATAACATTTACTTATGGTTGTGTAGACTTTTTGTGAAAGAATTTAAACAACAAATGATTAAGAAGGAGGATGCATACAAAAAGGTTGTTAGCAGTGAATACTTTGTTGTAAACGAATATGCCCTCTTGATAGAGGGCCTAATTTCTCCTAAGATTCTTGAGAAATCCTCCCACAAACTTCTAAAATTAATTTTTTTCTAAGAAAATTATGCATTTTGATGTGACTCCCTAAAAAGTATCCTCATTATTGTTCTCTAATTCAAAATTTCTCAACCAGTTTTCATTTTCTTCACATACAAGTCTCTCTGAAAGTTTTCAGTTTCTAATACTGACGAGTTTCAATATTCACTAACTCCTTATTTTCTATTTTCACTGTGTTTGTCATATACTATATTCAGTAACATCAACAAAGATAGCTGGAATATCACATTTTGCAAAAAAAATTCAAGTGAAATTTGTATTTCTATACACTTTATTAGGGACCTACAGAACAAAATGGTGAAAAGGAACTTAACCATCAGAAAACAAAAACATGTTACATACCATGCAAATTTGTCCTTGATCCTCCTTGCTGAAAACAACAGTCTGGAAGTGGTGAACTTCAACGGTGATAAGAAGAAATATGGGAGGCCTCCAATTTTTCATGTAGAAATCACCAATTTCTACCAGCACACAACATGACACAACTAACGTAATAATAAGCGGCCAAACACGTTGTCAATCTAGGAGAAAACATTCTCTACACGCAACACTCTGGCATCCACCACAAATTAGTCTTCACAGCAAATGATGTAATAATTATTGTTAAAAATTAGAAGCTATATCTATACATCGAATATGCAAAATAAATGCTTTTGCCAAATATTTCTCCAATCTGCATATAAAAGTTGTTTAGTGGCTGCCGCCAGTTGCCAAAAATAATGTCAGTCTGAACTATCTTTATACCAATAGTTTTCCACATAATACATTTACACTCCCGCAACATGCTGGGTGAAAGAAACATTCAATAAAATACCAAGAAACATATTGTAAGAAACAATATTTATTATGATATGGTTTTATTCCAAGAACGGTTATCGCTTTTCAACCAATACATTAGGCTTCCCAGAATTCCCTTTAAAAATATTTTGATGGACACGAACAACATGCCGCTCTAGTGGTATGCTGGTATGCCAAGAATGGTTATCGCTTTTTAACCAATACATTAAGCTTCCCAGAATTCCCTTTAAAAACATTTTGTTGGACACAGACAACATGTCGCTGCAGTGGTACGCCTATCAACATAATTAAAACATGTGGCTATAGTGTTTGAAATAGTGTTCATATAATAATAACATATATCATATTGATTCTTTGCAAAGAAATTATTATGGGAGAAATCATAAGCATCAGGCTAAAATAATTTGAAACATCATAAATTCAAAATAAATACCGACAAAAATTATATTGTATAAAATAATAAGAGAATTCACTACTTATTTAGAGAGAGGATAATTAGTGTTTTGTAATGATGTTTTATCAAATATATAGGCGATTCTTTTGATGTTTAAAAAATTCTCCGGACTTGAGAACTTTAGACTCAACTATCCCATTTATAATGATCAAATACACTAGTCCATTTGATGCATACTTAGGTAAAGGATGAGTTCCCTATTGATGTATGTGATGTGCTTGATGTTCCAAATATTCCAAAGAATTCAGGACATGGGGAGACATCTTACCTTATCCTATTTAGCATATAAAAAAAAAAGATAATGATTTAGAGATTTTTAAAAAAAAGAACAATGCTCTTTATACTACATACACATTATAACTACTACAATTCAAGTTTTTATATTTCTACCCAAGCATTATGGAACCAAGCTTCCATTTTGACTAACAAATACCTAGTTTCAACTTAAAAAAACTTTTTGAAATTTTATCATTGTTAGCTTTACTTATTTTATCATTAAATCTCAAAAAGCCACCACCAAAATATCAAGCCATTTCTCAACATTCTAATTAGGTATTTAGTTTTTTATTTTGAATTAAACTAAGGAAAATATATTTTTTCTTTTAAAAGCTTTAATATTTCTTAGTTCATGTGCATCGCTTTCATAATTTTTAATCCATTTATGTAAATTTAGAAAAATAAATATTTTAAGTATTTTTGTTGAAGTTATGCGATATGCAAACTGAATGATGCTATTTTAAAGATGCGCTCACTTTGAAAAATTAAAATATCATAAATATTAAATACTAAATAACTTGTAGCATAACATTCTAACTATATTTCTAGAAAATGGTTTTAAAATATTTAGAATATCAAAAAATGATAGATGCACATTGGATGTTATGTTATAATTTAATGATACAAATACGAAAAAATGTTTGTTTGCACTAAATATTTCACCCTTTTAATCTTAATGATATTTTTAAAAGATTTGATGTCTTAGAAAGCTGATTTAGATTATTATAATCATTATTTTATCACATATGAAAATTTTGAGTGTAATTTTTTTTTGTTTAGTAAGGGTAAAATTAGGGTTTCAAAATGTCCCTAGTTCCCTTTATTACAATGCTAGAAAAATGAAATTCAAGCCCAAAGAACAACAGTGGATGAGAAAAATATAGTCAACATTACATTAATACACATACAACTCCAAGAGTAAATAACAAAAAATATGTAGCATCAATATTGTACTACATTAGCAAGCATACAAATAAAAAATGGAAGGGGGAATCAATATTAAATAGGTCCCAAAGACAATCCATATCACTTCAATCCTATTTCATAAGGTCAATCAAGGAGTTTTTTGTATTCAAATTAAATTTTGTAGGACCTCCCATCCTTTTATGCCATATTTTGCATGAAACATTATTTCTCTCACTCATAAGGCATGATATTGAAAGAGATCTTGAAAACAAATTCTTAGTAGGAGGATCTATGTAAGATGGAGAGAGAGAACTTGGGATTTTGGGGTAAACCATCCTATCAGAGTGTCAATGAGGTCTTCAAAGCTTGTAATATTGAATCTATTTAACAACATCTACTAAGGATGTACACATCAAAAATAAAATGAATGATATAGTCCAACATGAGAAAAAAAATTAGAATTATGAAAGAGTTGATCCACATCATGAAGAAGAGGGCCTTCAATGGTTAGATGATGTGAACATTTATTCACATACCGTTGTGCCTTCGCGGTTATCTTTTATTTTCACCACTTCGCCTTATTCAATATCACTCATAGCTTCTCGGCGTCTTCCACGTGGCCTCCTATCAGAGCTTCATGTTGTACCATATCACTTTTCCTTTGTCGGGTTCCATGTGTTCGACGCGTGGACTTCTCTCGTTCCTTTATGAGTCAGGCCCACTCTATGGTTTCTTTTGCTCGACATCCTCCACATGGCTTCCCTTCAGAGCTTTTTGTTGGGACATCCCTCCCTTTTTTTGTTGGGCTCCGTGTGTTTGACACGTGGCATTTTTTTGTGCGCCCGTTATCTGGGTTTTACCGCCTATGCATTGGTTCTTTTCTATTGTCGCATGTTCTTCTCTGTTGCCACATGTTCTATGTTTTTGTTGGATGGCTTTATTTTCTATAAGGGCATGCTTGTTGTCGTGCTGATGGAGGATCTTGTTGTTCAGTGCCGGCTTGAGGGAATTAAGAGCGTTGATGTTTTTAGAAGCATCTTTTTTGTAGGGGCTTTCAGGCAGTGGGTTGGCTTATTTAAGAAATCTCTCTCTCTTTGTATTGGTTGTTGTTAGATAGATTAAAAAATTTTGAGCACTGGGAATTAGCCTTTTGTAAAAATTTCTATTAAACGTGAGTTTGTAGACTTTGCCAATCAATTCGGCCTCTCTGTTTTTCATGCATTTGATAGGATATTAAGACTGTGCATTAATTTCCACAGGTATATGAATGTCTATTTTTAGCTTTTGTAATCTCATGTAGCTTAATAAAATCCAGATCATGTTGTTACTCTTTTGCATTGGCCTATGTTGTATTGGTTATGCTATGCAATTAATTGATGTTCTTATGTTTGAAGTTTTTTCAAAGAATCTATTTGGTAAACAACAATTACTATTCGATCCTTTTCTTCAACATTGTACTTAGTTATTTCTCTTATGATTTGGCGCATCACCTTAAGTTTAGGTTCAATTATTACATGTTATCCTTCTAACCCTTTACCTCCCCCCATAAAAATGAAGAGCTGACTTCAATAAAATCTGGAGGTCACTTAACTAAGCACACAAGTCCCCCAGTAGATAAGTTTCCCATAAGACTATTTCCCTTTCAAAATTTTGCGTCAATAATTCTTTTTTTGGTACGCTTGGTGCGATGTGAACTAGCACATTCACCTGATATTAAGAGTGTATGAGCCATAGGCTCGTTACTAGGTCTCAATAGGCTCATTAATAGGTCTTAAACTGGAAGGATCCCTGGCTTGCTTGTATCATAATTAGTTTTAGTCCAAGCAAGAGGTCGACAAGATAATACTTAGCCTCCCCCTTCTCCTCCATCTCCTACCCCAATGGGTGCTAGAAATTATGTTGCTTGGAATGTTGGTAGTCCTTTGGTAGTGCATGTGCCTCCTATAATATGGGCTCCAATCCTGACTTCTACTTTAAAGGTTATCCCTAAGATTTTTGAGGATGAATCAAAAATGCTGACGAAGCACTTATAGGATGTAGCTGATGTATGTCTGGTGCATGGCATCTCCAATGAAAATGTAGCTCTAATATTACTCACCGCCTCTTTCTGAGGCAAGGCATTGAATCGGTATCATACCCTTCCAACTAATTCAGTTTCTATGTGGGATGATCTCGGCGATCATTTCTATGAACATTTTTCAAATGCTGGCGACAAGTCTTCACTATATCACCAGTTCGCTCATATAAAGCGAGCTCCTCATGAAGCTCTGGCCAATTTCAATGCTCGGTTTCATTCTACTTGGTAGAGAGTTCTTGTCGGTAGTCGACCTCCTTCAGATCTAGCGTTCATGTTCTATTTGAAGTCCATAAATGCTGATATTTCCATGATGCTAGAGACCCTCAGTGGAAATACTTTACCTAATGCATACGGCCTTGTCGTCATTATGGAGAATAATCTTACAATGCTGCTAGAAATTTGGTGCCTAGATCCATCATGCCATTGTTCTTGGAATTCAACGTCGCAAAATCAAAAGTAGCTTCAACCAATGCTCCTGCAACTCCTCCCTAGTTTATGTACATGTACCCGAGAACAATGCCAAGTGTAGCTCCAGTGCCTAACCCCCTGACGGCTGAATTGAATGAGATGAAGGAGCAGATGTGAACCATGAAAAATTAATTGACTAGTATGAAGTGATAATAGTATAGCTACCAGAAGACGGCTTACCAAAACTATCAAGGCGGGAAAGCTCCTTTCCAATCAAATTAGTGGCAGGATAGATCACGCGACAATACCCAAGCCCAACAGAATAACCAAGTTGTTCTTGTGACTATGTCCATGTAGATCATCTATTCTAGTTCAAGAAAGGAGCTAATAGGAGGATAGAATAATCTTGTCAAAGACACTAATTCATGGTGCTTCCCTTGTAATGATGCACACATGCCCTGAAATTGTTCACGAGGGAATTTGCAACAAAAGATAGAAGAGCAATGTGGTCAAGGCAATATACCTGATTCTGGAGGCCAGTTATATGCCTCTTAGAAAATGGATAATGCAGTCCTCGTTGCTCAAATGCAAGGAATTTCTATAGAGTAGGAGCTATATATAGCTCTGAACCAAGTGCTCTCTTCATGGATGGAAGGAGAAGAGTCAACATTCCCAAATGAAATTCCAATAACCCAAGTGTCTCAGGTGCAATCGGATTACAAAACGCATTCAAATTGAAGACTCACCAAAGAATTCATGCCTTTGCAAGCTAAAGAGTCACCCAATGTAATGCCCAATCCACCGACAAGTACATCATCAGCTCAGTAGCATCCTAAGGTTGTTGTCCCCGGTCCTGTGAATTCACCGTTCCTGAATGCAAAAGTTCCGATGACCACTTCGGCAATTGCCAAACAACCAGATGTAACAGCTACGAAGCAGAAGGAGAAAACTATAGTAAATCATCAATCACAAAGAGGATGTGAACATGCTGAAGCAACCCACTAAAGACAAGACCAGCAGGCAGGACCTGCATAAAGTGCTAACAAATCTACCAAAAGAAAAGCTGGATAGAAAAGAGAGTAAGCCAAAACCCAAACCTTTCTTTCTAACGCTTATAATTGGTGACAAATTATTGCACGATTGTATGATTGACTCTGGTGCTAGCACCACCATCATGCAAAAGCAAGTGGCTAATGCTTTGGGGCTCAAGTATGAGCCTCTTAATAAACGAGTCATGCAACTCGATGGAAACAAGGTTGCAACCGTCAGAGTAATTGAGGGGTTGCCTATGAAATTGTTTTCTTGTCCCAGCATTACTGTGAATTGATACACTGTACTCATTGACGTCCCTCCACTATTCGGGATATGTTTGTCCCGATAATTCACCACAAATGTTGGAGGCTACCTAGCACTGGACTGGTCACACCTGATCTTAAGAACCAAGCATGGAGCTAAGATGAAACTATTGTTGGAAACTTTGCATTCCGAACATGTGGCTGATGAAGACATGATCAATTTTGAGGTAGCACATACCTCAATCACCCAGGAAGAGATGTTCAATGTTGAATTCCTCAAGGATGAGGAAGCAAGTAGCTCCCAGACAGGGCAAGAAGAGGCTCTCTTGAATGAGTTTATTGGCATGGACCCTTTCAGAAATTATCATGCAACTGGTCTAGGGACATATGTCATCCATGAGGAGGACCAGATTATGCCTAGATTGACTTGAGAGTCCAAAAGTGAAGCGTCCTCAGAGTTATGGACCTTGCACTTTGATGGAGCAAGATGTAGAGTGGGAGCTAGAGCAAGATTATTTTTGTCATCTTCGTCTGAGGATAAGACCTTGAGGTCTTATCGCTTCCAATTTTTGCATGCTCGAAAAATGAAGTAGAATACGAGGGCCTTGTCTACGGTCTAAGCTTGGTAGAGAAAATGGGCGCAAAGCAAATAAGGGTGTTCAGAGATTCAGAATTGGTGGTCAACCAAATTCAGGGGCTATCTGCTGCAAAGAACATCTGTATGTGATCATACCAGCATAGGGCCTAGGATCTCATTGAAGGCTTTGACACTTTTAACATCCAGGCTATATCGAGAGAGAAGAACTCCAAAGCTGATTGAATGACAACTATTAGAGCTCAGTTTGAGCCAGCTTCTAAGTTGTTTAAAAATAAACATGCAGTGCATGAGTAATTGTGTGGCCTGTAGTACCAAGTAATGATAAAGATTGGCAAGTGTTTGATAGTGATTCTCATATTTCCTCATTTCTCCAGCTATCTAGAGAATTTGCTGACCAATTGCAACCAAAGATCACCAAAGCCTATGAAGATCAAGTAATCCAGCTAAAATCCAATAAGTTCCCTAGTGGCCTAGTTACTCTAGAGAGTCTTTTTGATTCTAATGATGCAAGGAAAGATAAAAGGAAGCTTGTAGCTGATAAAGGCGACTATACCAATTTGCATATTGAAGAAGATAAAAAGATCAAGGTTGGAAAAGGAGTCTCCTAGAAGAATAAAGATAGGTTGAAGCACTTTTGTGAGGAGTATCCGAGTGTGGTATCCTAGTCATATGATGATCTTAAGGGATATGATCTTGGGATTATCCAACACACAATTGAGCTAAGTTGGAAGGAGAAAATTTGGTTCATCAAAGGCAGAGGCTGGTGAATCTGAAGATTGAGTCACTCATGTCACAAGAGTTAAATAAATTGATTGCATCCCAAATAGTGTTCCCAATCAAGCATAGCACTTGGGTGTCTAACCTGGTTCTAGTATGGAAGAAGAATGGCGATATATGGTTGTGTGTGGACTTCTAAGACTTGAATAGGGCTTCCCTGAAGGACCATTACCTCATGCCTTCCATGGAGGTAATTCTACAAACGGTTGTTGGTTCTGAAATGTTTTCAATGCTGGATGGTTTTTCTAGCTATAATAATATTCGTGTGAACGAGGAAGACCAACACAAAACAATGTTCACCACAAAGTGGGGAACATATACATATTCCAAAATTCCCTACGAACTTTCAAATGTCGAAGCCACTTTTCAACGAGCTATGGATATTGCCTTCAAATATTTAATACATAAGATTATCCTTATCTATCTAGATGACCTGATGGTGTTTTCTAAATCTGCCAATGATCACTTTGATCATCTCGAGCTTGTCTTCTAGAAATCCCAGGAGTTCAAGATTTCTCTAAACCCGAAGAAATGTGTGTTTGGGGTTCCTCAAGGGAAGCTATTGGGATATGTTGTCTCAAAGCAAGGTATTTCTATTAATTCGGAAAGAGTTAATGCAATTAGGGAACTCCCTCTACCCATGATCATTGCAGACTTTGTAGGGATCATTCGGCCTATTACCCTGATGCTAAAAAAGGACTAGATTTTCAAGTGGACGATGAAAGCCAAAAAAATTTTGAGCTAATAAAAGAGGTTATCTCTTTTTCTCTTGTATTGATTAATCCAAATTTTTCAAAGGATTTCATTATGTATTTCTTTGGTTGTGGCAACAGTATTTCCATTGTGCTAATGTAGAAGGATAATGAAGATAAAAAATGAATCACCTATTGCCTTCTATTCGTTCACCCTAAAGGAATATGAGGTGAAATATAACTTTGTAGAGAAACAAACTTTTGCTATTGTAAAGGGGTTGAAGAAGTTTTGACACCTTATATCATGCAACAAGGTGATTGTTTGTGTGTCGCACCCTAGTGTGGGGGAATACATTATGGAAGGAGAAATCACCGAGAAAAGGGCTAACTGGATAAATAAGATCCTAGTGTATGATATTGAAATTAAGACAATTAATTATGTCAAAGGAAAGGGACTGTGCGAGTACTTAGCTGAGAACAATACGCAAGTTGTTGAGTTCGAAGTCTCGGAACCCATGCTCCTGAATGAAGAAAGCTCTGAGGAGGATTGGCTTAAGGCCACGATAAATTTTATGCAAATCGAAAGGTATCCAACCGATCTCCCTTCATTTAAGAGATGTTTTTATAGATTGCAAAATAATGGTTATGTTCTCTTGGAGGGAGTCCTTTTCAAAATAAATTTCAATGGTATCCTGTTAAGATGTAACTAAGGAGCAAGCAAAAAGGATATTGGAATAGTATCATAGTGGCTCGACTGGAGGGTATTTTTCAGCAAGAACCATTGCAATCAAAATCGTATGTGCTATTTGTTTTTGGATGATGTTATTCAATGGCTCATTTTCATTGATGAAGTTTTGTAGTGAGTGTCAATTTTTTGTCGAAAAAAGGAAAAATGCCACTATGCCACTAAAACCAATAGTGGTGGAAGATCCTTTTTATCAATGGGGTCTTGATTTCATTGGCATGATTAATCCGTTTTCATTAGCCAGAAATAGGTGGATCTTGACAGCAATTGACTACTTCACTAGATGAGCAAAGGTCATGCCATTGAAAAATGCGATAGAAGCATAAATTGTTAACTTCCTGAAAGAATTGGTAGCCAAAATCGGCCCGCCAAAGATGATTATTTCTGACAATGCTAAAGCTTTTCTCGACTCTAAAATGAGCCAATTTTCATTAAAATATGGAGTCTTCTTAAAAAAATCTTCTAATTATTACCCATAGGGGAATGGCCTTGCTAAGTCTACGAACAAAAACCTCATCAGGTTGATTAAAAGAATAGACTCATAACACCAAAGGGAGTGGCATAAAAACCTTCAAACAACGCTATGGGCAGACCGTCTCACACCCAAGTAGATATTGAAGACATCTTCATACGAGATGGTGTACGAGAAGGAGGTGTTATTGCCCATTTCTATGGAAATCCTTGCTATCCAACCACTCAAATCTGTTTAAATTGAGCAAAATAGAGTTATGGAGGTACAATTTTATGAGTTACTTGAGGTTCAAGAAAAAAGAGAGCATTCTCTTCAGGCTATGAACAACTACCAATAGGTAGTGAAGAAGTGGTTTGATAAGAAGATGTCTGACCAAGGGCTACAATGTGGAGACTTGGTGCTCAAGTTCAACGAGCATGGAGCAAAGCATGACCAACATGACAAGTTCGACAGTCTCTAGGAAGGGTTGTTTAGGATCATCCAGTGCAAACAATATAACTCTTTTGAGTCAAAGACCATGGAAGGTGATGCTTTGGGTATTCCAGCTAATGGAATACACCTTAAAAAATTTAGTTAATTCAACTTATGCAGTAAATTTGTAAATATGTAAATATTTTTGTTGCTTTATTGGTTTGGGGTTTTTCTAAGTGCTTTTGAATAACAAGCACAATAATGCAAAAATTGAAATAAAATGAAGAAAGATTCGGGATATGGAAAACTTGCATATTATATTATTTTCAGAAGCATTTAAATTTCATATACAACGAGGCCCTTGGTCATATTTCAAAATATATATATATATATATATATATATATATATATATATATATTTGCTGATGGTATGGCAAAGGTTGGCAAACATAAAAAACAAAATGGGAATATCTTTTTCACACTTGTTTAGGCACTGGAAGGACCAGTGACAACAAAAATAGGTGGCGCAAGGTGGGGAAACAATATCCTCTCAAAGTTCTCGTTCCATTGCACACTTCAAAAGGGTTCGACATTATGCATCCTCATGAGGAAGTGGCAGTCGGCGCAAGCCTTGCGACGATGTTCCTCGTGCATTTTGAGCTCAAATCCGCATAGAAAAGGCCTAGTTGGCACAGGTACTCCTTGCTCGAGCAACTGACGCAGGTTATAAATGGATGGGACCCCATGATCAAATTCAACAGCTCACACCACGTTCTCCAATCCCCCGAGATAACGTCAAGGAAAGACCCGCTTGGTCAACTTCATAATTTTATGCTTGGAGACACCAATGTCCAGTAGAGAAGCGACAAAGTGGGATCAGATGCTGGTGTTTACTCTATAGTGGTCCTCATACTCTACATAATTCTTTCCTATTACCCATTTAATAGCCTTCACATATCACAATTTTTTTACACCTGTTATGCGCTTTAAGTGCGTGCACCTAACCTTTCCTAAAAAGGTAGCTTGAGTCTTCTTACAAAATAGTCTAATCAGTGTTTCCATAATCTATTGCTACTCTAGCCAAATGATGGATTACTAAGATATACTAGGGCCTAATCACTATGAATGTTGAATGTAATTGTGGAAATTAGCAAGGTTGCCAAGGGTCCTATTTATAGATGGTTGAGGTTCTCGTGATGAGGAAAGGTATGATTACGTTAGAAGAAAATGGTATTGTGGAGCCTTGATAATCAGTGTTGCGGTATGCGAAATGATGTACGTAATCAGATGCGATTACCACTTGCTTTGTTCGATTTTTTGAAATAGGGATGAGAATGAGCCAATTGTCAACAAGTGGTGTTGTCATCCTAATTAGATCAAAGCAAATCTTTGTAGATGAGGTTGTTGGTTGATGCACCTGAGTCTGATAAAGTAATCAGTAAACGTAAAGGTTCACAAAAGATATGGCAATGCTGATTCGGTGCCTTCTCTTAGAAAAATCAAGCACCACCTTATGTGAAGTCATGTCCATTAAATGTGAAGAGTCTTTTGGCAGGTTGGCAATCTCTTCGCATGCATGAAAAAGGCTGGTGGTGCATGGAGTAACTAATGTGAAAATCTGGCATGTACACTTGCTAAGCCGATTCTCTCAAAAATAAAAAAAGCAGGTTCAGCACGTGGAGGGAATTTATTATAAAACTTTAACAAAACGTGTAACTGTCCAAATCATTTGCAAGGAAGAGAAACATTTTCAAAAAGCTAAATTGCAGATTTTGCAAAGTCTCTTGAACACTTAAGAAAATGGCTGAGATTGTAGGTAGTTCAACACAGGTCGTGGGCACAAAGAATATTGATGAGAGCAGAATGTTTGTACCTTGTGTAAATATATACGCCCATGATTCTTATGCTACCTAGTGAATCCCAACCAAGCCATCTTAGCCCTTTACTAAGCCAACAGACCAGAAAATAGTAGGCATGGTTTCTCCTAGAAACTAGGCCCTGATATCAAAGGATTGGGACAGTGTTCGAGATCCTGAGTTATCTCAGAACCCCAAGAGCCTAAGGGAAGCTACATGTGAAATATTGAAGAAGATTTTAGACCCTTTTCACAGATGTTTGTGGCACTGTGGGCTTCCCCAGTACATGGTTCCTCTGGTGCATAATTGTTTAGAGATTGTAGTAGCATGCGCAAAATGTTTCGATCGTTAGGATGGAATCATAAGTGGCCCCAATTTGAGGGTGGTAATATGTGCCCAGGCCCTACAAGATATGTTATGCATTCCTTTCCTCTCTATTTAGAATGTTGAATATTTTGACATTCTTAGACTACAAGGTTACTGGAAGACGCTCTCAATGGTGCAACAGTTTTATAACACTGAGACGGGTAGGCCGTCAAATTTTTCCATCCTTCCTAGCTTCCCAATTGGTCTGGGTGCTTTGAAGTCAGGTTCTGCCTCCTTTAGTTCTATGTTGGTGTTGGTATGTTGATTGGATACAGATAACAAAGTCTTCAACTTACAAATGAGTCTCAGCTTCATGTTGAAGAAGAATGACACAACTCCACTGATGGACTTTGAGAAGGTCATAATTGATGGTATGAGCCAGCAGTTGAGGGAATTTGAGCCTAGTTCTAAGTTTAGGTATTCTTCTTTCCTAGTCTACATGATTTTGCACCAAAATCTTGGTGATTTCCAGCAGTTCATGGCCCTAGCTGCATTTGATAAAAGTGGCACGAGAAGGCCAGTTTCGACATGGACTCCCATCCTGTCGAAAATTTTTGATTACTACTTGTTTTTCGATGCATTCCTAGCTCCAATTTTCTGAGCTTTGGATCTTGATGGAGGCAGCATGTCTATGCAATTATCACAGAGCCAAATATCATGGATGAAGGATCTTGTGCCACCTTGTGATTGGTTCTTCAGTACAGATTTCACTATGCTTTGTATGCAAGGTTTCATTTGGGAGCCTTTTCGACTTCTATGTGTTGTTTCTGATAGGGTATTGGCCCTGGAGGTGTTTAGACAACTCTATAATATCGAGAATGATTACTGGGGAGGGAAGCATCTGACTTCCTATTTGGTGTTGTCGGCCATGTTCGGCTCTGTATCGTTGGTCAAGAAAAAGAGCTTAAAGGTGAACAACTCAAAGGTTTTATACTCTAAGTTGGGTAATCTTGGTCTGGTAGTCATATGTGACAACTGGCAATACAATCCTGAAAGAAATCTTTCAGAGATTGGCATAAAGGTTCCACATCAGCCTCGGCCATTCTGGGACCCTCAGAGAAATGCATATGAGGGGAATGTAAAATCATACGTCGCCTTGGAGTATATACCTTTTGACTCGGGTCGGACGCCTTGGCTAAAATTTTACCACATTATGGTGAGGCCCAATCCCATTCACAAGATGAGTCAATTTCTATGGAGTCAATTGAACAAGCTCTAGTGGAAGCCTGAAAAAATTAGGGACTTTTGGACCTATAGGTAGGAGATAAAGATGACAGATGGGCTCTTCCAGGAGGTAGATTTGGACAACCAGTTTGACAATATCTAGTGTCATGATCATTCAGATAGTGAGAACTCTCCTGATCCTTCAAGTTCCAAGAAGTTCTATGAGGCAGAAAGTGCACCCCCGAAGCATGGAGATGAGGTAACCCAGAGAGCTCCCATAGTGGAAAAAGAGCATGCACGATAAGTGATGGTCAGTAGACAACATTCAAAGTAGGAGGACTCTTCAAATACACAAATGTCGGAGCCTACTAGCTCCTCCCGATCAGGCACGAAGAGGCTGAGGAGTTCTGGATGCCGACAAAAATTTATTTTGGATCTTGACAGTTCTCTGGATAAGGAGGGGCCATGAACAATGAAAGCTACAAAAGGAGAGGAGTCGCAATGAGCAGAAGCGGTGGTATCAGTTGCGGGTCTTCAAGAATCTCAAGTATTTTTTCCTCTTTCTCCTCTCTCTACTATGTCTTTGGTCTCCTCCTCGTCTGCCCCTGCTACTTCATTTGCACCATCTATTCCTATCGCTGGGTATCCTGGGCAGACCAAAAAAATTCCTCCTGGGGTCCCTTTCCATCTCCTGTTTTTCCTCCCGCTTTTGAAACACAACTGGTGGCACGTCCTGACCCTTTGAGTCAGTGATTTGCGTCCCCGAGACCTAGAATTTCAGTTGGGGCTTCCTCGACCTTTTTTCCTACCATGTTTCCATCATCTTTAGGTGGCCAGTTTATCCCACCTTTCTCCCCAACAATTATCACAAGGCCTAGCAAGTCCACTGGTACTTTAAGCACACTATCCTTCCCACTAGCAGTCCCTCGGGAGTTTCCTTTTGTTGGTGGATTGGGAATTTCATCCCAGGAATATTTTTTGCAGGTGGATGCAAATAAAAGTGTTTGAGCAAGCTGAATTCAAAAGAGAAGGGAAAAGGATGTGAGCAGGCAGATGAAGCCTCTCTTGCAAACTGTATTCAACGAGAGTCAAAATTTGCTGATGTTTGCGAAAATCACCCCCAATGTGATCAAGACGGTCAGGGATATGTTGTCAAGTGACTATTTTGTCAATGTCGTAGGGCTGGACTTGCAATAGGCTCATCCACAAGATAAAGTTGAGTTGATGGAAGAGACCCAGAGGGTGGTGACTACCAACTTCCTCAAGCTCAGTCGCCAAATGAAGAAAAAGGATGAGCAGTTAAAAGAGTTGAGGGGAAAGGTGGATATATGGGTAAACAAGCATAAGGCCCAGCAGGTCAAAATTAATCACCTCAAGAATGAGAAGAATGCCTTGGAATCCAAGGTAAATGAGCTTCAGGATTTGGGCGTGGATGTTGTTCTGGCCCTACGAAAAGAGATCGAGTAGTGTCGAGTGATTGAGGCGACCCTCCGTGATGAATTAACGCAGGCGAATGATGACCTGAAGTAGCTCCGCTAGAGCAGTAATGAGGAGCTAAATGAGATGAACATTGCTTTGGAGTAGAAAACTGAAAATCAGAGGCAAACCGAATTGGCCTTGGGAGAGAAAAAGAGAGAAATTTCTACTCTGACGAGTCAGTTGTCTGTCCTGGAGGGAAGCTTATCGGAGTTGAAGGCAAACCTAGGAAGCAAAACTATAGAATTGGACCTTTTGAGAGCCCAACCTACTGCACCACAAATGATCTCGCTAGAGATTTTTGAGGAACTACATGCATTGTATTGGGATAAGGTCAAAGCATTGTGCCTTACTTTGCAGCCCACTCTAAATTTTATGGTGCAGACAACTAGTCTATGTGGGATGTATAGCGAAACAATGCAACAAGTGCATGAGATGACTTTCGATAAAGTTTCAGAGGCCAAGCGATTGTTAGGAAAATTGTATACATCCTCCGATGAAGCATTGAACGGTGTGGGCATTGAGTATTGAATAGTGGTGACTATGGGCGTAAATATTCTCGTCTCCATGCACGAAGTCGTCCAACATGTGGGAGAATGTAGGGCCAAATTGAACCAAATTACCAGTGATATGCGGGCAAAATTTTCTCGCTTAACTCAGCGAGGCCTCCCATCGCCCTTCATCGAAGATCAAATGGTGGTAGGTATCAAACACATAATTGCAAAGATCGAGGAGAAGAAGCAGGATATGTTTGTTTTCCAATCCTTTGATTAGTCCTCGACCGTTGAAAATATTAAAGGTATAGTGCATCAGCTGGCTCAGCTCCTCTTCCATCTTGAGATAGAGGTCAAGGTATCTAGAGAATTGCCTTTAATCCAATCATTGATCTTAATTTAGCACATGAAAATATGCGCTCTCTCTCAGCACCATCAAATGAGGTTTGGACCGACGTTAAAGCTGCCCTCTCTCAGTTGTGAGTGATAATGGTGGTGTTGAACCAAGGTTTCTGGGGTTCATTATTTTGCGGGCGAAATGTCCCTAGGAGTTGCCAAATTGTGAATATTTATTCATGAACCATTGTACCTTCACAGTTATCTTTTATTTTTGCGGCTTTGCCTTATTCGTTATCACTCACAGCTTCTTGTCGTCTTCCACGTGGCCTCCTATCAGTGCTTCTTGTTGTACCATATCATTTTTCCTCTACCAGGTTCTGCGTGTTTGACGTGTGGCCTTCTCTCATTCCTTTCCAAGTCAGACCCACTCTACGGTTTCTTTTGCTCGGTGTCCTCCACCTGGCTTCCTTTCAGAGATTTTTGTTTTGACATCCCTCCTTTTTTTTGTTGGGCTCTGTGTGTTTGGTGCATGACATTTTTCTATGCGCCCATTATCTAGGTTTTGTCGCCTATGCATTGGTTCTTTTCTATTGGCACGTGTTCTTCTCTGCTGCCGTGTATTCTTCTTTGTTGTAGCGTGTTCTCTGTTGTTGTTGTGTGGCCCTATTTTCTCAAAGGGAATTCTTGCTAGCACGTTGATGGATGATCTTGTTGTCCGATGTCAACTCGAGGGAATATGGAGTGTCGATGTTTTACAGAAGCATCTTTTTCATAGGGGCTTTCAGGCAGTGGGCTAGCTTATTTAAGCAGCCTCTTTCTCTTTGTATTGGTTGTTGTTAGATAGATTAAAATTTTCCGAGCACTAGGAATTAGTCTTTTGTAATATTTTCTATTAAACTTGAGTTTGTAGACTATGCCAATCAATTCGGCCTCTCTATATTTCATGCATTTCATAGGATATTAAAATTGTGCTTTAATTTCCTAAAGTATATGAATGTTTATTTTTAGCCTTTGTAATCTCATACAACTTAATAAAATGCAAATCATGTTGTTACTCTTCTGCGTTGGCCTATGTTGTATTGGTTATGCTATGCAATGAATTGATGTTCTTATGTTTGAAGTGTTTCTGAAGCATCTATTTGATAAACATCAGTTACTATTTGAGCCTTTGCTTCAACATTGTGCTCAGTTATTTTTCTTATGATTTGGCGCATTGCCTTAAGTTTAGGTTCAATTATTACATGTTATCCTTCTAACCCTTTACTTCCCCCCATAAAAATGAAGAACCAACTTCGATAAAATCCAAAGGTCACTTAGCTAAGCGCACAAGTCCCCCAGTAGCTAAGTTTCCCATAAGACTGTTGCCTCTACAAAATTTTGCATCAACATATGACATGGAAGAGAATCCCACCATTGAGAAGTACTAACAAACATGCAATAGGAACAAGGATAATACAAATATAGATGACCAATATCAAAGTTTCAATACTAGGAAAAATGAAGACCTTAAAAATTAAGAAGGTGGATCCAAGGCCAATCATCAAAATATAGAATAATATCCACTTGTAGAGTCTTTGAGATATAAATATCCATCAATATTTGAAAAAAATAGTAAGGGAGAAAGTTGTAGTAGTTGAGTTAGCCATAAAAAAAATTCCTAGCACATTACCTATAGTTTTGTAGTAATAAATAATGCCAAAACTAGAGTAGAAAGTTAGGCATTTTTTTAGATTGTAGGAATCAGGTAAGCCCCTACAAATTATAGTGCGCTTGGTAAAAAAAAATCACATGATTAGTGATGCTAGAAGGACATGCCCTTCCGTACCATGGGGATGAAGGGGACATTAGACATCATGATGTCTTGCCTGCAACATGATGATTTAGCCAATTGAGCTAGACCCTCCGCCCCAGAAGGTTAGGTATTTTAATCTAGATAGCCATTTGATTTTTTTTGTCAAAGTTAGAGTTTATTTGATTCAAGAAATATTTCACTAATTTTGACTCCTTGTCATCCCCCATTTCCATCCATTTACCCAAAACTACTAAAAAAACCACTTGGTCATATTTGGGATGTTAGATTTTTTAGGATGACAAGACCAATTATTCTTACTATGCTTTTCTGCTATGTAATTATTAGTTTTCTTGAATCTCTCCAAGTCTAGAATAGAATATATAAGATGGAAATATATATGACTCTTGATAAAATTTACTAAAACTTTAGAATAACACTTCTTGGGAACCTTGTTGATCAATGGAATTAGATTTGATGGTAGATATTAAAATGAATGATGAGATGACATAGACCTTGTGAATATACTATACTAAAACTTACTTTCGCGATCCACCTTGAATGAATTGGCCTAATTTTGATACTTCAAACAAATATCTATCTCCATGAATGAACAAAAATAAAGTGGGATATTAGATCATATCCATTTGGCTCATTTAATGGTTCTCACTAACTCCTTAGGTATTGATATTGCTATTAGGATTCAATCGTGTAGTTTTCGAGTCAAACTCATTGACCCATGATTCATGAGCAGTGGTTCACAAGAACCCATCTCTCATGATAATGAATGATCCACTTAGCACTCATTGCATCTAGGTGATGCTCACAGAGGTGAAGCATTGGTCCGTCCCAGGAGGTCACCCATCCCAATACTGCTCCAGCTCAAGCGCGCTTAACCACAGAGTTTCCCCCAAGGTTAAGCCCACTTAGCTTGCTACCCCTTTTTCAAAACCTTCAGAAAGTGTTATGCCTTATGAACCCTTCATTATAGAGCCCCTTTAGCTCATCAATTGATAGGTAGGAGGTTTTTTCCACAGCGTGTCAAATTATGATATTGCTATCAAGATTCAACAGTGTAGCTTTCGAGTCAAACTCATTGACCCATGATTCATGAGCAGTGGTTCACAAGAACCCATCTCTCATGATAATGAATGATCCACTTAGCACTCATTGCATGAAGGTTTTGCAAATGGGGTAGCAAGCTAAGTGGGCTTAACCTTGGGGGAAACTCTGTGGTTAAGCGCGCTTGAGCTGGAGCAGTATTGGGATGGGTGACCTCTCGGGACAGACCAATGCTTCACCTCTGTGAGCATCACCTAGATGCAATGAGTGCTAAGTGGATCATTCATTATCATGAGAGATGGGTTCTTGTGAACCACTGCTCATGAATCATGGGTCAATGAGTTTGACTTTAAAACTACACGGTTGAATCCTAATAGCAATATCATAATTTTACACACTGTGGAAGAAACCTCCTACTTATCCTTAGGTATCGTTAAGATAGGTAATCCACAAAATCTTACATGTTATTAGATCTAAGAGATCGATAATCTATATTCTCCAAAGTCTTGAAAGACATCAAAATACTTCCAATAAGAACGCAATAGATACCAAGTATACATTTATAAATAATGTATGAAAACTTCTTACTTCTTTAATAATATCAAATTCAAATATTTTGATATTGATTACTCTTTTAATATTCACGGATAAAATTAGTCGATACCTTTAAATGCCTTAAATGAATGCTAGTAAATAATTTTAAATGTTGACAAAGCATGTGAGAGAGAAAATAAAGGACAACAAAATAAGAACAAAATAAAATACTTTACATCCACATCTTGTAGGTAATAAGACTAAACTATGTTTTCATCATCAATGAAGAGAATAATTATGGAATGGTCTAATTTGGCTCGAATTTCATGTGAAGAAAAGTTCGTGGAACAATCCGATTTGCATGTTGTTTTGCACGAGGCAATTTCATGGTACAATGAGATAAGGTAGGCAGACACAAGATAAGGTTTGCAAGTACTTTCGCGTGGGAAACCTGTGAATGAATGACAATTTCAGTTTGTCCTAAATCACGGCAGTACTACCAATCACTTGGCACCCGCCTATGTTCATTTTCTTGGTGTGCTATTTTTTTAAATTGGAAGATGACAAAATTAACCTGTATGTGCTATGCATTGTAATTTTTTGATTCTGTAAGCTTTGTCCACATGTGGGTGTAAAGTTCAAAACGGTGTAAGTTTTCATCATCTGTCATAGGACTAGACTATGTTTTAATCCACATATTATGTACTTACATATTATGATATTTTTTCATATGGTAAGTGTTATTTTGAACATAAATATTAAAATGTGTGGATGTAGAGTTTAAAATAGTATTGTACATATATAACCTGTTATATTATATATTTGTATGTATTGTGGTTTGGATAATTTTCAAGTTATTGTTTATATGCATTTTATAAAGTGTTATGCATTTTGTTTTTGATAAGAGGAGAAATAGATTTTGAATGGACCCAAAATCATTTACAAAATGTTTTGAATGGGCTCAAAACCATAAGGTTTTGAAGGGACCCGAAACCCAAACAAGGATGGACAAGCTGCCTAAAGAGAAAACAATAAAGCCCAACAGCGAAATAAAGACAAACCAACAGCTGAAATCAGCTGCCCAACAGCGAAATAAAGACAAACCAACAGCCGAAATCAGCTGCCCAACACAGAACCAAGAAACTACATGGATCTTGAACCCATTGGTTTTGATGGGACCAACAACCCAATACAACCAAGTTTTGGCAGGGACCTTAAACCCAAGAGAAAATCCTGCAACAACCAGGCAAAAGCAAACCAATCACTCAAGAAGATTAGTCTCTCCAAACCAGTGGCAGCAACAACTAAGTAATAGGTCTACAAAAGCAGAGCCCCAAAAGTAGACAAAATCTTGCCCAACAACAAACCCTCTCCATCTCTATAGGAGAGATCATCACAAGAACTCGAAGCTCCAAGCATGTTCCATAAAAACCAATTGATCTCTCCACCCCTATAGGAGACAAGACCAAGCTCATCCAACCCATCACAACCACAACACCCCATCACACCAACAAAGTGTTATGCATTTTGTTAAAAATACAAATTATTGACTATTATTTTTTCATTCATCTTGGTGTATTTACTCTTTTTAAAAAATAAATAAGACTACAAATACAATTTTTAAACAATTAAACAAAGTGTACCACAATATTGGATTTATAGTTTAAGACCACAAAAAACTCTTTTACTCTAGCACGATTAGATATATAGTAATTGAAGAATCAAATTCAATGAGAGTTTGTTTTTGTATCTCTAATTTACCACTTGCAACATTGATAGGAGAATTCACGCACCATCATAGGGATTGATGCCTTAATTGATATAGAAGGAAATTTTTGTCATTTTGTAAGATAGCTAGTTTTCTATGAGTTAGAAGCTTGGAATCATTATTGGACTAGATTTGGTTATGTAAGCTCAAATTCTATTAGAATTATATGCATAATTAATTAATTATTTTTTCTTTTAAACCAACAAATAACTTCTATTTATGTTAAGAGATTTACAATTTTCATCTAGAATATAATTTTTTAGACAATGAAATATTTAAGATATATGAAGTTGTGATTATTATTATCATTCTTCTACAATTAATTGTAGATAATGCATTTTCTTTTACATTTTGGTGATCATTCTTAAAATTAGTTTTTATTAACTATTACTCACTATGATAATGCTTTGTGTAAGACAAATAAGTTTTTATGAGGGATGACATTACAAATCCAGCATTAGTTGACCTTAGCTTTATGAACAAAATTTGTGTGAATTCCATTGGGGTTATGAGTAGAAAAATGTTATACTAATATTTTCCTAAAGTTATAATCATTGTATAGGTCATTATTGGTATTTACAAATAAAGATTTTATTGAAAGACAAATCTAGTACTATGTATAACTCTATTCTAGTGTGTTATAAAATAGTCATGAGATGATTTATTCTTATTGGTAAGTAGCCTAGTTGATGCTTTAATGAGATTAATTAGTATCTATGTTGCTTGCGTGGTATTTAGACTATGACCTTGTGACGAGATTCCATGCTAAAATAAATTGTAACATTTTCTTTTGTTTGTATCATTTCTTGCATATTGTTTACAAAGAGTATATAACTATGTAATTATTGTGCTATGATATTGTATGAACTTATCCATCTACCATATAAGATTATGCATCATTATATTCATATGAATAAATTCAAGCACTAGTTCTAGTCCATAAGATTAATCGCCTATGCCCTCTAAATCATATTCTTGTTTACTTAGCAATTGTGATTTCTTGAACTAGTTCATGGTTGTAATGCAACCATACTATGTTTTATTAGACAAAGGCATGATTAGCCTTAAAATTATAGGGTTACATAAGTGTGAAAAAGTAGCCCTATCATGCAAGTAGGTATTCTCTGAAGCTAGGGAAGGGTGGGTACAAAAATATGGGGGGCCAAAAAGTGGCCAACTTTGTTTTTTTAAATGAAATCTATAACATGAATGTGTTATAATGTGCTCATATTATAGCACACTTATGTTATAGATTCGATGTATTGAGCCTAAGGCTCAGTCACACCGAGCCTATAATGTGCTCACATTATAATATGAGCATGTTATGAATTTTTATAACAAAAAAAGCAACATTCTTCATTTTCCATTTATGTATTTTTCTTCAAGCCCATGGCCTTCAAACCCCCAAAGGAGGACCTGCATTCTTGGAGACCAAATTATTCATCAAATCATTGCTAAGTATTTACCAAAATGCTACTATGACATCAAGGAAGTGTTAGGACTAAGTTTTTTTTTTTGTGATTTTGTTTCTAAATGGGTAGATTTAATAGTTTTCTTGATATAAATTTATTTAATTTATAGGAAATAATAATCAACCTCCTAATCTTCAAAATCATCCTTCACCTCAGCCTAAAATACTTGGTGAAGAAAAACCCCAAATGCAACAACAAAATCCTCCAATAATTCCTCAACATCCCCTTGGAACTTAGAAAAATTTAATGGTTCAAAACAAAAAAAACATAAATTGAGGAGTTAATTGCAAGGTTGATAGATCCTGCATGTTCAACCTAGCAAAGAACCATGCTTGCAAAACCACATGAAGTTATGTTAAAACATGTAGATTCAATTAGCACACAATTAAGTGGTTGGGTGGAGGAGAGACTGGAGTACAAAGAATATTATGTAGATAACCTATCCTACACACAAGTCAAAAATGAAAAAAATACAAAATTCGACTTGTGTTCACTTTTCACTAACCCACGAAAAAATAAACCTCTACACCCTAGAAGCAAGAGGTTTCCTATCCATTGGTGCAACCATGAAGGGATAAAGGACCATTTTTTGTTAGAGGTGGTGGATGGTTTCTAACCATCCTCCATGCTACAATAATGAGGTCCCACAATATTTCTTGAGTCCAAACTCTACAATGAGCTTATCCTCAACAAAATCCCCAACTATTTTGATATGTGAGACTTATAGGGTAGAGGTGGTGGGTCTACATAGGATAGACCAGGGGCACGTCTTAATCCTCAGTGGCTAATGAGATGAGCACTCTCCAGACTAGCTTATGAGCACAAGGCTATCCCTTCCATTCTGAAGAAGAGTGTTAAGCTAAAGACTCTATAGTCTATTAGTTCTTTGACCCAGATTAAATCATAGAGTGTGCCAGTCCTACAATATAGTGTGAGCCAAGGGAGACTTCGAGGGGTAGGGTTACACCCCATATTTTTTAGGATTTTAGGTCCACATGTGGTTATGACCCCATAGATAGTTAGGAGGCAAGTGTTTAGGCTATGCCTTTAGCTGGCCAGTTGGTGATGATAGATGCCCTCTTGAATGAGGCTTTTAGCTTTGATACTTAGGTAAATGTTAACAAGTTCATTGAATTTAATTTACTAAATTTCATTTTTGAGATGAAATTTTAACTAATTTAGTTTGATGATTGTAATGAAGTTTTAGCGTCATAATGTTCATTCTATTTTCAGCGGTCCTCTACCTCTGTATTACACCACGACATGTACTGCCGAGGTATGTAACTATTAAAAAATTATAAATATTACATGTGAATATCATTATTAAATGAATGATATTCTAATATCTAATTTTGGATGTTGAATAGGTTAATCTTGGAGATTTCACGACAACACCTCCTAGTGATGGTGGAGTTCAATGCTGCACTCAAGTAATAGAATTAAGAGTTTAACTAATAAATTATACTTAATAGATTTGTGTAGTTTATATTCATATAATTGATTAGATTGCATTGCACATATTTTAAACTCAAAGCATTACATCACATTGCATAACTAATATTTAGATGTTGATAGATGACAAAATTTCAACTACAATATAGTTTTCTAGAAAGTCAACATAAGCGGTGATGCAATTACTTCACATAGCATAACTAATAACTAGGAGCAGCTACCAATTGCATTTTCTTTTCATGACATTCCATGAGACCACATTTTATTGAGGCATTTTTTCAAACAATTCATTTCCTTGTCTATGCTATGGATTCTTGGAAAAAAGATCTATCAAAGCATAACAGTAAGCAATAGCCTAAATGAGGCAATGAGCTATTTTTAAAAATTCCTCAAAGAAATGTGGTCCCATGGTGATGTGCATCACCATGAGACCACATTTCTTTAAGGAATTTTTTCAAACAACTCACCACCTTGTCTATGCTACCACATTTTCTATACATGTCTACCAAAGCATTTTATCAAACAATTCACTTCCTTGCTACTATGGCTAAAATCCAAAAACAAGTTCTTTCCAACAAACTATGGATGCTTGGAAAAAAATATATCAAAGCATAATATTAAGCAATAGCATAGACACGAAAATGAGTTATTTAAAAAAATGCATCAAAGAAATGTGGTCTCTTGGTGATGGAACGCCATTCCATCACCATGAGACCACATTTCTTTGAGGCATTTTTTCAAATAGATCACTTCCTTAAGAATAGATAATCCTCTTTAATCAAATAAAATCATTTTAAGGTATTGGATTTGATCCCCAAATCTAATTACATTCCCCAACTTCATCCTTAGCTCATATTCTTCAAATCCCCAAGTTCATTTCTAATCCATCATCCTAATTTCTATCATTCCCCAAAATCAATACCAATATTTATTCAACTCAATCCACCACTATGTCTAACCATCTAATCTATCCTCCATCCAACCTAATCTTTTCTAATCCAACTCCAACCAACCCCAACCATATCGATGATTATGAGGATAGCCTTTTTGACCAACCCAAATATAATCCCAATGATGATAGTGAGAGCATTGTGGATCACCTTGAATCATTTTTCAATAGATAGAATGCTCCAATTTTCTACCAATCCCCCATCCAAAGCCTCCCATCAAGTCCTGGATCCATATCATCCCCATCCACCATCACTAATTTTATCCTCACCTACTACTTCAATAATTATAAGTATATGATTCTTAGATGTCTCCTTGGAACTGGTGCTAAGCTTCCACCCTCTCTACCTTCATCCAATCCCAATCCATCACCTCTTGCTTATCCCCCCCTTCCTTTGACAAAAAAACAAAGCCTTTAGCCAAAATTCCCCTCCAAATCCATTTCAAGGTCCTCATCCTCATCCTCAATTTACCAATCCATGGAAGCTTCCATCTATTATTCCACTTGTTCATATCCCACATTCTTAAAATCCACATCACCCCACTATTACCAAGAGAATTCATCTCATGTATCATAATAACTTCCTCCAAGAACTATTTGCAAAGGTGGTTGTTTTCGCATGCAAAAAAAAGTGGTGCAATCTTTGCATAACATGCATCCACCTTTATCACCCCCACATCAAGATAAAAACTAATACTCTAAATCTTAAATGAATCCCCTATCAATCCATCTATCTAAGTTGAAGATTCTATAATACCTTCCTCCCTCATCACACCATCCATATCAAATGAAATATGTCCATATCCTAATCTAAAGCATGCTAGCATAGATTCCCCTCCATATAAAGATCAAGTAAACCCTTCTCCGCCATCATATGATCCCCTTCCATCTCATGATCCCATTTCCAATCAAGAACAACATATCCCTTCCATCATATCATCTAATGATATCTTTCCATCTCAAGAGCAATATATCCCTTCATCCCCCTATCACAATCCCCTCTCCCCCACTTCATCTAATGAATCCTTCTATGTCCAAATCAAAGTATCTCTTCCACTCCATTATATGATTTCTCTCGAAATGTGGTCTCAAACTACACATTCCACCCCATATAATGATCATCTTCCCCTCATGATCAAAACACCCCTCCCTCTTCATTTGATGATCCCCTTCAATCTCATTACCAAGACCACACTCTACCATCCACCCCATCCCAACATAATAGTATAGAGAGGACAATGAGCTGTTTGAAAAAATGCTTCAAAGAAATGTAGTCTCATGGTGATGAAATGCCATGAAAAACAATTTTTTCATGGAATTCCATCCCCATAAGTCCATATTTATTTAAGGATATTTTCCAAATAGTTCACTACCTTCTCTACGCTACCACATTTTTCATACATGTCTACCAAAGAATTTTATCAAATAGCTCACTGCCTTGTTGCTATGGATAAAATCCTAAAACGGGTGCTTTCAAACAAGCTATGGAGAGGGAAAATAGTAAGCATAATAGTAAGAAATATATAGTTCAATAAGTACTCAAAATTTTGTTGATTATCTCATACATTATAAGCCATGACCTACATCACTATTCTAGTTTTTGTGATTTAATAAATTTTTGTTTTATTTTCATATCATGGAAGTAGAAACACCTCTTGATGTTGATAGGGAAATGGAGTGTGGTGTATCTTTTTCAATATACAACTCGATGGTTGTCATAGGGGTATGAGGTAGATTAAATTTTTTAAAAAATATAGCTCTTTATTATTGAAAAATCAAATGATTATTGATTTGCAGTCTAATTTCTATTTGGATGGTTTCTATAGGACTTTGGCACACTAGATCCTGAGCATGCAGATCTTCTACTTGAGGAGAGAGATCATTTAGTGGTGGTAAGTGATTATTATTTTAAATATATATTTTTATATAATGTAATTATAGTGTAGGAAAAAGTATCTCTTTTTCACACTTAATTTGAGAATAATTAATAATAAAATGATCTCAATGTTGCCTTAATTTAGTGTTGAAATATATTTTTCATATTCACATCAAGTTTAGGGCCCTTTTAGATTAAATGGACTTAATTATGCCTTATTTTTTGTGTTGTAAGGTGTACCTTTACACTTTCACACTAATTTAGGGCTTTATTAATTGATTGAGGTTAATTTGCCTTACTTGGCCCCTTTAATTCAAATCCAAGCGTAATTAAATGAAATTTTTGAGGGATAAAACCTAACATTCATAAATTCCATCTCACAAAACTCAAATTTGGGAGATGTGTGTCCTAGGAAAGTGACATAGGACCCATTCGCCATAGGGTAAATGGGTCCTCACTTAGTCCTAGGACCCTATTTTTACATAATGTTTAACATTGTCTAATTCATTTCCTAGGTAAGTGGCCTAGGACACATTCACCCTATGGTGAATGGGTCCTCACTTAGACCTAGGACCCCCCTTGGAATATATTTTTGGTGGTATTTTAATGATTTCAAATCTATAATTCAATGTCGGCTTGCGATATTTGAATTTTAGGAATTAATCTTAAGGTATGTATAAATACAAGACTATTTCACTTAGTTTCACCTAATATTTTCAAGAGAACATCTAGAGCATTCAAGAGCATTTCTAAGGCATTCAAGGGTAAAATTATAGAAGAATATTACAACAATCAAGATTACATTGTCATGTCAAAGATGTATTGCACCATGCATGTTGTTTGAGCTAATATGGTCATGTAGTGTTCAAGATCAATTCAAGCATATAAAAAGGCATTGTTTCACATCAAGTTTCATGATCAAGATGTACTTTCATTAAGGTCATTTCATGTTAGTTTGTAGATTTTTTATTCAAATTTTCAAATAAGGTATCATTGTTTCATCTCTTCATGTTTCAGTGTTTCATCATAATGTTTAATTAGAAAAATGGGGTCTGACCAAGGTAAACCTCTATTCCCTAACAAAAAAACATTTTTCTCTATTTGATGTGTGATTGCAGATTTTAGGTGGAAGATCCTTTAAAGAGAAAAATTGAACAAAGCTGCAAGAATTTTTTTCAAATCATAGAAATTGACCTATTGGATTTATTTTTGCTTGTTTGATAGTGGACAATTGGAATACGAGAGTGTAGACCCATAGAACAAAACCTAGAAACTAATTTTCTAGAGCCCTATTCGAGACCCATTCACAATAGGGTGGATGAGTCCTTAGTGAGGACTGAAAAAATACTTTTGGTGAAAGGTACACAACATTTTCCCATTTCTAGATCAACCTTTTGACTATTAGCTACGTTAGGTTTGATTACTATTCTAAATTTTCACTTTGTAACACACATTTTGAATGAAACTAGGAAAATGGGTGCATCATACCCCCTTTGTTTCATTTTAGAAAGTGCCACATAAATATATTTTTTGTTAATTCATTTTGGTGAACTAGAGTTTGATCATTGCATTTTGATTTTGGAATCCTATTTCATCCTATATTTAGATTTTGCATTCATTTACATCTCTTTGCATTGAATTAGATCTCATTTAGGGTGTCTAATTTGCATTAAGTTTAAGGATTTTAGGATTGCATATTTTGCATTCTTGAAATCTAAAAAATACAAAAAATATTAGTGATATTGTGCATATCATTTACATAGCATTACATCATATCAATTTTCATTTGAAAATTGAAACAAAATTGCATATCACACTAGTTTTAGTAGGCTGTCATTTTGTCACATTTTGAACTTGCATTTCACATTCAATTTCATAGAAAAATCAAATTGAAACTTTTTGTAACAAACTAAAATCTCTGACTATAAATCTTAGTTCAATCGAGAGCCTAACCAGGGTATTACCGCGGGTAGTTCCCAACCTCTTGTGGAGAATATTTTACTGAAGGATGGTGTTCCTTTGGCCAAGTCTTCAGGTGTTTCACCCTCCTTTGGTGTGTCCCCTGTTGGCCTTGTGGATCCCATAGTGATTCTTGCATCTCTAAATCTAAATATGTCTGTTGAAAAAATCTTAGAGATTAAGGACATAGCCACCAACCTTGACTCAGGTTTGGAAGAGGTTGTTGCTGACCCTTTATTGGAGATGGGTTATGCTGGGACAGGTGAAACTATGGGAGAAGAAGGTGAGATGTGGGAAGAAGAAAGAAACAGAGTAGTAGATGAATCTACAGAGAATGTAGAGGGCCTATTGCTGGAGAAAGCTGCGGAGGAAGAAATTTGGACAACCCCGAAGAAAAGAGGGAGGAAAAAGAAGGTAGATATGGGAGGAGACTCTAAACCGAGTAGACCCAACTAGAGACACACCAGTTTGAGAGAAACTACTAATGAGATTGCCCTAGGTAAATAGAGGACATTGGACATGTCCTCAAAGAAAAGTAAAAAATGAAGGTTTTTTCTTGGAACATCCGTGGGCTCAACAATTCCCACAAGCAATTAGCTTTGAAGAACTATGTTCTTGAAAATAAAATTGGTGTGTGCCTACTACAAGAAACTAAGATGAAGATGACAAGCTTTGATAATATTACTAAGTATATTTGGCCTTGTGTGTCCTACTTCTATAGTGATACTGATGGAGCTTCGGGTGGACTGGCAGTGCTTTGGAACCCCTCTAAATTCATGGGTTCTACACTTTTCCACTACAAGATTAGTGTGGGAGTTTCTTTCTCCTACTTGGGTGGTACTTGGTCCCTAATCAATGTGTATGCTCCTAATCAGAAGAACGCTAGGAGTGATTTATGGTAGGATCTTGCTGACTGGAATAGAAACAATAATGATACCCATTAGATGGTAGTTGGGGATTTCAACTCTCCCCTTTACCCTTCGGAGAAAATTGGTGGTCTGGTTGACTACTCGGATAGTATTTCTAACCTGACTAACTTCCCGAACTCTTTTAGCCTGGTTGACATTGATTTTTCTGGCCAATCCTTTACTTGGTCTAATAGGTGCTTAGGTGAAAATTTGATACATGTTAGGTTGGATCATTTCCTTTGTTCCAGTCACTGGTCTAGTCTGTTGAGTTCTAACCTCAGAACCCTTCCTAGAATGGTGTCCAACCATAATCCATTGTTGTTGACTTCCAATGACCATTTTGTTGTTGGTCCTATCGCGTTCAGATTTGAGATAATGTGGAACTCCCATCTCAATTTCAAGAATAAAATTGTTGAGTGGTGGACAATCCTTGTTCATGGCTCCCCCATGTTCAGGATCTTCTTCAAACTTAAACATATCAAATGCATGGTTAAAGGGTGGAATAAGCATGTGTTTGGTGATGTTTTCCAAAAGAAAAGGATTATAGGGGAAATTTTGAAAATCTTGCAAAAGAAAATGGAGGAAGGGGATGATAGTCAATAGAATCACAACCAGTAAATTGAGAATAGGGAGGAGTGGGAAAAAATCCTCAGGAAGGAGGAAAATTTTTGGAAGCAGAAATCTAGAATCCAATGGTTGAAAGAGGGTAACAGGAACACCTCCTTCTTTCATGTGTCGGCCATCAACAAATGAAAAGGAATAAAATTGCTAAACTAGCTAATACAAGGGGTGAGATAATATCTATGCCTTCCCAGATTGGCCTTCTAGTTGCTAATTACTTCCAAGAGGCCTACCTAGCTCCTGCTGAGGCACCCAACCTAGCCATGGATAATCTATTGTTAAACCACCTTCTAAAAATCATCACCTAGAATGATAATCTTGGGATTCTCAGTGTTGTTACTCTAGAGGAGATTCCATTAGCTATTTTTAGCATGGAGGCATTCAAATCTTCGGGTCCTGATGGTTTTCCCCCTACTTTCTTTTAGATCTTCTGAGAGATATTGGGCAAGGACCTTGTTTTGGTTGCTCATGATTTCTTCAAAACTGGTAAAATTCTCAACTAAACCACACCTTTATTGATCTAATTACTAGAATTGGTGATCCTCATTCCATGTCTGATTTCAAACCTATTAGCCTTTGCAACATATTTTATAAAATCCTATCCAAGATCTTGGTGAACCGAATCAAACCTCTTCTTGAAAAACTCATTAGCCCTAGCTAAAAAGGGTTTGTTCTGGGTCATCATATTCTTGATGCTATGGTTACCACCCACGAGCTCCTCCACTCCATGGATAGATGCAACTATGCAGGGATGACCCTCAAGCTATATATTTCAAAAGCTTATGATAAGGTTATCTAGGACTTCATTCCCAAAGTCTTGACCAAGTTTAGTTTCAGCCAGCTCATGGTCAACCTCATTTGGAGTGTGTTACTATGGTTAAGTACTCTTTTCTGGTCAATGGGTTCCCCTTTGGGTTTCTCCCTTCTGGTAGAGGGATCAGGCAGGGTGATCCCCTCTCACCCTACTTATTTATTATGATAGTTGATGTGTAGAGCAATAACTTTGCTACTTTATTGTCTGAGGGTTCCATTAAGTGAATCAAAGTTGCTTCTTCTTTGGACCCGATTGTGATACAACAATTTGTTGATGACACCTTCCTATTTGGAAAAGCCTCTGAGGTTGAAGCTAGAAAATAGAAAAATTGACTAAAAAACTATGTTTCCTGCTCTGGCCAATGCATCAACTACAACTAAAGCATGATTTTCTTCTTTAACAGTACTTCTAACTTGTAAGCTAGGGTGACTATGGTTCTAGGTTTCTTGAGTGGGTCTCTCCCTTCAGTTTATCTTGGGCTCCCCCTCACTGTTAAGGAGGTCACCCTAGACTTTTGGAACTTGGTGTTTGAAAGAATCCAAAGAAAAATTGTTGGATTGAAAGGATCCATTCTTAGCCATGCTAGGAAGCTCCAAATTCTCTCTATTGCTCTTCAAGGTATACCTATTTACTTCCTCTCCATCTTCAAGATACCCAGGTATATAGTTGAGAAATTTAAAAAAATCCTAAGGTATTTACTCTAGTCTGGGACTAAGGATAAGAAGAAAATTTCCTTGGTTAAATGGGAGAAATTCTGTCAGCCCAAACATTGTGGTGCTCTAGGGATCAGGGATATAACAAACTCTAACAAGGCTTTGATGGCCAAGGTGGGTTGGGATCAAATAAGGAATACCAAGGACTGGTGCAAAATCATGAATTCTAAATATCTCTAGAACAAGCCTTTGGTCTGCTGCCTCTCTAAGACACATCCACAGGGTTCTTTGGTTTTGAGGAGCATCTACAACACACATAGTCTTACTAAAAGTGGGGTTAAATGGAAGATTTGAATTGGTAATAAGATCAGGTTTTGGGAAGATCCTTGGTTATTGGACATCCCCCTGGAAAGTTCTGGTTTTAGGAACCTCATGAGACTGGCCAAGAGGTTCTTCAGTTTATACATTAGGGATTATGTTCTTGGGCCTCCTAGTGCTAGGGTGTGGAAGGATTTAACCCTTTTCTACCCCTTTTCCTAGGATCTTTGCGTCCTAGCTATGTCTCTTCAGGATTTACTTTCTCTCACTAGGCTTCCTTCATCCTACTTGGGAGACAAATTTTTCTAGAATTTTGACAAACAGGGTGAGTTGTCTATCAAATTGGCTTATAATTTGCTGACAAACCACAGCACAATGGTTGATCCTTGGAAGAAGGTCTGGAACTGCCATATGATCCCAAAAGTCAATTTCTTCTGGTAGACTGCTTGTCATAACAGGATCCTCACTCAGGATAACCTAAGGAAAAGAGGCTTTCATATCCCCAATAGATGTTTGTTATGTAAATGTTGTGAGGAAATTGTTGATCACTTACTATTACATTTCCCATTTGTTGTTGAAGTTTAGGGATTGGATTTTGAAAGATTGGGGATTTTCTAGACCATTAGTAAGGATATTAAAGCTTTTATTTTTGGCTAGTGTGGTCCGTATATTCACTCCTTACCTGGTGAGATTATGAACTAGGTTCCCCTAATTATCTATTGCTGTTTATGGAAGGAGAGGAAGAATAGGATATTCAGGAATGTTGAGATGAGCTCTAGAGAGGTCTTTGGACTTGGTGTCTACCTTATTGAGGAAAACATCTCAATCTTAAATGGGAAATTTCTAGATAAGGGACCCATTGAATTTGAAATAAAAATGGCAAAGGCTTGGCATCATAATTTGGATGCAAGTTCTTTTCACAACTCCAGATCCTTGGCTAAGAGTAACACCATTTGGTAACCTCTAGATAGTGGATGGTTCAAAATCAACTTAGATGGGGCTATTAAAGGCAACCTAGGCAGAGAAAGTATAAGAGGTGTGATCAGAGATTCCAGAGGTGATCTTGTGGCAGGTTCTGCTGGGGGAATTGACTTACAATCTTCTTTGATTGTGAAAGCGCATACACTGCTCAAGGGCCTTCAAATTGCTTCTTCTCTAGGGATAGAAAACCTTCACATTGAAGGTGACTCTAAGTCCATCACTAATACTGTGAATTTTGGTAGACTGCTAAGTTTGAGTATGAAGGATATCCTCCTAGTTATTAGGCTCCTTTTATTGAAATTAAGGTTAAGGAAAATCACCCACATCTATAGGGAGGGTAACCAAGTGGCAGATGCCTTTGCTAACTTTGGCATCTCTCAGAAGTATTCAAAATGTTGGAGAAATATGAGGAACTTATCGCCAAAAGCTCAAGATCTCATCTTGAAAGAACAAAACCCTCAATTTTTATGATGATGTAAACTTTATTGTTTTTGGGGGTTGTTTGGGGGGTCCACATGGCTGTTCTTTGGGCTTGGTGGATGGGTGTAAAAGTTGTGTTGGCATACAAGTGGAAAAATTCAAAATTGTAGGTTAATCCCATGCTAAATGAAGATGGTTTTAAAAGGAAGAATGATGTGTACTTTGTTATTATGAATCTGAAGGGTTGTACTCTACGATATATCCTTATGGGGATTATGTTAATTTATCATTTCATTCCCAAGGTCACGGATTTAAATCTTGGCGTGATAGCTCATTATGAGGGAAAGCTCCCTTTTTTCTCTTCAGTCTCTACTATTTTAACTCTGAGCCTTAAACCCTCTCACCTTATTATTACTAAATTTAGCATAGAAGCCATCCAACCTAACTTTTTGTGCGATGATGATGTGGCTAAAGAACCTCTCTTTCCCATCATTTCTTACCTTTCTAGTCGTAATCGCCTTAAGATCCCATTAATGATATCGCTAAACTTATAAAAGATGATTATCATTTTCATGCATGTGACCTACAAACGACCTTGACTAACCATAATAGCCACTTTTTACCAAATATCCATTATGTAATGAAATCCATTCACTTAGCCAGTACCTCTAACATTTTACTTTTTCATATTATCAAGCTTACTTCTCTACAGATTGAAATAATGGGTAGTGATCATGTGCGTATTAATCCTGATAACTGCAAGGAATTCAGGAAGAATCCTTTGGTTTGGAACATCTATGTTGAGGGTGGCTTAAAGCTCCCCTTATTGAGAACCTTGTGGGCCACGACCCTAACTTGTCTACACAAATTCCCAATTCCTAGAGGGACCAGAGAGTAACGTTGGGAGGAATATCCTTTGATGTTATTGAAGAGTTGATTGTGCAAGCTACTGGGATGTAGAGCACGACAAAAAACATATCCTAAACACACTAGGACTTAGGAAAATTACAACATGAATATGTTCTTCGTGGGGAGTGAGAAACCGGTCCACAACTAGACTAGTTTCGAATGGGAGGCCCTTTCATAGCCCTGGGACCAAGTGTGGTTGGCCCTCATGAAGTATGTCACGCTCGAAGGTAGATTTAAAACCTATTTTTTCTACCACTTCCCCTTGTTAAATCATCTTAGACACAAAATTATTTTAAGTTTCTCGTTCTTTCTGCTTAAGGATTTGAAAAGTTCGGTGGAAAAATGTAGGGAAACTGCTAGTCTTAACCCAAAAGATATCCCTCCTCTGCCTCTCCACTAGGGGCTTATTATGAGACTTTATCATTTCCACCTCGCTTTATGCCTACCTAAGCCCATCTCAGATTTTTGTGTGGAGAAAGTTGAACCCCTCACTGTTTCCAACATCTCCCCTATTGAGTCTAAAAGCCACATTCGTAAACCCCATTTGAGTGCCTCTAATAGTCCTAAACCTAAGCAAGCTGCTAAAAAACTTAAAGGCATTGCCGGTAAAGCTTAGATGAATGTGGTGGCCAGTCTGTGAGCTTAAGGCCACCTTGACCAAAACTTCTTACAAATCCACTCCAAAGAAAAAGTGCAAAGATGAAAAAAAGGGCTTAATGGAACCCATGGTGAAAGATGACAGAGCTAAGAATGTTGTGGGAAAACATTCCAAAGGTGACACTATGGTGGAGGCGACATTTATGATTGGTCGAGAAACCTCTATTTGGAGGTGTAGGAGGTTGGCAAAGAATAACCAAAAAAGACAGATTATTGAGGAATCAGAGGAGCAGTTGAATGACAAAGAGAAAAAGGAGGAGGAGATGTCTGAGGAAGAAGAGAAGGAAAACGTGGAAAGACCCCACACCATCCCTGACAGTAGCAATGATCCAAAAGAGAACTTAGCCTCTTAGTCTTTGCACCCTCTTGATGTTGAGATTCTTAAGGAACTGATGATTGCTAATGAGGGTGAGGAACGACACGTGCTTAAAGAAAGAATGGACAAGCTAGATAAAATATTTAGGGGCCTGACTTGCTTCACTATGAAGCTCGTTCATTTCGTCACCAACACTCTATCTGCAGTGATCAAGGATGAGTTGGAGGGAAAAAATGTTGAGGAGAACCAAGAGTGGGTCGGTGATGATGTTGTGGACCTCTTGTCTAAAAACTGGGATAATGTCAGTTAGCTTTTATTTAGTCTGTGTTTTGGTGCTTCAATTGTTAGTCCATAGTTAGTGCACTATTTTTTTGTTGTTTTTGTTTGGTGATTGGATCTTTGTTATTATTTTGGACATGATATTTTTTGGCCCTAGGGGCTCATTGTGTTAAGAGTACAACACCCTATAAATGCTGCTTACCATATCAAAAACAAACCAAAATCTGAAAACCACTAAAAATCACGTAAAAATCTATAAAATTTGTTTCAAAACCCTCATCTAGGACCTATTCACCCTAGGGTGAATGAGTCCCTGATTAGGTCATAACCTGATTTTCTAGGCATTAAAATATTCATTCATGCATTTATGTTTGTTGCTTTCATATTCTTGTTACTATTTGCAAAATTTGTGTTTCATCAATTTCGTCTTATCTAGCTTAATTTAGTAAATTTATTGCATTGTGTGATTTCAATTTTGCATTTACACAACTTCATTTTTTAGGTTTTTGCATAGTATTTAATCAGAAAATTACCTTGTTTAGAATTTGAAAATTGCAATTATACATTGCATTTTAGGTCATTGGATTGCATTTTACCCTCTTTCTATTTAGGGTTGGCATTGAGTTTATAAAACTTGTATGAGTTTTACAACTTGGTACATCCTATTAGAAATATTTTTGTGAGATGTAGTTCATGTCATCCCATGATACACCATTCCTCGTGGATCTTAGGTTTTCTAATTGTCTTTCTAATATTGTTGATAATCAACCCCTATGGATAATAGCACACATACTTCACTTCCCACGACTTCCCTTCCTACAACTAATGTGATAGATGTTAACAATTGATACCATCCCTACCATGACTACTTGTACTCAAGCTTTGGGTCATACTCAAAGCCAAGGTGGAAATTCAATTCTTCCTTCTACAATACCCATTTTCATTCCTGCATACAATAGTTGTAATGCCTCACTACGCAAACCCTAGAGGACACAACTAACAATAAATGGAACAATTTTCTTTTGAAACAATTATTACATTAACCATAATTAAATAATTAATCAACATTGATATAATCCATATGAAATCAACCTTGTCTCATGGGGTAACATGGTGCGCTACTCAAGGGTATGTGCAGGATCATCATGGAAAAAAGAGGCCCTTAAGTGGTAATCAAAATTTAGAAAAATCAGAGTTAGGCAACTTGACGTAAAAATTTGAATGTTATCTATATTATTTAAAAAACATGAAAAAATAGAATCTATGGAAAATTGAATGTAGTTTCTAAACTACTAGGTTAATTTTTGTAAAAAAAATTCTATTTGGTGAAAATTTTAAATTTCAATGCAGTAGTACTAAAATTTTAGGGAAAAAATAAGGTGTCTATCTGACCACCCTAACCATAATAAAATGATAATATTTTTTTATAAAATTTTAGATATAAGTAGAGGACTCATGTCCAAATGTGATGCATATTTTTTTGTAATTTGTTTTCAACTAAATAACTAATTATGCTTTTTTTATTACAACTTTTAAAAAATATAAAAACTTGTATGTCTGACCACCTTAACTTGGTCAAAACTTCATGAAATTCATTTTTTTAAAAATCCTATAGTATGCCAAGCATAGAATGTGACGCATGTTTTGGATTCAAAAAATGTGATACCGTTTGAAAGCTATAGTTGTTTTTCTATAAAAAAATGAATAATAATTATTTATTAGATTCAAAGTAAAGTATAATTTATATTGGTAGAAAGCTGAGAAGCTCCTTTACAAACCCTTTTCGTTTCATCAATTTTGGGTAAAATAAAAGTCATCAGCCACATGGGAAAAGTTTGGAAAAGCAAGGTAAGTTGTTAAACACGTTTTTCATGTTGACTTCTTAGGATTTGTAGGTCCAAACCAAATTCAAAAGAAAGTCTGAGCCTAATTCCTAGGCATTAAATTTTTTGTGATCATATAGGATATCCGATTTGAATCCAATATCTGATATGTTTTTGATATGAGTTTTAAATTTTTTATGCAATTTTAATATATGATTTCAAAAATACAATATAGTTTATAATTTAATATATATAATATACAATATAGTTTATAATGTAATATATAATATAAAATTTATGATAATCTCTTTCTGAATTATGTATTTAATAGATTATATATTATATTATTATGTATAATATTTAAATATATATATTACTAATATATAAAATATTTAAATATTATCTCTTTCCCTCTCTTTCTTCACCTCTATCTCTCCAAATTCTCTCACTCAATCACTCCTATATCTCTCCCCTCTACCCTCCCTCCCTCTCTCTCTCTCTCTCCCTCCCTCCCACTCAATCTCCCACTCTCCCTCTCCCTCTCCCTCTCTTCCTCTCTCCCTCCCACTCTCCCTCTCTCCTTCCCCTCTCTCCCTCTTCTTCTCTCACTCTCCTCTCCACCTCTCTCCTTCCACTCTCCTCTTCCTCTCTCCCTCCCACTCTCCCCCTCTCTCCCTATCCCTCTCAATCTCCACTCTCTCTCCTCTCCTCTCCTCTCTCTCTATCTCCCTCTCCCTCTCCTCCCTCTCTCTCTCCCTCCTCTCCCTCCCTCTCTCTCCCTCTCTCCTCTCCCCCTCTCCCTCTCCCTCTCCCTCTCTCCCTCCTCTCTCCTCTCCCACTCTCCCTCTCTCCCTCTCCTCCTCTCCCTCTCACTCTCTCCTCTCTCTCCTCTCTCTCTCCTTCTCTCTCCTCTCCCTCCTCTCCTCTCTCCCTCTCCTTCTCTCTCCCTCCCACTCTCCCTCTCTCTCTCTCTCCTCTCCCTTTGTCCCTCCCACTCTCCCTCTCTCCCTCTTCATCTCCCTCCCTCTCTCTCTCCCTCTCCCTCTCCCTCTCTTCCTCTCTCCCTTTCTCCCTCTCCCTCTCTCAATATCCCACTCTCTACCATTAACCCTTAGGTGTATGTGGGCACAAATCAGATATCCGATTTGTAAAAATATGATGTGTAGAGCTAAAATATTACCATTTCAAAACATTTTGAAATGTCTTCCAAATCAGATATCCGATTATATCGGATATCGGATTTGTGGGCCATAGAAAGACCCCATGTGGGTCATTTTTGTCCATTCCAAAAGGCAACACTTTGTAGGTGACAAACGTGTGGTTTCAGACATGAAGAGACAAAGATCAACATTTTGGAGCATCTTCTACTCAAATTTGTCATACGCAATGATTTTTTAGCATCTTTTATGAGGTATAATGGGGAGAAATAGTCATCGGAAGCGAAAATGTAAGAGAAAGCTGACAAAAGAAAAAATTGAAGAATATAGACAAAGAGATAGAGAAGGTCATAGGAAGAAAAGATAAGGTATGTTAAATATTGGTGAACCTGAGCCCTATGGTCTTTCAAGTGAAGAGAAAATTAAATATGTTCAAGGTGAAAATGTAGAACATGATATTGAAATTGGGAATGAAAATGTTGGAATTGAAGATGTTGAACATGATATTCAAATAGGGAATGAAAATATTGAAATTGATAATGAAAATGTTCAAGGTGAAAATGTTGGAATTGAAGTTGTTGAACATGATATTGAAATTGGGAATGAAATTATTCAAATTGATATTGAAAATCTTCAAGGTGAAAATGTTGGGAATGAAGATGTTGAACATAATATTGAAGCAAGCATAAATTATGTTTCACCAGATTACATGAGAAATGAAGAACCTTGTGTGGAATAAAGACATATTCCAAATTCAAGACCTTCATGGACCCCTAAATGGTTAGTTGAAATTTATGATAACATTATAAACAATTTTGAAGGAAAGAGGTCAACACAAACTGTTTGGTTGTGGGCTAGAATACTTTTCAACCAATATTTTAGCGATAAGACATTGACCAAGCAATGCCAATTTTTTGTACAATTGTTAAAGATGCAAAAGATGAGACCTTTGCTAGCCAAATTGAAGATTTGTGTGAACAAGAAGACCGAAAAAAATTATATTATTGTCAAAAATATTTTTAATGCTCTCAAGTCTATTGGAAAAAATAACAAGGAAAAAGATAAGAGAGCTACTCGGAGAGTCATTACAATTGCCCTAGTAAGCCATCAATTGAAAAAGGCTCAATTTATGAGACAAACTTGTATTAATTTTGACATAAATCATAAAAATTTGGATGGAGCACTCGCAAGAAGAGAAAGAATAGATGATCCTCTTCAAAATGATACATGGGATTTTGTTGGGAGGTTTCCACATGTTGATAAGAAGCTAACCGATAATGTAAAGAAGGTAATTCAACAATTTTGGAATGATAAATCTAGAGTATCACCCAATGCAAAGGATGTTTTAAAGTTAAGAATTGGCAGTCAAGACCATACACCGCATCCTAAACATTTCTTGGAATCAAGCCAAACAATGTTGTTAAACAAATTTATTGAAACACATCCAAATATGGAAATCTCGCAAAGGTTTTTTGAAGGTTTGAAGCCATTTTATTGTGTGCCTCTTAAGATTTGTAATACTTTTTGTTGTAAATACCATGTGGAGTTTTCAATGTACCATGAACTACTATGCTATATTTGTTCTACTTTTCATACTAATGAAATGTTGTAGGAGTGTGCTGCAATGCATCTTCTGAAATCATCAAGGGACTTGCTAGATCTATTTTTATGTTCTAGAGATGATGGTTCCTTTTTCTATAGAAATGATTGTTTTAATATGAAATGCTCACAATGTGGTGGCTTGTAAAAGTTTGTTCAATGTTTTCATGAGGGTTCTAAACATGAATTTGGAAAGAATCTTGTTGAGAAAAAGAGATATGAGATAGTCAAATATACTTTGCAGAGTGGAGGTGAAAGTTCTAGATGCGAGTTGGTTACAAAAGAATGTAGTGTTGTTGATTTTGTTTTAGATTTTAAGGATAATATTTTCTATGAATATGCAAGGCATAGTCATAGGTCTTAGTGGTTGGATCAACAATTTAGGATATGTAGGGACTCTTTTCTGATTGGCACTATTATATCAGTTGTTGATTTTGTAGAAAACTACACATTGCAACAACAAAATGAGGTACAATCTCAATATTACAATTCCATTCAAATTGTTATTTTTGTCCACATAACTTTTAGACATGCACCTAATAGTATAGAGGAGGATCAAAAGATAATCACAGAGTATCATTTTTATATGAGTAATGATAGATCTCACTCGTTCGAGTATGTCCAACATTGTTTAAAGAATTTTTTTGAGTTCTTGTAGGAGCATGATATAGCACTGGGCCGACATCTCATTTGGTTAGATAACTACATAGGTCAATTCAAGAATGCTTGTATGTTTTATTGGTTGAGTAAATTGCATGTAGAGAGGGGTGTACCTAATATTTGGAGTTATTTTGAAGCTGGGCATGGGAAAGGGAAGCATGATGGAGTAGGTGCATGTGTAAAAAGAAATCTCGTTAAGGAGCAATTGAAGATTTCAGGAGCAAAATTCAGTGATACACGTTCTATTGTTGATTGGTGTAGTTCAACATTGTCACAGGGAGGGACACTTGATTACATAGTGCACAAATTCTTTTGGTTGGTTGAGGGTACAATGGGAGGCAGATTGGATTGCCATGCAATCAAAGATTCTTCAGAGATGCATTTGTTTCGAAGCTCAAATGCAAGCACATGGACCATTTGGACACGATAGTTGGCTTGTTTTTTTCAGATTTGTATTTGGCGCGAGTGGGATCAATGCGAGTCAAGTGAGTGGGTGGATACATGGGTTCCACAGTATCTAACTCCTTTATCTCAAACTATATCCATGATAGATGACATAATGGAAAGTTTACTTGATTACGATCGGCTTTCAGATCTACTATAGGTAGGACATGTTTTTGCAATTGTTGCACCACAGGGGAATGAAGAGAGATCAAAATATTGGTTGGATCGATGTGTGCGGATAAAAAAAAAGCTAACACACTCAATGGGAGATAATGATGGGTTCTTGTATCCTATAGGTTCAATTGTGGTTGCAGGAACTTGGTTGCAAACATACATGATTAGAAAGAATGACATACCTGCATTTGAAGACTATGAGAAACACAAAACCATTATCATGTATTCACACCTTGTTATAGCAACAAATGTTAATTTGTTGAAGCATCATGCCAAACCAAAGACAAAACAACTATGGACACTTAGTAATGTTGATCATGAATAAATATTGGATACTCTTAAGCAAAGAGATGACCCTTTAGGCACACTTGAATAGCATATTCAAGAATGGAAGGTATAATGCTTAGGTTCATTATTCTTAAGTTCATTAGTGTTCTTTATTTAATACTGATATTTTGTATACTATTGCAATGTAGGTGTCTTTAATAGTGATATTTTGTATGTACTTTTGAGATATTTTTGGCACAATTGATCATGGACCTGTTGCAACAATAGCTATCTTTGATCCTTTCAGAGAGGTATGTGATAGATTACAATAATATTGATTGGTTATTCAAAGCATCTTTTATAGTTTGCATTACTAATTCATCATCATTCAGGTTGTTTAGATTAATATAGATTTGTTAGTCTAAGCATCTTTTCTATTGTATGTAGTTTAACTGCTACCTTGATGGTTTGCATAGGTGCTTGTCATTCCAGAACGCCAACATACTACTCTTGTGGAAGACTATGCCCTGAATGCCTCCAATAGGCAAATTTTGTAGAATTTGAATTTTGAAATGTGAAACAATGTAAAAAGGTCATAACTGTTTATAGGCATAATCTATATCCAGTGATGTATTTTGAAATACAGGTCAAATTTTTGGAATTGTATAAAGGGTATGTTTAAAATGTAAAGAGATTTTTGTACTTAATCGAGCTACAATCAAAGTTTTTCTTCGTGGTTCTTTTCTGTCGGTATGCTCGTTTGAACCAGGTTTTGTAATATCTCCTATTTATATATAATAAATTACAGTGGCTTGCCACTTTTTCCAAAAAAAAAAAAGTAAAAATTTCATGTGAATTTCATTTCCCATGTAATTGATTCTTTGATCTAGCAAAGTGGAAACAAGGTATTTCCCTTCAAATATTGTTGTCTTTTAGCACTTTGGACTCTTAAGGGAAATCATCGGTCCAATGTAGCTCAAAGTGATTCGATGTATTTGGGTGCAAAATAGGACCATACCTAGCGTAAACGTACCCAGCCAGATGTGTTGGAATAGTTCATTTGGTCGTATACGTTAGAGAATGAAAGTTGCACCACTTTGCAACTTTACACTGCTTGCATTTGGCAACTTTTCCCTCAACTGAAAACTTATCACCACGGGAAAATACCTCCGAGATAGAAAAAACTGAGAGATTTTATTGTAGATGGTCCCAACATGATCCCATATCCTCAGACGAAGAGTCTGTAAGCATATGGTTTCCAAGAAATAGCCCTTCAAAGATTGTTGCCTTTTAGCACTTTGGACTCTTAAGGGAAATCATCGGTCCAATGTAGCTCAGAGTGATTCATCGTATTTGGGTGCAAAAGAGGATCATCCCTAGTGTAAAAATACCCATCTGGACGTGTTGGAATAGTTTTTTTGGTCGTACGAGTTAGAGAATTAAATTTACACCACTTTGCAACTTTACACTACTTGCATTTGACAACTTTTCCCTCAGCTGAAAACTCATCACCACAGGAAAACACCTCCAAAATAGCAAAAACCAAGAGAGGTTATTGTAGATGGTCCCATGATATTATATCCTCAGGCAGAGAGTCTATAAGCATCATGTTTTCCAAGAAATAGCCCTTCAAATATTGTTGCCTTTTAGCACTTTGGACTCTTAAGGGAAATCATCAATCCAATGTAGCTCGTAGTGATTCAACATATTTGGGTGCAAAATACGACCATCCCTAGTGTAAACATAGAAATCCAAACATGTTGGAATAGTCTGTTTGGTCGTACGAGTTGGAGAATGAAAGTTGCACCACTTTGCAACTTTACATTGCTTGCATTTGGCAATTTTTCCCTCAACTGAAAACCCATCACCACGGGAAAATGCCTCTGAGATAGAAAAAACCAAGAGAGGTTATTGTAGATGGTCCCAACATGATCCCATATCCTTAGATGAAGATTTTTTAAGTGTCACGGTTTCCAAGAAATAGCCCTTCGAACATTGTTGCCTTTTAGCACTTTGGACTCTTAAGGGAAATCGTCGGTCAAATGTAGCTCAGAGTGATTCGGCGTATTTGTGTGTGAAAGAGGACCATACCTAGTGTAAACATACCCATCTGGACGTGTTGGAACAGTTCATTTGGTCGTACGAGTTGGAGAATGAATTTTGCACTACTTTGCAACTTTACACTGCTTGCATTTGACAACTTTTCCCTCAACTGAAAAATCATCACCACGAGAAAGCACCTATGAGATAGAAAAATTGAGAGAGGTTATTGTATATGGTCCCAACATGATCCCATATCCTCAGACAAAAATAGCCCTTTGAAAAGTGTCACGGTTTCCAAGAAATAGCCCTTCAAAAATTGTTGTCTTTTAGCACTTTGGACTTTTAAGGGAAATCATTGGTCCAATGTAGCTCGGAGTGATTCAATGTATTTGGGTGCAAAAGAGGACCATACCTAACATAAAAATAACCATACAAATGTTTTGGAACAGTCCATTTGGTCATACGAGTTGGAGAATGAAAATTGCACCACTTTGCAACTTTACACTACTTACATTTGACAACTTTTCCCTCAACTGAAAACTCATCACCATGGGAAAATGCCTCTGATATAGAAAAAACCAAGAGAGGTTATTGTATATGGTCCCAACATGATCCCATAGCCTCAGATGGAGAGTCTGTAAGTATCATGATTTTTGAGTAACAATCCGTCAAAGATTGTTGCCCTTCTACACTTTGGACTCTTAAGGGATTTCACTGATTGAACGTAGCTCAGACTGTTTCAGTCTATTTGGGTGTGAAAGGGAACCATACCTAACCTAAATGTACCCATATGGATGTGATGGAACTATCGGTTTAGTCATATGAGTTGTAGAACAAGATTTATTGATGCCCTTACAAGTAGTTTTCAGCCTTCAATCGAACTCCAATGTTGTTTTTTGTGCGAAAAAAAGCCATGAGACCATAGCTTGTTGCAAAAAACTAGTCAAACACCTTTATTTCAACCCTACCACAACTTCTAGACTCCTATCTTGCACTTCCCTTTACAATTTTAATAATTTGCCTTCAAAAGACTACATGGCAATTTTGATAATTTTGAAGCAAGAATGCATTTTTGGCATATTGGACCCCTAGACTCAAAAATTCAACTTAAAATAGGTTGGAACAGGTGTATTTAATGGTGTTTAAGAGGTCTGAGTGATTAAGAGTAAACTAAGCAGAGTAAAAGTGTGAAACCCTAGTTGGAAGGGGCAAAAACAAGGGAAAATTGGCGATTTTACAAAGAAAGTGTAAGCCAAATTATGGGGTGGCATAATACAATGATGTTTTAATTTTAAGAAAACAAAATTAAGAGGGAATGAATTGGTTTTAGGATTGAGTGGGGTCAGAGCATACAAGTTCCAATAAGCCCTACCAACAAGCCAGTGAATTGTTTGATAAAAAGCTTTGGTAGACATGTATGAAAAATGTGGTAGCATAGACAAGGTAGTGGACTATTTGAAAAAAAGCCTCAAATAAATGTGGTCTCATAGAATTTCATGACAAGAAAATGAAATTGACAACTGCTGGACTAGTTTTTAGTTATGCAATCTGAAGTAATTGCATAACTGCTTAGGTTGACTTTGTAAGTACTATATTGTAATTGAAATTTTTTCATCTATCAACATCTAGTTGTTAGTTATGCAATGTGAAGTAATGCTTTGAGTTTGAAAGATTTACAATGCAATGTAATTAGTGATATAAATATAAAATACATAATATAACCATTCTTTTTTATGCTATTGTACATTGATATTTAACCATTGCTCAAGATAAAATTTTCAAAGAGTTTAAAAATGAAGATGAGGAACAAATTAAATTTCGATTGTCAACTTCTATTTATCAAATTATCCAATAATCAAGTGTATGTCCATATACAAAAATGGAATCAAAGCCAACTCAAACAAAGTTTTACAAAATGTGGCATATGCCATCTCAATATCTATTCAAAATTTACATGCCAAAATGTCTATCTCATCCTAAACTACTGGTGGATCATCAAAATGGAGCCTATTTGAAGAACTCGTTGGCTCTGAAGGTAGCTACAAAAAATAAAATCAAACCACAATTGAGATTAGTTATACTATATAATTTAAAATCACATAATTAAAATCAAAATCAATATACATTGAATTTTAATTGAACTCTAAAATTGAAATCTTGATTACCTAAAATATACGTCTCTTCAAAGGGTCAGGAGTCCTAGAACTTACCAAACCAAAATTTGAAATGCCAAATTATATATATGAACAAAAACATAAAATTGATCCAAGTTAGCATGCGATTATTGGTAATAGGAACATATTTACCAAACACAAAATAAAATAAAAACATACCTCTTTAGTTGATCTTTTTCTTTATCTCCTTTCGGTTTTTCGACACCTCCTCCTTAAGGTGTTCCAACACCTACTCCTTGAGGTGCTCCAATACCTACTCCTTCAGGTGGTGTGTCACTTGTCAATAATGATTTATAGCTCATAATCACTTGTACATAAAAATGACAAGTACATATGAAACTACCAATCTATGTCGATGTATGTATAATCAATATAAGATGTTAAAAATCTTAATTCAATCTAATTTGAGTTCAATTACCTTCACCTTATCTAACATTGCACCTCCATAGTCTAGACGAGGTTGCACCTCACTCGCACTAGGTATTTCCTACAAGAGGAAAATAAGATAAACATATAAGTTATTATATAATTTCATTAATGAAAATTAAATGACAAGTATATAATAAAAAAATGTAAACGAGTGAGTGTGAAAATATATACTATGTGCGTGTCGAAGCCAAATGAAATGAATCTAAGGGTACTATCAGTCACCTGTGTGAGCTCCTCCTCAGACATCAAGTGTTAAATAGACCATGTAAATAAATATTAGTACTTGATACTATCTCTTATTAATATTCATTTAAAAACAAATGCAAGTTATGAATTTACAACTTAATCTTACCTGTGTCACTATTCCAACATCCCCCTCTCTAGAAGGAGAGGACTCTATAGGGTGCGCTCCCCTCCCCTGTGACTGATCTATAATGTCCACATCATGGAGGTCATAATCAGAAGTGTCCAAGGGATGCTCAACGAGCTGTACAAGAGGACCCAAGCATATCTGGTGGTACATAGTGCAAGTATGTGGCACACAAATATGTGGACCTAAGGAGGAGGATGTAGCAGCACTCAAGCCTTCGCCAACATCACCAGAATGTGGTTGAGCTACTGTAGAAGCATGTGAAACCAAATGACCACTCAAATTGTGAATAGCCTAAATAGTCTGTGTGGTTGCATCCTGGATAATCTCTAGATGATATAATGGAGGTGGCAGAGGAAGGGGAGGAAGGGGAACATAGGGGTGTGAGACTACTCTAATTTCCCTTGGTCTATCCTGGGGCATACCTCCATCGACACCCTAGAAGGGTTTAATGTCAAAGTAATTGACATGATGCCCTAACACAAACTCAACATATAATTTTTAAATATAGTAGAATGGTATATCAGAATTGTTGTTCAGTGGTTTATCAAAAACCATACACCAATGATCCCAAAAGCTATCTACAATGTCCCTATTCGTGCACCATTTTATAGAAATTTTTGGTTTATTAACATTCATTGGCAAACCGGTGTGGGGGTTAGTGAATAAAGAGGCTATTTGGGCTTTGGTTATTTGGAGATCTTTTGCATCATCCTAAGACAATCCACATGCATAATATTCCCTCATGTATTCTCACCATGAATGAAAGGCATTATGTTAGGTGGAGAGGATTTTTATATTTTTAATTATTTCCTTCAATGTGTTTGTCATATCTCTCAATCGAGGGATTGTCTTATAAACTTCACAAATGCCCCTCAATTGCCCCAATTTTTTACCAATTAAGTCTTCAATTGGTGGTTGTGAAGGTGGTGGAGCATTTGGCATTTGTGCATTTTCATTCTCAGCCATAATACCTGATTAAAGTTAAAAACTAATTAATCTAATTTAAATTACACAATATAAATGAAACTATTGTAAAAAAACCCTAGTTTTTAATAATAATAAAAAAACCCTACTTTTTCACAAAAATCCATAACAAACTCTAGTTTTTGATAAAAATACATTAACAACACTAGTTTTTAATTAAAATCCATTTAAAAACATTAAGTTTTAATAAAAATTCATTGTAAACTCTAGTTTTTAATAAAATTAATAAAAAACCCTACTTTTGAAAACAAATTCATAAAAACTACTTAAAATTATAAGAATCTAATTGAAACATTGATTATTAAAAAAACCAAAAACTTACGTTTGAAATTGGATATTTGGTGAAAGCGGATATCGGATTTTGACTTCTCCTTGTGCGCCCACATCCAAAATCTGTGAAATGAACTTTAACAATCAGTTGTTTTTTATTTATATTGTTTGCACAAATCGGATATCCGATTTGTAAAAAATAGTTTTGGGCATTACTTTGGAGGAATGTACTGACACCCGAGCCTAAAAATAGTCAACTTAGCATTTCCGCATTTTTGAGTCGATCCAAAACGTAATTTTTTTCCCATTGCCACTTTTTGGCCCATCATGATCCTACACATACCCTCAAAAACGAACCCAACCAAAAACATTCATAAAAAAATCTAAATTATATAAACAATAGAAGTGTGCATATAAAACGACATAAATATATAACATACATTCAATCACAACTAAGATAGATAAATAATAGCCAATGCATTAGAATTTTGGATATGAAATGGAATGAAGCTCTCCAAGCGGTGGTGACGGTGGTGGTGTTTTTTCAAATTGTTGAAAGGCAAGAAATCTTGATGGTGTTGCTGGTGTTGGTGGTGCGAGAGTGATGTCAGGCGGGTCCTATGTTGTAGGTAAGGATTGTGGGACCCTGTTGACGGGTAATGACTTTCTTGGGAGGAATGGGGCTTCAAAAGTTGTGTCCATTACTCTTTCTAAGTCATCCTTGCCTGAAAAGGGGAATCTTAGGATAGAAAAGTCTGGGCCAAGTCAGTTATCTGGTGCTTTTGATGGGACTTTTAATAATGTGGTATTTGGGGCTAATAAGACTAAGAATGACCTTTCTTTGGGTTCTACTATCCATTGGAAGAATTTGTTTGGGATGAAGCCTAAAGGTAAAATTTCTTCACCACCTGTGCCTTTTCTTGCTAATTCCGTAACTAGTGAATATTTTATCTTTGTCCCAGACGGATTGTTGACAAGAGTATGTTAAATATGGGCATGGATCTGTTGGGTAAATTTATTGGCCCTCAACCCCATATTGAGTTGGTTCATAAATTTATTGGTAGTCGATGGTGGCCTAAGGGACAAGTTGATATGGCAGCTATCTCCAAAGGTTTTTTCTCCTTCACCTTCAACTGTGAAGATGATATGATGGTGGCTTTGATGGGTGGACCCTGGTTTTTGGGCAAGTCTTCATTATTGTTAAATAAATGGGAACCTGGGTTTAACCTAAACTCGTGTTCTTTTGCATCTGCACGGGTCTGGGTAAAACTTCCTAGGCTCCCATTGGAATTATGGGATGAGGAAGTGTTTAAAGGGATTGCTAGTACCTTTGGTTATTTGTTGTCGATTGACCAAATGATGACTTCTAGGAAGCGGTTGGTCTATGCTAGATTCAGTGTGAATGTTGAAGAAACTATTGATTTACCTGCTATGATAAAGATAAACTCTAAGTTGGGTCTATGGGAATAAGCAGTTGAATACTAGGGTATGTGCAGGATCATGATGGGCCAAAAAGTGGCAATATGTAAGTGATATGATGGCCCATGTGGCTGATGACTTTTTGAAAGGAGATTCCTAGCTTTCCACCAATATAAATTCTGCTCTACTTTGAATTTAATAAATAATTATTATTCATTTTCTATTTGAATTACGACTAAAGTCCTAATTGATAGGTTAATTGAAAAACATCTATAGATTTCAAATGATATCACATTTTTTGAATCCAGAACATGTGTCACATTCTATGTTTTGCATAATATAGGATTAAAAAAAGAAAAATTGAATTTCATGAAGTTTTGACCAAGTTAAGGTGGTCAGACATACGATTTTTTACATTTTTTAAAAGTTGTAATAAAAAAATTCATAATTAATTATTTACTTGAAAATAATTTATTAAAAAATATGCAGCACATCGGGACATGAGTCCTCTACTTATATCTAAAATCTCATAAAAAAATATTATCATTTTATTGTGGCTAGGGTAGTCAGACAGAAACCTACTTCTTATTTTTCCCTTGAAATTTAAGTACTATTGGATTGAAATTTCAAATTTTCACCAAATAGATTTTTGTTTTTTCAAAAAAAACCTAGTAATTTAAAAACTACATTCAATTTGCTACAAATTATATTCTTACATATTTTTGAAATAATATAGATAGCTTATTCAAATTTTTATGCCAAGTTGTCTAACTCTGATTTTCTAAATTTTCATCACCACTTAAGGGCCTATCTTTTCCATGATGATCTTGCACATACCCACAAGTCCATTCCATTTGCTTGCTTCTAGTGTAAAAAGGTTGGTTTTTGGGCAAATAAGTGTCCTATTAAAGCTCTGAAGTAGATGCCTAAACAATGGTGTGAGAAGGTGAAGGCCAATGAACAGGATTTGAAGCCCCCGATAAGGAGGGTTCTCCCCTAAGTGGTGTGGATGAGATCATTGTAACTGATGGGATGGAGTCGCACTTGGTTGAGAAGGGTGAGCTTTTGGAAAGCAAGATAGATGTTATTGATCTAGATAAGGAGCAAGAAGTGGGTGGGAATTTTGTTGTGTCTCTTGTGAAGGTTTCTATGGATTAACAAAAGGAGGCTTCAAAGGTGTGTCTTGAGAATGCAGAGGTTTTGGAAGCAGCTAAAGCTTCTATGAATGGGTATCCTCAGTCTCCCCTAGTGGAAACGAGCTTGATTCAGGATTTCGGTTTGAAAATTGAAGGATTGGAGGTCCTATTTGATGTAAGGGATTTTGATGCTATGGAGGACTTGGATAATCCTCCTTATATTCTGGCTCGAGGATGTAGAAAGAATAATTCTCCCTCTATGAGTGGTGATGAGAAATAGGCAAAGATCTGATTGTGGTTATGAGCTAAGAGGTGGAGGTAGGCCTCCTGCCAATGTAACAAGGGAGAAGGAGTGTCGACTGGACATTGCAGACGGGACACAACGGGCTTTGTTGGAGATGGGACCTCCAATAAGTTTTCATGAAGATAATTTTCTGGAATATGCGATTGTTAAACCACCCTAACAAGCATGATCTCCTAACTAATCTAGTTAGGGATCATAGGATTGATATTGTGTTGATTCAAGAGACTAAAATGGTTCTGACAAGTTAGTGAGATTGAAAAAGAAGTTGTTTAAGGATTGTGGTATGCATAGTTCAGATGTCATGGGTGCTTCGGGAGGGATTGTGAAATTTTGGAATCTCGGGATTATTCAATGGGCGGAGGTGTTTAATGATGGTAATCATGTTTCTACTTCTTTCATTCACATGAGGGATAAGTTTGCTTGGACTCTTTCTAACATTTATGCCCATAACAGTAAGAGTGTTAGAAAAACATTTTGGGAAAGTCTAAGAGACTTTAAATCTAGGTTCTTTTTTGGTAACTGGTTGATCATGGGGGATTTTAATATGCCTCTGAATGATGGTAATAAGGTGGGTGGATCATAGATTGCAGATGATAGTAGATATAATGTAATGAGCCTATTGAATGATCATGCCCTTCTTGACTTGGGTCTCAAGGGTGCTTCATTTACCTGGTCTAATAGGTGAGTGGGATATGCTCTCATCCAAGTGAAACTTGATCATGCTTTAGTGACCTTGGATTGGCTATTGTGTTACTCTTTCTCACTCTTTGTGTTGACTAGATTGGGGTCAGATTAGTTTCCCTTGTCTTTGTATTTTGATCTTTTGGGGGGGGAAGAAAAATTTCCCTTTCAGATTCAAAAAGATATGGACTTGTTACTCGGACATTAAGAATTTGGTTTCAGATTGGTGGAACATTCAAGTTGATGGTCCTGGTATGTTCAGAATTGCTAAGAAGCTTGCCAATGTGAAGGAGAACATCAGGAAATGGAATAGAATGTCCTTTGGCCATATTTTTTGGAAAAGGAAGGGGTCACTAAGGAACTTAATGATGTGAAGCATGATATCCAAGTTTCTAGGTATGATCAAGCCTTGGTTTTGAGAGAAAATGTTCTTTTTTCTAAACTACACAACATTGTGGTGAAGGAAAAGGAATTCTAGAAGCAGAGATTGAGGATCATGTGGATTAATAGTGGGGAAAAGAATACAGAGTTTTTCCATCTTTCTACTCTGAAGCATAGGGCTAATAATCACATTAAGCTTATAAACTTTAATAATCAAGTCCTAGAAAATGATGTTGATATGAAAAATGTTGCTGCATCTTATTTCTCTAATTTACTTTTGGCTGAAGGGGAGCTGGATTTAGATTGTCACGAGGAAATTATTAGGAACATTCCTCAGGTCATTGATGATAAGACTAATAGGAAGCTAGTGGTAATTCCTTTGGTTGAGGAAATTAGAAGTGTTATTTTTTCCTTTGAAGGGAATAAGGCGTCGGGCCTGAATGGCTTTCCTATGTTCTTCTTTTAATTTTTTCTGGAAATTATTGCCAAGGAGGTGGTTACGGCTACTAAAGAGTTCTTTAGGACTGGCTCTCTACTTAAGGAGTTGAATTCCTCTTTCATTTTTTTGGTCCCAAAGAAACTGGGGGCCTCTTCTTTTGATGAATTCCATCCTATAAGCTTATGTAATTCATTCTTCAAGATTTTTTCAAAGGTTTCGACATGTAGGTTTCAAAGTTTTTTGCCCAGTCTTATTTCTCCTCAATAGAATGTGTTTGTGGTGGGGAGGAAGGTTTTGGACTCTATTCTCTCGATTCATGAGAATATTCATTCCTTAACTGTTAATAAGCATGTTTGGTTTATTCTGAAGCTTGACTTACTCAAATCTTATGACAGAGTTGATTGGGTATTTCTTTTCCAAGATTTTGCTTGCTTTGGGTTTTGGAGAGAAGATGGTGGATCTCTTGCTTCAATTCCTTGGTTTTCTCTCCTTATGAATGGTTCGCCATCCCCTTTGTTTGAGTGCTCAAGGGGTCGTAGGTAGAGGGATCCAATCTCTCCCTTTCTCTTTATAATTATGGTGGAATCTTTGGGGCATGTTGTACAAAGCTCTATTGATTATGGGGCAATGAATGGTTTGTCTCCTTCATCTGGGAATATCATTTGTTCCTATCAATAATTTGTGGATGATTCTCTAATGCTTGGAGATTCCTTTATCAAGGAAGCCAGGGTTATTAAATCTATCCTACAGAAGTATGAAGCTACTTCTAGGCAAAAGGTTAGCTTACCGAAGAGTGTGATCTTTTTTAATACACTAGGGTATAGGCAGATTAAAATTGCTTGAATTTTGCAATGCTAGATTGGTGATCTCCTAGCCTCTTATTTGGGCCTTCCCCTATGCTTGTTTGTCCCAAAGTCATTATGGTGGGAGCTAATTGATAAGTTTAACTCTAAGTTGGTTGGTTGGAAGGGTGCGGTGTTGAGTCAAGTTGGGAAGGTGCAATTGATTAAGTCTATTCTTCAGAATCTTCATGTTTATGCTCTCAGTATTTTCTTTATGTAGAGGAAATTTGTGGATAAGTTGGAAGGTATTCAAAAGAACTTCCTATGGTCTAGTGTTGAGGATAGGAGAAGAATTCACTTGGTGGCCAGGAATGATGTTTGCAGAAGTAAAAAGGCTAGTGGTCTTAGTATCCACAAAATCCATGATTTTAATCTTTCCCTTTTGGGCAAACAACTGTGGATGTTATTCTCTGATACGAGTGAATGGGTGCAAATTCCTCAGAGTAAATACTTATGGGGTGATAATGTTTTGTGGTACTTTTTGAATCTGATTATTCTCCCCCCTCTGGGTGTGCTCTGTGGAATTGTATGGTTAAGACATGTAAACTTTTATCTAAGGGGCTTTTTTGGTAGTTGGGAAATGGGAGAAAGATTATGTTTTGGGAAGATATTTGGATTGGCAAAAAACCACTCAAAGATGAGCCATGGGCCCGACCCCTTATGGAGGTTTAATTTTGGAGGTTTGGCATATTTTTTGTTGATTATATTGTTGATGGGTGCTGGAAAAGACTGCATGATTCTGATCCGAGATTGGAAGCCTTGTACAAGGTTATGTCCTTGGTTCATATCCTTCAACTCCCTCTTTTGATAATTTTTTTTGCAAACCTTCTTCTAATGGTCGATTTTATGTTGCTTCATATTTCCATATTAATGACTCTGTTGTTGGCCCTGCCCCTTTTTGGGCCTCTGTTTGGTCTCCTAGATTAACTCCTAAGGTTAATATTTTCTTCTAGCTTCTTTGCTAGAGTAAGGTATTAACTACTAATAATCTAGTCAAGTGACGTTTTATGCTTGTTAATGGGTTCTTTCTAAGTGAAGAAGTGGCTGAGGATCCCTCCCATATGCTAATTGGTTGTAACTTTTCTAGAAGTGTGTGGACAAATGTGCTTTTTCTCTAGAATTTTAGCTGGGTGTTCCCTACTTTGATCAAGGACTTGTGGTATTAGTGGATATGCCCTACTTCCAACCTGACTCTGTAGGTGTTTTGGTCTCTTTCTATGCCTCATGTTGCTTGGGGTATGTGTCTTGAACATAATAACAGGATCTTTAGAAACTCTGCTCTTCCTGCTATCTCTGTGGCCTATAAAGTTTTGACAGCTATTAAGGAAAATTTCATGCATGGATTTATTCTCATAATGGCCAGAAGATTTTGTTGAGACAGTATGATTTGTGTGTTTCCTAGAAATGGAGGTTGGCTTGTGATATCTCCCTCCCTTTTTTATAAAGGGAAAAATTCAAGAGAGAATGCCACCTTGAAGGCTCTGCCATATGGTTGGGTTAAGGTTAACTTTGATGGTGTGGCTAAAGGTAATCTGAGACTTGTTGGTTATGGGGGAGTGATAAGAAATTCTAATCGTAGGCTCATTTTTGCGGTGGCACTCCCTTGGAAACCTAGACAAACCACTTTGCAGAAGCGGTTGTTGCCTATCATGGTCTCAAACTGGCTCAAGATAAAGGTTCTAAGAAAGTGTGGCTTCAAGGGGATTCTTTGAATATCATCAATAATTTAAAAAATTGTGCCACTTCCTCTTGGACTACTGAAACTTTTATAAAGGATTCCATTAATATCCTTAATTCATTTGATGACTTTTATATATCTCACATTTTAAGAGAGGGAAATAGCTTGGCCAATATCTTTGCTTACTTGGGGTTCGTGGGGCCTGGGAGTGGGATCTAAATGACCCTCTTCCTATAGAGGCAATTGTAACTATTAATCATGAAGCACAAATATAAGAAAGATAATGGTGGTGTGTGGTGTTGGGTGTGCATGTTATTTATCACATGGAAGACTATAATTCAGAGGAGTGGTATTAAGGCCTCGACTTGCTCTGATGGTACTAAGGAGGAAATCCCTAGGGAGAATATTACTATGCTTATTAATTATCTTTGCCATGTCTATTCTCTTACATAGATTGTGGGTGTCCTTAGTGTTGTGAAAGATGCTAATTGCCTTGGCTCTGTGAGTTTGGCTACAATGGGTGGTGAAAGGAACCGAGCGAAGCCCTTCTCTTGCAATGTTATTAAGAAGAATGAGGAGGTGTTGGCGATTCTAGAGAAGGGTGGTTTGACCCCCTGTATTGAGAAGCCACATAGGAATAATCCCCAAACAACTACTACTGTTGCCAAACATTGGAACAACAAGGTGTTGAAACTTGGAGGGACGAAATTCGACATTACTGAAGATCTCATTGCTCATATCACTAGCTTACCAATGGAAGGCATGAAGTTTTGTAGAGATAAGAAAGAGTCGAAAAATTCTATGAAAATATTTTTCAAAGGCGAGGAAGCCAAGGACTTGAAACCGGCGAAGAGCGGGAGCTATTAGAGGAAGTCCATCAAGGCTCTTTGGGTTGATGTTGTTGAGAATTTAATGACGTATATTTCTTTAGAAAGTTGTTATTCTACTATGAATTCCTATCACTTCATCCTTCTTAACCACTTATGTCACAAGAAAATAAATTTATTTCCTTTCTACTTATTGGCTTCGTTGGATACTAGTATCATTGACCACAAGAAAAACTAGCAAAACCCTATTCTTCATGTGGGGTTAATTCTCCTTATTTCTTATTATTGCAAAGCCTTTGAGGTGGTTAGACCTGCTCCAAGTCCTAAGGATGTTAAAATTGATAAGGATTATGATATCGTTTCTAAGGAGGAAGTGACCTATAAGAATAGGAAGAAAAGGAGGCTAGTTTTGCAAAAGGAGTTGGAGTCAGGGGATGTGGATTTTGTGTCTGATTCCCTTGCTACTATGCATGAGGATATGAGATCCCCTACCCTGGGGAAGTGTAAAAAAGAGGGGCCAAGCCCTAACAAGGGTTATGAGACCAGTAGTTGCAATCCCGCAGATGAAATGCTTAGTAGAAGCAAAAAGGATGTGAAGGATTTGGTTGGAGAGGTGTCCTCTCCTCCCCCACCTTTGAAAAATAGGGTTCTTCTTGTTGGGGATAGTACAAGGAAGGTGGTGCGGTTTTCTCTTGAGCTGGAAACTCCTCTTAAAGGGGATGGAAAACATAATATTGTGGGGTCTTCGGATGGTAAGGAAGCTGGGGTTTCTTTTGGTGGGAATCAGGTAGGGCACGGTGATGTGGAAACTCTTGTGGTGGATCCAGAGAGGTGGATGAAGAGGATGGTGGTTGTGGCTGAGATCGTGGAGTCCATCCAAAAGATCAAATCATCGGTTGTGATGTCAATTGCTGCTAAAAAAGGTAAGGGGATTGCTACTGATATTGAAAAGGTTTTCTCCTTTCATGAGGAGGATGTCGAGGGTAAAGAGGTTTTTTATATTGGGAAAGACAATATTTTTGATGTCTTGGGAGCTGCTAAATAGGGCTCTATTCTTTTTTATAAGTTTTTAAAATGGATTTTCCATGAGATGAATATGACTAATGTGAAAGTGAGGGGTATTATTAGTAAAAAGGAAGATTCCTCTATTCAAGATCAAATCAATGATTTGATGAATTCCTTGAAGATTGTGGTGAAGGAAACGCTTCTGATGAAGCAAAATCTTGAAGAAAGAATCCTTAATTTGGAGAATCTCATGGAAAGGATTATTGCTAATATAGAGAAAGGTAAAGAGGGGAACAAAGCTGACTTTAATATTGAATTTGTTGGTATGACGTCCCCTATGGATAATGTTACTAAGGGTAAAGATGTTTCTAATGAAGATGATAATGGTAAGCTGACGAAAGGTGAGAAGCCTGCTCATAAGGGTGCAAGGTGTGTTTTGATTGGGGAGGTAAAATCGGGTGGACCTGGGGTTCAAACCCATAACAAGACCAAGGTTCAGGTTGGTGCTACCGGTAATGAGATGCTTGCTACTGGGGATGAGAGTAGTAAGAATGTGGATATGACGTTGAAGTTGCAAATATCTTGAATAATATGTGATGTCGTTGGGTGAGTTCCTTCTTTTTGGCTGACGGTTTTTTGTGGTCTTGCTATGGGTGGGTTTTTTTGCTTACGATGTTTTTCTCTCTTGTTAATAGTTTCTTTTTAATGTAAAGGGTTTTGAGCCCCTTCAAAACCCATATTTTAGATTTAATCAAAACTAAGAAAGATAAAGAAATATATGAATATCATATTCTTGCAATACAACTTCCAAGTTCATTTTTACATTCATGGAACATATTTCCATAGATACAACACAATAAAAAACTAGTATTACATTACAAAGATTCTTCCCTTATAATAATGGGAAGTGTACATCATAATCCATAATAATACAACAATGAAGAATAAAATAAAATAGTATGGTACAATCTTCCTCTGTGTGAAGCTCTAAGATCACTACATCTACTTGCGCATCTCAATCGCCACCTAGGAACCCAATGGGTGTGTACCACATTCCATCCAACCTTGTGGACTCGAAGACCCACCCCCCATGCAAGGAGTCGATAAGAAAGGAACCACATCCAACAAGGTCAAAACATAAAAGACTAACACAACCAAACACAAAACCACATAAAAACATGAAAAACAACAATAATAATACTCCAAAGGAAACAAGAGTAAGGGAAGACAATGGGAATAGTTGGGGAGTGTCATTGTATGGCCTTACATGATTCACTAGACTACCAAACACTAGGAGACACTTCCATCTATGGTTAACCTGATAACCTATCTCAAGGTGTCACCCCATAGGGTGACTCATGCAGAGCCACTTACCTTTCATGGAGACAAGGGAGTGACCTTACCAACCAGGTCTTCCCACTCGTCCTTAGGCTTTGATAGCACTAATGGCAGGGGTGAGGTGCATGTTTTAGTCTTGTTATGTGTTTAACTAACCCAACCCGCTAGATTCTTTAATTAGGTTATCACTTATTAAGGGAACTCTTCCATGGACAACCACATGTGTGCCGACCTCCATGAAGAGCCACTCTCCCTACAGTTACCCAAAAACAAAGTCAAACAAAGGGGTGTACCTCATCACTCAAAAACATAAAGGAAATTCATTAAACAAAACACACAAGGCACAACCATCTCGTGAATAAATAACGTATCAATAACCATGAATCCAAAAGGTACCACCCATGCACACATCCTCAAGATGAAGAGATAAATATATAGGTACAACAACAAAATGTGCAAACGGACAAATTCCCTAGCCTCTGGAAGGTAAGTAAACATCTACCCAAGGACGAAAATGACACATGTTTCCCCGAAATCTCAAAGTCATCACAAAATCCAACTAAACGAAAATTCCAAACGTAACAACATATAACTCTTTCATAAAAGAATAGATCATCAACAAATATTCTCATTTATAAATGAAACACATTTAAATGATACATCATTCCAATTAAAATAATGTTTCCAATCAATATAAAGTTTCACATAAATAAACATATGGCATATCGAAAAATAATACATCATTTCAAAATCAGCTAATACAAATAACTACAATTTATACAATTCAATTCCAACTCACAAATAGATTAGGAAAAATTATTTTAACTTAAACTAAGAAATTAAACATAAATATTTTGTTTATATTTTATGAACTTAATTTACATGATGTAAATGATCTCATCATATTTATTTCAACTAAATCAGATTAATTCCAAAATCTAAATGTACATATTCATTTCTAAATAAATTTTTTATGAAATAATTCTCTAATCTGAGTTTTATATAAAATATATATATTTATGTTCAATTATTTCTAGAAATAAAAACCACACTTGCACAACCACAAATATATATATATCTATATATATCTATTATTTCCAAAAACATAATTATGATTATGTTGACGCTACTAGAAAATATTATTTAACAGAGGATCAAAATAAATCTTTTTCCACAGAATGAACCGGTGCATATATATATATATATATTATTTTAATTAATCAAAATGTAGATTTCATATAAAAGTGTCACTGAACAAATAAAGCAACATAGGAATAATTCATATAACCTCACACCCATATATAAACGACAAAGTAAGAGGGGCACGACCCCTTAAAGGTTGCACACAACAGCTACCATGCTGCTACATAGCATGCCAAGAAAGAATGGAGGGAGTATGGGGGAAGAATGGGGGAAAGGATGGCAATGGAGTTGAAACCACAATCACCCCGAAACTAAAACAGACCCACAAGAATTTTAATTCGCTAACATAGAAAATCACAGACCATGTAATATATATATATATATATATATATATATATATATATATATATATATATATATATATATATATATAAGACGCACAAGCAACATAAGAGAGGTTACAACCCAACACATAAAATTACTCCAGAAACAAGAACCAAAATGGAAAAATGAAACCAAAATTAAATAAGAAAAATATTTGATAAAGAGAAAATTACAATGTAATTGGCTGAGAAATATCAATGGATGAAATAGATTCAAATCGGAGATAATTACACAAGAATGAAAAGAGTTTCCAGACGCTTTGCTAGCCCAACTCATACATCTAAAAAAGGTAGGAAAAATCAATAGGTTGCAGACTGCATTTAAACAACTAAGACAAATGGTTTCACAATATCAACAATTCAAAGCTCACAAAGATACAATATTCTTTGCACAATATTTTTTGACAAGCAAGTGATGGAACTTCAAATTTTGTTCTTTGTGTTCCATTTTATCTATCCTTATGTTTCTGGTCATCTATAGTGTTTGGGAAAATCCTAAGGTTGGGGTTTTTACCTTTCTATTTATGTAAAACCCTAGTGTTTTATCTTATGCCTTGGGTGGGATCTATTTGGCCGTTACTTTTTGAAGAGGATTTTAAAACAAATTATGCCCCATCGCTTCATCTAGGCTGGCTTCCTTTTGATTGTTGTTTTATTTCCTTCACCTTAACTTTATTTTTTCTTAAGTCTAGGATGGCCCCGTGCTCCCACATTTAAAAAAAACCTTATGTCATTGTTTCTTGTCAACCTACTAATGTCCCCTCATCCTTCTAATAATTTTTTTATAATTTGCAGGGGGACAAATTTGTGTGACTGTAGATCAATTACCATTTGATCTCAGTCATTCCTCGCCATCCTGTGATGACCCCACAACACTATTTTGGTTGATTGCAATATCACTGGCAAGCACCATGTGTCTCATCTGGTGAATCAGAAGAGATGATAAAAATACTTTAATGCATTTATCTAGCTTTAATACATTATGTAGTGGGTTACTAAAATAGTTATGAGATGCATGTACTTCAAATAAATGGAGATGTTATAATCTCGACAAGAAAGGTGCTCGATGATTAACGACAAAGTTGGCGACTGTGTTGAATGAGCAAGATTTTTGATGGTTGAGATCCACGGTTTCCCGCCATCATGTGATCAAAAGTTGCAAGGTCTTTATTGATCGGGATATCACAGGGCAAGCGCCACGTGGATTTCCTTGGCAATGCATAGTATGGTGGGCCCTTCTTGCCATGATGGAGATCATGTCAGATTTTTTTGAAGGCAACTGTTCGATGAACTAACCAAAGTAAAGGATCGACGACTAGCATTTGAATTTGCATAAAATGTGATTGGAGTTGTTGGTGCAGCGCATGAGTAAGCGTTAATGATAGATGAGATGTCTACTAACATGATTTGATTGAAATCAAGTGACTATTCTCCTACCCTATTGTGTCACAAAGCATTCAAACATCTTTGTGGAGCAGTCTCAAGGCCAAGGACAAAGTTACGAGTTGTTATAGCCAAGATTAGGGTTTCTGCAAACACAAAGCTATGAGTTGATTTTTGTATCTCCTGGTTAATTTTTAATTTGAATTTGGGGGGAATTTGTTGTGTTTGTCGAAGGGCCTGTTGATAATTATTTTAGGGCTATAGGTTAACTGAATTGTGAGAAATTGCAAGGTTTTGTTCTGTAATTTCATATTTTTGTTTAGCCCTAGTTTGTTTGAGGTTTGAAATAGCAAGGAAACCCTTGTTTGCCCAAGATGGCACCGTCAAAGCAACATTCTGGCCAGATTGATTATCTAAATAGAAATTTATATGACGACTTCCTAGATCAATTGCCCTTGTCAATGAATGATAGGAAGTAGGGGTTGGTCTTGATGTGAGGAAAAACCCTAGGGGAGGGATTAGTATATAATTGTTCCAACATAGCCGATGCTAGGGTTCCCCATACAGGTTTGGATATGTTCAAATTGTGGTTTGGACAGAGGAATTTGACCCACCCCTTTTCGAATGGTTGAATGTATGATATGGGGAAGATGGTGGTACCAAATGTGTTCCCTGATGTGGACTTGCTTAAGGTGGTGGCTGCACGATATGACCCTATTACATGGGTGATTAGAGATCATGATGGAAGGGTTATGTTGAGCATTAACAAAGAAGAGTTTCAACAGGTTTTTGATCTGAATGAGCTTAGTATGTTCTTGGTTCCTATTGATCTCAATGAAATGAAACAGGAGTATGGGAGGTTGAAGTCAGTTTTCAGAGTTAAGTTTCTCCCACCTCATTTGGCTAGGGTAGGAGGTTCAAAATTCTATATTAGCCCTAATGACCAAGAACCTTTCAGGTTGAACTATTTTGCAAATCAATTCTTGGCCACCTTTTACTCATTGTGCCAAATTTTGGGTTTTAACCCCAACACGGTGATGCCTATTGCTTAGATGTTCATGGGGGTGCAAATACAACACCCTAATTTCTCAATGATATATGATTTTGCTTCCTTTTTGGCCAAAAAGATACATGAAGGGTTGTTGAAGATGCAGAAAAATGATGTAGGCACCCCATTCTTCTGGTATTCCATGTTAATGTATATGTTCTTGTATAAGAATGTTGAATTATTCTCTGAGAATATGGAGTTAAAGAAGTTGATTAATGGAGAAAGATTGCCAGTGCAAGTATGGTCTGTAGATTTATCATACAACAGGGAGAATGCCAGTTATGTGCAGTTTGACAACTATTTTGCTTCCAGATTGAGAGCCAGGCTAATGGTGAATGTTCTTAGAATCCCTAAGGAGTTGCATGATTTCCTTAGACCAAAGGGGAGGAAGCCAGAGTTGAAAGTTTGGCACAACTGGGGTGACATTATTCCATACCTAGTCAGCACTATCTTGAGGGTGTATGGTTTTCAAGGGACCCATCATGTATTTCCATATAATGTGCCACCAAGAGTTGGATTTGTTGAAGTTATGTGGTAGATTGGTTGTATCCATGAAGAAAACCTTATAGAAAAAGGTAAAGGAACATTTTTCCTAGACTATACTGTGGTGTCTGATTTTGTCTTTTTGAAAGGAGGTTGGGTCCATTTTGGAAAATTCTTTGAAAAATACCATTTGAGGTGTGGTCCCAAGCGGCAACATGATCTTGATGGTTTCTTTTCCCTTTTTAGACAAAGGATAAAAGGTGGTAAATTTTTGCATGAGTTCAACTTCCCCGAAGACCTGATTAGAAATGATTTTGATCTAAGTAGTTAGGAATTGAACAAGGAGAAATGGATAGCTTATGACAAGCTATTGGCCATTGTGCACAAAATGGATCCAAAGTATGATCCATTGATGGAGTTCAGTACATATCATAAGAAAATTGATTTTTGATGGACAACTTCAAAGAAATCATGGGAATATTGATGACCAAGAAGATAAACCTAGAGTTGGATCTGGGCATATAGGAGCAAGATCCTAGGCCAATTTAAATTAGGCCAACCTACCAACCTATAGAGAAGTGGCATATTTATAGGAGGAAAAAAAATGATAGAAATGATGAGGAAGAAGAAGATAAAAAAGGAAAGAAAATAATGAAATTGCCCACACAACCAAGTCCAAAGCTCAAAACACCTGGGGCAATTAAGATTATTGATTTAGAGTCATCACCCAAGAATAGTCCCTCACCACCACCATCAAAGCCAAGCCCTAAGAGGCAAAAGATTGAGCAGTCACAAGAGTATTTGGTGGGTGAGATTATTGTCACTGACCAAGACATGCATATGGGTATGCCTTCTCCCAGGCCAACTAAATTCATTCTCTCTGATCTAGATATGAAAGTAAAATGTGTGCAAGATGCAAGAATGGAAGCATGTAAGGAGTTTCTAGATGATGATGCATTTATAAAAACTCAAGTCTTCTTGCAACTAGTATGGAGAATGAAATTGGAAGACTATCAGGAAAAATGCAAGAAGAGAAGATAATTGAGGCCTGATAGGTCAGACCAATAGAATGATGATGAAGTAAAAGATGAATTCATGAATGAATTCAAGAGCATCACTCCTGAGGAAGGAAGAAAACTGGTCAATCAAGTTGGTGTATTGATTTTGCCTGAGTGGGACATTGCAGATGTAGTAGCTTTCAATGCTATTCTGAAGTCCAAGCATCCCCTGCAAGATTCTGAAGAAGAGGTCAAGGAAACATTGCAAGATTTTTCCTTTAGTGAAGGGTGTGAGACGTTGGCAATTTGGGCTTTGGCCCCTCAAGGGAGAAAGCCCAACATTACTAGTATTAACCCAAACCTAAGAGGGGGGTTAAAAATAAAGAGAGCTTCAAAGACCTCAACTACATAGGCCACTAATTTGACTATGAATGTGGCCAAATTGACCCAAAAGATTGTTGAAAGAGAGGAGGCTGCAAAGAAAAGCCTAATGGAGAAGTACAATTTTATAATTGGAGAAAACAGTAGGGTGCAGCAAAGGAATGCTGAGCTGCAAACTGAGGTGGACAGGCTGAAATATAGACAGATTGGGGAGACATCAAGTGCTCTAGGGATTAGAACATTGCCTTCCACATAAGGGTCAGTGCCTCCTGCTTCTCTCATTGTTTCTACACTAGGGTCTTCCAACCAAACTCCTTCCCTCAGCCCTACTTTAGAACCAATTCATGAAGAAATAGAATGCTCTGTTGATCCTACAAAGAAGTAGCTAATGCACAAAATTGGAGAGTTACAGGAATCCTTGAAGGTAAGTGAGGAGGGAGTACTTTTAAAGCAAAGGGAAGTTGTTAATGTTATATTAAGGAATTTAAATGAGAAGTTTGATGACAGATTGTCATCTGTGTATTCTTTATATTCTTTATTATTAGATGCAATAAAGAACATTGATAGGGATCAAAAGGTTGTATTACCATTAATTGAAAACTGGATACTCAGGGCCAATGATTTAGACATAATATATAAAGCCTCAAGGTTTGATATAAATAATAGGCCCCAATCATTAAGGCCTACTCAAGTCTTAGTTAAGTCATAGCAAGGTTTTCAGGCCTTACCAGATGATTTGAATAGGAAGATTAGAGAGTTGGTGAAGAAATTTGATGATTGGAGCAACACATTGTTACTTGACATAATTGATGAGTAGGGAAATATCAGGTCACTTCAATAGTGGCAGGATTGGGCAAATGAGGTCATCAATGCTCAAATTAGATTAATTTGTAATGACTCAGATTATGATTTATTGTTGAGTTGTATGGACAAAATTATTAGCACCAACTCATTCTTGGAGTCTTTTGAAAGAGAAGCAAATTAGGCGGCAATTAAGTACACACCTTATAGTGTCAAGGTGAATGAGGTAATCAGTTTTGATTGGCCAACTGATGAAGAGTACCATAAATGGGTAAGTTTATATTTAATTGAGGAAGAGTGAAATGGAGTAGACTGCTAACGGTTAACAAATCAGCTGTTGCAATTACAATAGATTCCAAAAATTTTTTGGTGATAGTCTAGGCACAGAATTCTTGAATTTTTGTTTCCGCATCAACCATTCTCAATGGGCAAGATGAACAAGAAGATTCTTTGGGGATATTTTTGTTGTAAAAAAAATTGAAATATCACAAGGCGTTCCAAGTGGCTGGTGACATGTGTTCTTTCTGGCCCAATGCTTATTTGCTCCTTCATTTTCTATAAGAAGGATTTCAAGGCCAGAAGTACGGGTTAGCAAGTTAGATATTTTTGGTCGAGTCTAGGTGAAGTTGCAGAGAAAATTGTAAAGTCTGATGGTTTTAGAGAAAATGCAATTTAGGTTTTGAATCATTATGTAGTAGATCTTGAACTCATGGGGATTTGATGTTTTATGACAGTACTAGAATTTGAATTGAAATAATTAATTTGAACTCATGTCTCTCCATTGTACAAACATATTTGAATTTTGAATAAAATGATCAAGGGTTGTTTCGTTCATCTCACTATTGTGATGTGTATGATTCTTGTTTTTTCTTTAATTCAAGGGATTAATTAAAATGCTTGAATGGGATTGTAGGTGGATATGATCCGTATAAGGATTTGATAATTAGTATTGGGTTAGAATAAATGTTGATGAGATTGTAAAGAAATGTTATCAAGGATCTTATATTTTATCTGTTAAATATGTCATAAACCCTTAGATGCTTATGAATTTGACTCCTTCAATGGATATATATGGCACTGATCTAAGTTGTACTCATTCATGAGGTTCAGTACTTTTTTGTCTTTACCTACAGCTTTCTACAAATTGCAAATCAATGACTATCTTATACTGTGAAATGTTGTTGTAGTTATCTCATGCTCCAAATAGTTGATATTATTGATGAACAATCGATTCTATTCGGTATTATCCTATTATGTTGAGCTATTAAATGAGATTATATGTTGTTGTTAATGTTGTTTATGATAATGGTGCAGAGATTGTAAACGCCTTAAGGGATCACCCTCCTGGGTCTTGCAGAGCCCAAAGTGTAGGAGGTCTTTAAAATCCTCATTAGTCGGTCCAGGTCCTTCGAGCTGCCCTTGATTGGAATTGGAAATTCCATAGGTAGATTAGAATATCAACCTGGTTATAGTAAAAACAACCAACAACAAGCATAATACAATTTCAAATTTTTATTTCTCTTTTAACAAAAAAGAACAAGGATAATAAAGGTTTTTGTTGCTACTTGGAGTCCTTCACCTAATAAATAATTGGACACGAATTACTATGTTGAATGCTTCCAATGAGCTACGTTCTTCCTCAATTTTTTGAGATCCACAACTACTGAATCCAAATTTCCAAAGCAAGCTAATATTCTTAATTCCTTTCCTTTGTCTTCTTTTTCGAAAAGCCACCAAATTGGATATTAAATCCAGAAAAGTAAAATCAGAAAGTTGCCATCAATTTCCAAAATTTTCTCCACATGAAAATAGCCACTTGCCATAAATTTCATTTTTCCCAATTTCCTTTTCTAACTATTTCTTCAAAAATTTAAAAAATATAATTAACAAGCTAAAATATAATTAATATTATGATAGAAAATATTATCCAATATAAATTAATAAACAATTTAAACTATGCTACAATTAAAGTTTCAATTTAATATTAAATTAAATGCTCAATGTTATAATTAACCACAATAATAGTAGTTCCCAATATTTTAATTAAATATCTTATAAATTAAACTTATTAATTTACATATATTTAAACTGGATGGTATTCCCATACATAATATAACATATGTATATTAATAAGGTAATTAATGTCCGCTTAAAATAAATAACATTATCTAGCACATTTTATTTTCTAAAAGAATAAATGACATTCATGACATATATAATTTAATCATTTAACTATCCTCTTCAAAGAATATAATTTAACTAAAGAATTTTTTTTAACAATATCAAAATAGCCATATTCAAAACCTTTACCAATCATTGCTAAAATCATAGGAATTTAAAGAACTGAAAATAAAACAATACGCATAAGAACGAGGTACAGATAGATGACATTTACAAACAATGACGAAACAACGAATGCAAATAGGGGTAATTTCTTATCTACTCCCTAACCACATCAAAACCATTGGATATATAGGGCACACTCAGACCTGACAATACGGGTGGAGTCGACACCCAGTACCCGGAGTCTTGCATAACACAAAATGTCGAAACAACATATACATATACATATAAACTCATCGTGAAAGATAATTGTGGTGAGGTAGGGCACTCACGGATGAGCGATGGAACACCGTCCCTCTCACCTGAATCATAAATAGTAATCAAAATCTAAACAACATCAACATCATAAATCAATTAGTAACAACATCGTAAGCATAAGTATCCAACACATGTGTCCAAATATCATAAGAAAAGAAGCAGAACTATCTGCCAACCAAACAACATGACGAAACATATGTCTATCAAAGTATGAAATATGCATCAAAACATAAATAGAACCAAATGGTATCAAACACACACACAAAATAGTATCATCATGTATAAGTAGCACGAGAGGCACTACATCCTCCCCCCCTAGAACTAGGCTTACTTCTAGAAGCCAGAAAAAAAATAAGGAAAAGATTCTCGGATGTGGGATGCATCCTCCCATGTCGTTGAAGATTCATCATTAGTGTCCCATTGGACCCGCACCTGATCAAATTCTCTACCCCTGAGAACGAGCCTCTTGTGCTAAAGAACAACCATGGGTTTCAGTGTGAGCTGTTCATCCTTGACCTATAAAGCATTCCAATCCAATAAATGAGATATATCAAGAAAATAAGGCCTAAGAACAGAAAGTTGGAGCACATCATGTATGCATGATAGGATAGGTGGCAAGGCTAAATGGTAAGCAATAGGCCCAATCCTCTCAAGAAACTCAAATGGACCCACAAAATGAGGCACCAACTTGGATCATTTTTTGTAACAGATAAGGCTCTTTTGTGGACGCACTCAAAGAAACACCCGATCACCCACTGAAAACTGACAATCAACCCTATGAGCATCGACATACTTATTATGTGTATCTTGAGCCACTACCAAGTGTTCTCTGATGCGAGAAAATTTTTGCTCCATATCATGCAACATCTCTGGCCCAAAAAGAACCATGTTCTCCAAACAGTCCTTGTATGCACACAAAAATGGTCTGAGCATCGCATTAATTAAATACTAGCTATTTGATTAATATTCTAAATTCCTCTACTATTATAAATAAATTCTGAAATTTATTTATATGGTTCACATTCTGTTTCCTCTTTTCAAAATTCACCTTCTTTCTAAAATTAATTAAAAGGATGAATTAATCAATTTGTTATTTAATTAATTTTCCCCTCTTCCTTTTAAATTTGAATTTAGAATATTCTTCTAAAATTGGTTGTAATGCACAAAGGAATTTATTTGTCATTTTACTAATTTACCTTCTCTTATTAAATTGAATTTTTAATCCAATTTAAGCACATTTATACAACTTTTTTCTAACCACCTCCAACTCACTTACCACCTCATCACGTGTCTCACAAATGAATTTTTATAAATTGCAAAATATGAAATATCTCCAATAATTTTGCAACAAATTTTGAACAACCTAAGACACATGGCTTCTCTTGCTCTACGATTCCTTTCTACACTTGGAAATTTGTCTTGTGGAAGGGAACCATCTCCCTGATTCCCTCTAACCTTCGGATGCTCTGTCGTTGATGCTGCAGGATCACAATCTAGACCGTCTGTTGTTTCCACATCACCTTAAGACTTGAAAAATCTATAAATAGAGCCTTTTGCTACAACATTTCATAAAGGAAGATTTAGAAAATTTTACGCTACTGAATTTTAGTGCAATTTGTGAGAATTGGAGAGCATTTTAGTTTAGTTTGCATTTTTAGTTCATTTTTAATGTTGTAATGGCATTTTCATTTTGATAGTTTAGGTCTTTCCAGTTTCCATTTAGTATTTGCATTTTCATTTCACCTTCATCATCATCTCAACACTTATATTTTAACATCATTCCCATCCTAGGATCATTTAGCTTCTATGTATCAAGTCATTGTAAAATACAAAAAAACATAGGCATGTAGATTCATTTTAAGCATCTCATTTCTTCAGTTGTCAATCTTTGCAAGTTATTCTGCAGTAATAACAAGATCTGAGAGCATAATTTGTAGGAATCCTTGGGATTATAGTGCCATGGGATGAGTTAGAAGGATAGGTTGTAGTTTCATTTATTGTTGCTTTTTATTTCCTTTTAAGTAATGCATTTCATGAAGGTGTGTTATACTAACCTTGCATGACATACTTTACAACATATAGTCCCAACTCAAAGGAGTCTGACATGGGCGACCATACAATGCCTAGAATGGTGGCATCCCAATCGAACTATGGTAACCGTTATTGTAAGAAAACTCAACCAGGTGCAAATAGTCTCCCCATCAAGACTGTTGATCCATAACATACATACGGAGCATGTCCTCGAGAAACGAATTGACCCTCTTGGTCTGACCATCTGTTTCTAGATGGTAAGAAGAACTTAAGTTCAACTAGTTTTCTAAGGTATGCTGCAACGATGTCCATAAAGTAGAAGTGAACATTGGATCTCCATCGAAAATGATTCTTCAAGGGATTCTATGTAGCCTAACAATATCATCCATGAAAATTTTGGCCACAAATGATGCGGTATAGGATGACCGAATGAGAGAGAAATGTGCCACCTTGGTTAGCCTATCAATAGTGACCATGATAGCATCATGTCAACATGAAGAAAAAGGCAACCCAACAATGAAGTCTATGGATATAATATCCCATTTCCATTCAGGAATGAGATTGGGTTGCAGAAGACCTGCGGGATGATGGTGCTCCACTTTTACCCTTTGACACTCCAGGCATCTTGCCACAAGATCTTCTATATCCCTCTTCATCCCAACCTAGAAATACAACATATGAAGATCTCCATACATCTTTTTAACTCTTAGATGAGTCGAATAGGGAGCTTGATGTTCTTTGGTCATAATTAGGGTATGAAGACCCTCAGTGGAAGGTACATATATGCAACCTGAGCATTAAAAAAGTCCTTTAGACTCAAGAGTGTAACCAGAAAATATTCCCTCCAACACTCTACCCAACTCAGTCTCTAACTTCACCTCCTGGAACCAGTTGTCTGAAGGAAGTGCTGCAAGAATCTAACCCTTTAAATCTGCCTCAAGAGTCACAGAGGATAAATCATGTTCATGATAGCTTAGAGAATTTTCCATCACATTATCCTTGCCCTGGATGTGCTTTACCTCAAAATCATACTCATAGAGAAACTCCATCCATCTCCTCTACCTAGCATTAAGATTTGGCTGCATGAAAATATATTGTGAGTTGTGATGGTCACTATGCAGCTCGGACCTATGCCCCAACAAGAAATGTCTCAACTTTACCAGAGCATGAACAACAACGGGGTATGTTCATGATCATCATGGAAAAAACAGGCCCTTAAGTGGCAATAAAATTTAGAAAATCAGAGTTAGGCAACTTGACGTAAAAATTTGAATAAGTTATCTATTATTTCAAAAATATGTACGAATAGAATCTATAGCAAATTGAATGTAGTTTCTAAACTAATAGGTTTATTTAAAAAAAAAAAAAAATCTATTTGGTGAAAATTTAAAAATTCAATGTAGTAGTACTTAAATTTAAGGGAAAAAATAAGAAGTATGTGTTTGTCTGACCGCCCTAACCACAATAAAATGATAATATTTTTTTATAAGATTTTAAATATAATTAGGGGATTCATGTCCCGATGTGATGCATATTTTTTTGTAATTTTCTTCCAAGTAAATAAAAAATTATGAATTTTTTCTTACAATTTTTAAAAAATAAAAAAAATTGTATGTCTAACCACCTTAACTTGGTCAAAAATTCATGAAATTCAATTCTTTTTTTTAATCCTATAGTATGTGAAGCATAGAATGTGACACATGTTTTGAATTCAAAAAATGTTATACCGTTAGAAAGCTATACATTATTTTCAATCAACCTATCAATTAGGACTTTAGTCGTAATTCAAATAGAAAATGAATAATAATTATCTATTAAATTCAAAGTAAAGAATAATTTATACTGGTGGAAAGCTAAGAATATCCTTAAAAAACCCTTTTCGTTTCATCAATTTTGGGTAAAAAAAAGGTCGTCAACCACATGGGCCATCATGATCCTGCACATACCCAACAGCCAACTCCACTCATGTGTAGGATAATTTAGCTCATGGTCCTTGAGGTTATATGACTCATATGCTATCACCCGGTCATCTTGCACCAAAACAACCCCTGACCCTTCCAAGGATGCATCTGTGCAAACCACAAAGTCCCAAGTCGGGTCAAGTACAACAAGAATAGGTGCTGTCGTAAACTTCTCTTTAAGAGTTTGAAAAGTTGATTGACACTTGTTTGACCAATCATACTTCTTTCCTTTCCTCTGCAGAGAGGTGATGGGATGTACGACCTTTGAAAAACCCTGTACAAACCACCAGTAATAGCTCGCCAATCCCATAAAGCTACAAATTTATGGAACATTTATGGGAGAAGGCCGATCTATAGTAGCTTGGATCTTTGAAGGATCCATGACGATGCCATCTCCTGAAATAACATGCCCCAAGTATTTCACTTTTGTCTTATAAAACTCACACTTTGCCAAGTTTGCAAACAATTGGTTATCCCTCAAAGACTGCAACACCAGCTTCAAGTGTTCCTTGTGCTCCTCCATAGTTCTAGAGTAGATTATTATGCCATCGAGAAACATGAGCATAAATTTTTCCAAGTAGATCTGGAAAATGCCATTCATTAAGCTAATGAAAAATGAGGGTGCATTTGTTAACCCAAACAACATGACAATAAATTCATAATGTTTGTACCGGGTACGAAATGTAGTTTTGTGAATATCCTGCTCAACAATTTGTAACTGATGGTATCCTAACTTGAGGTAAATTTTAGAGAACACCTTCGATCCCTTGATCTAGTCAAATAGATCATGAATCCTCGGCAAGGGATAATGATTCCTCATTGTCACCTTGTTTAGCTTTCTATAATCAATACACAGACAAAGTGAACCATCCTTCTTTTTCACAAATATGACTATTGCTCCCCAAGGGGAAACACTAGGATGGACAAACTCTTTGGCAAGCAATTCCTCCAACTGCAAATGGCACTTTTGAAGCTCTTGAGTTGTGATCCTATAAGGAGCCTTAGAGATAGGCTCAGCTCCCGGAATGAGATCAATTAAGAAGTTGATGTCACGCTTAGGTGGCATCCCTGGAATCTCCCTTGGAAACATATCAAAAAATTCCTTGAGAAGGGGATAATCGTCTAAAGTCACCTCTCGACTCTCCTCCATATCCAGGTCATTAACCAAGACAACAAACAACTAACACCCTTGATGGAAACACTTATTCAAATGCATTGTAGAGATCACTCACAAGGAGATATACTTTTGAATGCCAACAATTTCAACCTCTCCTCTAGAATCATCTAGACAATGCATAGACTTATGATGATAGTCAATTGTCGCCCGATGTGCACTTAGCAAATCCATCCCCAACACGATATCATAAGAACCCAAGGGAAGAATTCGAAGATCCACAAAATTCACAACAGAACCAAAATCAAACCTACATCCCTAAATGAGAGACTTCACTAACACCTTTGCCCTAGAATCAAGCTCAAATCACCACTTAACGCCTTGATTTTCCACCACTAGACTACAACACTTAACTATTGAAGGGGAATAAAGGAATTTAACGCACCAGAATCAAAAAGTATAGAAATAAGAGTACCCTACAACAAACATGATGCCTCCACCATAGTACCATAGTGATCGGCCTGGCTGTTGTCAACCATGGTAAAAACCTAATGTGACCTATCAGCATCTCCAACCATTGGCTCGAACGCATCCAGCCTCTGACTAAACCCTACAATGCACCTTTGTAGACACTATATGGCAATATGTCCCTACTGACCACAACTAAAACAACCAATACCACGACCAAAACCTCTAACACCTGTCAGAACATTAGATTGTTGATAGCTACCTCGGTTGGGTGTAGACTGGGTAGATTGTGCTGGCTACTCGGAATGGTTACGCTATGATCTTTGCCAATGTTGGTTTTTCCTTGACTAAAATTTGTTGCCCTGCTGAGAATGAGAGGACTTATTATTCAACTACAAGTGCTACTACTACTACTATTGTCTACCCTTAGTGGGTGTCGAATGACCCCTAGAAGGGCATGCAGCCTAAGACTGCCCACCTCGGGAACCAAAACCAGAAGCAGGTGTACCACTGATCTGAACTACGGTGTGGCCTCCTAATGCCAAGGTCAAATTCTACTCCATAAGATGAGCTTTCTCTACAACAACCTCCATAGTCTTTGGATTGAAGACTTAGACCCCTCCACTAATTCAGGAATTCAGACCCATGACAAAATTTTGTACAAGCATAGCCTGATCATTACCAATCCTGGCATACTACTTAAGCTCATAGAAGCAGAGCTCCAACTACTCTACAAAAATTTCCATCTACCTCAAATCATGATATTCATCTGCACAGTGTTGCGTCCAGTGATTAGATAAGAAATGGGCTCTGAACCACTCCAAAAATAAATCCCATATCAGTGAACCGATGTCAAGGTGCAATTTATGCTCTTCTAGTCGCCACCACGTGGATGCAAATCCTTTGAGGAGCATGATGGCACACCTTACCCTCGTATTTTTTCCATAGGGATGCATAGAAAAGCATCAATTCAAATCAATAAGCCAGGTTTTAGCCTCCAATCCTCCACCAGAGCCATCATATGTGGGAGGACGTGCCCAGAGGAGGTCTCTCATGTGACCTATGGCCATGATCTACTGATATTTAATTCCTCCTTGATGATCGCTCTCTCTCTGATCACCCACTGCTCTTCCTACCTAGGACCCAAATGGCCAAGAACCTCTTCCAACAACTATCACAACTACTCACCACCCTAATCCATTTGCTCCATATTTTAGCCTCTACTTGCATGGTTATTCTACGAACCCTGGTGATCCTCTTGTTCAGATTCATGAGAGCTCTGAGGTGGTGAGTTATGATAGCCAGCTCCACGACCACTACCATGGCCATAGCCATGGCCATGTCCCTGACCCTTAGGCATGATTATGCACAACAAGAGAGGGAGTACATCATTTCAAAGTTAGGAAAAAAGGTTAACCTAATGGGCTCACTTAGCCTATAGTACCCAACATTGTTAACCTTGGCTCTAATACCAAGTTGTAACACCCCACCACACAAACCCCATAGGACACAACAACTAAATACAAACAAAACAATTTTTATTTTTTGAAACAACTATTATATTAACCATAACTAAATAATTAATCAACATTAATATAATCCATATGACATCAACCTAGTCCCATGGGGTAACATGATGCACTACTCGAAAACAAACCCAACCAACAAAATCAATAAACAAATCCAAATTACATAAACAATAGAAGCGTGAATATGAAATGACATAAATATATAACATACATTCAATCATAACTAACATAGATAAAGAAATATATGAATATCATATTATTGCAATACAACTTTCAAGTTCATTTTTACATTCGTGGAAAATATTTCCACAGATACAAAACAATAGCAAACCAGTAGTATATTAAAAAGATGCTTCACTTATAATAATGGGAACTGTACATAATAATACGTAATAATACAACAATGAAGAATAGAATACAATAATATGGTACAATCTTCCTCTGTGTGAAGCTCTGAGATCACTACATCTGCTTGCGCATCTCGATCGCCACCTGGGAACCCAATGGGTGCATAACACGTTTCACCCAACCTTGTGGACCCGAAGTCCCACCCTCATGCAAGGAGTCGATAAGAAGACCCACATCTAACAAGGTCAAAATAGAAAATACTAACACCACCCAAAACAAAACCACATAAAAATATAAAAAACAACAATAAAAATACTCTAGAGGCAATAAGACTAAGGGAAGACAATGGGCACAATGGGAGAGTTTCATCACATGGACTTGCATGGATTCACCAGACTACCTAACACTAGGAGCCACCTCCATCTATGGTTAACCTAATAGCCTATCTCAAGGTGTCGCCCCATAGGGTGACTCATGCAGAGCCACTTACCTTTCATGGAGACAAGGAAGTTCCCTTACCAATTAGGTCTTCCAACCCATCCTTAACCTTTGAGAGCACTAACAACAAGGGTGAGTCGCATGTTTTAGTCATGTTATGTGTTTAACTAACCCAAACCACTAGACTCTTTAATTAGATTATCACTTATTGAGGGAACTCTTCCATGGACAATCGCTTGTGCACCGACCTCCATGAATAGCCACTCTCCCTGCGGTTACCCAAAACCAAAGTCAAGAAAAGGGTTGTACCTAATCACTCAAAAACATAAAGGACATTCATTAAATAAAACACATGAGGCACGACCGTCTCATGAATAAATAATGTATCAATAACCATGAATCCAAGAGGTACTGGACCCATGCACACATCCTCAAGATGAAGAGATAAATATATAATTACAGGAACAAAATGTACAAAAAAATAAATTCCCTACCCTCTGGAGGTAAGTATACATCTACCCAAGGACGGAAATGACACATGTTTCCCTGAATTCTCAAAGTCGTCACAAAATCCAACTAAACGAAAATTCCAAACATAACAACATATAACTCTTTAATAAACAAATAGATCATCAACAAATATTCTCATTTATAAACGAAACACATTTAAATGATACATCAGCCAATTAAAATAATGTTTCCAATCAATATAAAATTTAACATAAATAAACATATGGAATATCAAAGAATAATACATCATTTCAAAATCAACTAATACAAATAACTACAATTTATACAATTCAATTCCAACTCACAAATACATTACAAAAAAGTATTTTAACTTAAACTAAGAAATTAAACATAAATATTTTGTCTATATTTTTTGAACTTAATTTACACGATGTAAATGATCTCATCATATTTATTTTAACTAGATCAAATTAATTCCAAAATCTAAATGTACATATTCATTTTTAAATAATAATTTTATGAAATAATGCTCTAATCTGAGTTTGATATAATATATATATTTTTGTTCAATTATTTCCAAAAATAAAAACCACACTTGCACAACCACAAATATATATATATATGTGTGTGTGTGTGTGTGTGTGTATGTATATATATATATATGTTATTTCCAAAAACATAATTATGATTATGCTGATGCTACTTGAAAATACTATTTAAAGGCAAATTAAAATAAATATTTTTCCACAGAACGAACTGGTGTATATATATATATGTATATATATACATACTCAATTTTAATTAATCAAAATGCATATTTCATATAAAAGTGTTAATAAATGAATAAAGTAGCACAGTAATAATTCACAGAACCTCACACCCATTATATATATATATATATATATATATATATATATATATATATACATATAAACGACAAAGTAAGAGGGGTGTGACCCCTTAAAGGCTGCACACAGCAGATACCATGTTGTTGCGCAACATGCCAAGAAAGAATGGAGGGAGTATGGGGGAAGGGATGCCAATGGCGTTGAAACCATAGTCACCCCAAAACTAAAACAATCCCATAAGAATTTCAATTTGCCAACGTAGAAAATCACATACCATGTAAATATATATATATATATATATAAGACGCATAAGCAATAGAAGAGAGGGTACAAACTAATGCATAAAATCACTCTAGAAACAAGAACCAGAATGGCGAAATGCAACCGAAATTAAATAAGAAAAATCTCTTATAAAGAGAAAATTACAATGTAATTGGCTGAGAAATATCAATGGACGAAACAAATTCAAAGCGGAGACAATTACACAAGAATGAAAAGAGTTTCCAAAAGCTTTGCTAGCCAAACTCATGTACATCTAAAATAATAAATGAAATGATGATGGACAAAAACAAAGAGTTAGGTGAAATCAATAGGTTGCAAACGACATTTAAACAACAACTAAGACAAACGGCTTCACAATATCAACAATTCAAACCTCATAGAGATACATTATTCTTTGCATAGAATTTTTTGACAAGCAAGCATAATACAATTTCAAATTTTAATTTCTCTTTTAACAGAAAAGAACAAGAATAAATAATTACGGGTATTGTCTTCATCTGATAAATAATCAAAGAAGAATTATTGTGTTGAACGCTTCCAATGAGCTACGTTCTTCCTCAATTTTTCGAGATCCACAACTAGTGAATCCAAAATTTGAAGAACCAAATTTCCAAAGCAAGCTAATATTCTTATTTTTTTATTATTTTCAAAGAAAAATACAAAGTTACAATTTTTTCTAGCAAACTCAAAAAAATGAATTGCAGAAAGAATTTGCTTTCCTCTGTTTTCTTTTTCGAAAAGCCACCGAATTGGATATTAAATCCAGAAAAAGTAAAATAAAAAAGTTGCCATCAATTTCCAAAATTTTCTCCACCTGAAAATAGCCACTTGCCATAAATTTCATTTTTCGCAATTTCAATTAAGCAGTTTCACCCAAATTTCCTTTTCTAACTATTTCTTCAAAAATTTAAATAATATAATTAACAAGCTAAAATATAATTAACATTATGACAGTAAATATTATCCAAAATAAATTAATAAACAATTTAAACTATGCTACAATTAAATTTTCAATTTAATATTAAATTAAACGCTCAATGTTATAATTTACCACAATAATAATAATTCCCAATATTTTAATTAAATATCTTATAAACACAACTTATTAATTTACATATATTTAAATTGGATGGTATTTGTTGATGCCAAAAGTTGGCAAGGTAACAACCCTCTATGGGAAACTCAATTTTAGGAGGGACCTATTGCGCCAAACTGAGTAACCTCTAGATTTTAAAGAAGTTAAAGAAGTCAACTTCTTCTATAACTATGGTTTTGAATGGGAAAAGGAAGCAGATATAAAATAAAGGGATCTAACTAAGGCGATACACCAAGATTTAGATGTGTGGCATGGTAAATCTATCTCGGGTTATGACTTAAGGGTCTGCGGGTAGTCTACTACATTCCACAATGGAAAAATAAAGATAGAAACCTGAGTGATTCATTATATGACATAAAATAACCCCATACACTTTTACTAGAAAGAAGAGTCCAAGACATGATCTAAACCAAAAAAAATGTATTAATTTGTAGAATTCTAGGAATGAAACATCTAGTACAATAATGGCATAGTAAAAGTTATCTAATATCAAACAAAACAAAGTGGCCAAACAATGGCATAGTCTGTGGGTTCTTTATAATAATCTAATAAAGAAATTAAAGGCCTGGTTCTTCTAACAATTCCTCAACCCAAATTTGAACTAAAATTTTGGAACTCAAATTCGAAAAAACTTTTTGCTTCGAAAGAAGAAGCAGTATTTATAATGAAAACCCAGCTTGATGAGCAAGTAATAGGAAAGATTCTTTGATCATGAGTATTGATGCATTAGCAATGATTATCGTTTGGTTGTTATAATTGAAAAGATTCGATCCATGAACGAGGATGTCCAAGGGATGAATGCATCCCCTACAAATGATGGTAGTGGTTCCAACAAACCAAAGCACTAACACATGCAATCCATTCATAGCGACAATTATAGAACATGGCAGCTGGTGATAGGTTGTCGCCTGCCTAGTTTTCTCCTGTGATGAAGTCTTTAGAAGATCACATGACAAGTAGTTGGGGCTCAATGTTTATCTTTCCCTTTGAGTGATGAAGAACTTACACTACGAAGACACGTGGAGGTCTCTAGCATACCACGTCGAAGGTGGGGTCTGCCAAAAAAATATACGCGAGCTTGATGCTACGTGGTGTGTGGTCGGGGCCTAAAAGGGAAGCAATGCAAAGAGGCACAAAAGATTACGAATGGTTGACATGTGGAAGCCTGGCACAAGCTTTTTGAAAAGAGATCAAAGGAAACCTCATGAGGAGTGCTCAGTTGAAAAGTGGTGGAATTCGCTAGAGCTTTTGCACAAATGGGCCCAATATTGCCTATTCCTCATAGAGGCGTGGTCGATACTTAGGAAAAAATAAACTCACCTGAAGGGAGCTTGGGAATTTAAGTTCACAGCTTCTTTCTACTTATCAGGGGTGTTTCACCTGCGGAATGAGGAACCCAAAAAATTATGGCCTGTAGACTAGAGACTTATCAATCGGGTGGTGCAATCAGAGCTTTCAGAGGGTGGTCTGTAGGGGCAACCAATCATGTTCAGATGGGTACAACAAGTCAAACATACTTTCCTACGCTCCATGTAGCTTGATCTATAAGATGGGGAATATCAAATAGATTAGATTAAGTGACAACCAACACTTCTAAACTAAAATCCCAATCTAAACAAGAGAAAACAATGAAAGCATAAGGAAAATAAAAGCATTAAATCAAAACAGTCCCCATGTTTTATCTTGAATCACTTCTCTTGCTCTCCTATTTCTCCTTTTTGTAATATTTGCCCTCAGATTTGTTGCTTCACATGTGCAAATACTTGCAAAATAGTAAGTAGAAAGTTGGAGACAATTAGCTGTTAAATTGAAAATGGAGGATAAAGGTTGCTTTTATAGACAACCATTCGAATGGATGGATGAGATTGATCTTCTAGAAAGGTTCTAAGATCAATGGATGAGGATTCATGAGAGGGAGGTTATGAAATGGATGGCCAAGATCGAGTTTCTAGAAAGATACCAAGATCTACGGTTGAAAATTGATGCAACCAAAATATGCCATGCATGGAAAATATATGACACTGATGGCTATGACGCCTGACGGCTATGATAGACATGCAGGACATGCATACTATGACATGAAATAATGAGAGGGGATCTTTGACCAAAATAGAGGGATAAATCATTTATTTTAAATTATTTATTTGAAAATGGAAGAGGATGACAAGTGGCAAATAAATAATTTATTTGGAGGAAATGAAAAAGGAGATTTAATTAAATTCATAAATTTAATTAAAGGAGGAGATAGAAATTGAATATGGATAATTGATTTGGATCAATTATTTAAAGGAGAAGAAAGACACATAAATAAATAATTTTGTCAATTATTTAATTATAGAAGAATAAAAGGTCAAATAATAGTTATTATCTGACTATAGCCATGTGATGAAAGATAAATAATTAAATAAATAATGATTTATTTAATTATTGTAGAAAGGGGTATTAGTGACGCAATTAATTTATTTTTATTGATCAAGATAGAATAAATATTAGAAAGTGAATTAATTAAATAATCAAAAAATCATTTAATTAATAAAGGAATATGATCAGGAATAATTAAATAATTAAAATTATTTAATTATTAGAGGATGATGACTAAGGAAAAATGTTGCTCGTAGACTTTAGGACATTTTTCAATGTCTACATTTTTCCCCTCTTTGACATAATGTAGTTCATCGTGTTGTGTCAAAGAAATTTAATTCTAAAATATGCCCCAGTGTAAAGAGAAAGGAGAAGGATGACCAAGAGGGTTGTGGTATGCCCCCTCGAGAGGACATGCGGGTTCAAAGAATATGAATGTGCTCTCGAAATGGAAGATAAGACTAGAGGATGAAGAACAGGAGAAATGTTAGCATGAAGGAGATGGATGTTATCATGGAAAAAACAAGGGAGATGGGATGCTAGCGTGAAAAGGGGAAAGAAGATAGATAGGAAATGATAAGGGAACCAACTTTCATGCTTACATTTTTATATTTATCATCATTGGGCATCGTAAATGTCACAAATGGACCACAAACACCATGGTATGACATAGAACAAATTGTGCAAGGTGACCATTTGGGAGAGACAAACAGTCAAAAAGACAAGGAATGCCCCAGCTCATACTAAGGACCCAATTGTCCCAGTCTTTTTGCCAAGACAAATTGCAGGTAGCAAACAAAGAAAAGAGGCCATGATCCATCATCATCCCTCTAAATCCATTGATAGGACATCCTCGAGGAGACTAGTAACATGACCCAAAACCAACCGAAAAGATAAGAAAATCCAGACCAACAAAGTGTTTGCCAAGATAGTGTTTTCCAGTGATAATGATGATTGTTTGATTGGTTGATTAGGTTGACCAAGATGACCGATTTGATTGATAGGTTGATAATGATCAATAAATTGATTTTATTGACCATGCCTAGCCTTAGGAAGGACACATCCTGATGAAGGCAAGATTGCTTGACCAAGCTGATAAGATTGAGTGGTGTGATGAAGTTGATTGATAATGATAATGCCCGATTTCAGGGAGGACACATCCTGATTAAGGAAAAATTGATTGACAAAGTTGACAAGATTGCTTGATTGTTTGACAAAGATTGATGAATATGACCAAGCGATGTGATGATACCCAACCGTAGGAAGGACACATCTGATAAAGTTGACCAAGTGACAAGTGTTGACATGACACCCGAACTGCAAGAAAGACACATGCTGCTTAAGGTGAATGACAAGGTTGAGAAAGTCTAATCTCAAGAGAGACATATCCTGATAAAAGACAAAAGATAAGACCAAATGAGACAAATGACATAATTCCCCATTCCAATATAATACTAGTGACCTGATTGAGTTGATGATAAGATAATTGATTGATGAAAGATTTAATTTGTTTGTTGTTTCTTGATGTAGTTTGAATGATGATTGCTTTCGAATCAAGCACACAACCCAACTTGATGAACCCTAAAGGAATTGACCTAGGGGGCCTCAGGGGCTCATCAATAGATGGCCTTACCTACGTAGCAGTGCACAAAGACCTTGTAGTTCGAAACGACTTGAATTTGTCTTATTCGACAAAATACTGGGTCATGATTTTATTTGGACAACCTAAAGGGACTGACCTAATGCCTCGGGGGTTCATTTAAGATGAGTCATGCCTACATAGAAAATGTGCAGAGGCAACATAGTTCGACCACTCTAACCAAACTAATTCAGACTTAGACTCTATTTTTGGGATTTTTGAAGCTTTATTTAATTATTCCTGATCATATTCCTTTATTAATTAAATGATTTTTTGATTATTTAATTAATTCACTTTCTAATATTTATTCTATCTTGATCAATAAAAATAAATTAATTGCGTCACTAATACCCCTTTCTTCAATAATTAAATAAATCATTATTTATTTAATTATTTATCTTTCATCACACGGCTATAGTTAGATAATAACTATTATTTGACCTTTTATTCTTCTATAATTAAATAATTGACGAAATTATTTATTTATGTGTCTTTCTTCTCCTTTAAATAATTGATCCAAATCAATTATCCATATTCAATTTCTATCTCCTCCTTTAATTAAATTTATGAATTTAATTAAATCTCCTTTTTCATTTCCTCCAAATAAATTATTTATTTGCCACTTGTCATCCTCTTCCATTTTCAAATAAATAATGTAGTCAGGGTAAACAATATTAGAGCAAAATGTATAAACAAATTTTAATAAAACCCTAACAAGCACAATAGAGCACAAACTAGCATGAAAATCAAAATAAGAAAGCAAAGCAAACCGATCTCCAAGATAGATTTGATTTATCTCCATTGCTCTTCTCCACCTACATAAGAATGCAAGATTTTGAAGGATTGAATTATTTGATATGTTGATTGCTCAATTTTGTAGCATAACATTGAGATGAAAGATGATAGAAGAAGAATAGATAGATAGATAAGAAGATTGAAAGAAATTTTGACAGAGTAAGGATGCTAGAAGAAGATCCTCTGAAATGACCTGTGAAATGCTTGATTTATAGGAGAAGGCTGATTTGATTCGATGGTTAAGATTAAAAGTCAAATTTTTGATATGTATGGCTAGGATTAAAAGTTTATTTTAGTGCCTATGACGCACATTAAGTGGTTATTACATGAGGCTAAAATTAAGATGTGAGGGAATAGTGAGATTCTATTATTTATTTTGGAAGAAAAGATGCTTATGACGCACAATGAATGGAGCTAAATATAGGATGTGAGTGGGAATCTCATAATTTAAATAATAAAATTATTTAAATTATGTGCGCATGTGAAGAGTTGTAGTCATGTGACACATGTTGCAATGTGACAATAAGTGAGGGATTAATTCAAATATTTAATTTGAATTATTTTGAGACATGTGAAGGGGGAATTAATTAAATAAATGAGATTTATTTAATTAATTGAGAAGATGATTAAGTGAAATAAATGAGATAAGTGGGATAATGTAATAACCTAGAATAAAATATTACAAGATGTTTTACAAGGTCATGTATCAACTAGGTAATGTTATGACATGGACAATTTTGGGTGTCTACATTTTGCCCCTCTTTGAGATGATGTTTGAAATGATAAAATTTATGTTGAGTAACATCATTTTAAAGAAGCTAAGGTATGGATAGAGGAAAAAATATGATGCCCCAGCCACTTGAAGAAGTGAGGAGTAAGAAGAATGAAGAAAAGGGATTATAGAAGAATATGATGATGCAAAAGATATGAAGAAATGAGATGATGATATAGGATATGATAATGATGATGATGCCCCCTCGAGAGGATAGGCGGGTTGGACAAACACGGATATTCTCTCGAAATGAATGAAATGATAAAAGAGGGATAAGATGAATGATACAAGATAGGAAATGAATGAAAAAAAGGAATAACACGTTATGCTGCAATAAAGTGAGCAATCATATGTTTGATATAGCACTAGACGTTATGCACCAAGGTATAAAGACCAAGGTGATGATGTGTCAAGTGCCCCAATGTAATACAACCTTGTCTAGATACAAGATATGAATATTAGTTGGAAGTGACTTGGATTTGATGCAAATGCGAGATAAAATGATAACACACACAAGCAAGAAAGCAAGCATGCACAAATGATACAAAAGCAAACAAGGTATTGCCCCCGTCAAGCTGTAAACCGATGATTAATTTGTTGACTGATGATGATGATGATGATGATGATGATGATGATGATGATAACAATGATGATGATAGTGTTGTCATTGTGGGGAATGATATATCCCTAGATCAACACGAGGATGATTGATTGATTGATTGGGTTTACAACAAGATTAGGATCAAGACCAAAGGATGTGATTGGATAATTTGGAAAGATTGATTAGCTTGGTTGATATGGATTAATGATGGATTTGTATTTGGATTATTGCTTGGAATGATTTGAAGATTTGAATGATGATTGATGAATTAAACTAAGGAATGATTTACTTGGAATGATTTTGATTGATTGAATTGATGAAGAAATGATTTGATTTGATGATAATTATTGAATTGATTAGAGGAATGGGTTTGATTAGAAGAAGTGATGTGGTTGATTAGAATAATGGATTTGATTGAAAGAAGTGATGAATTGATTTGTGGAATTTGAAGATTTGATTTTATTGCTTGGATTTTTTATGGATGTTTGAAATGTTTTGATTTGATTTTTTTGGATTTTTTTTTTTTTTTTTGAAATGTTTTGTTTTTTTTTTTTTTGATTTTTGAAATCTTTTGATTTTTGAAATTTTTTTTATTTTGATTTTGATTATTTTTGAAATGTTTTTAATTTTTTGGATTTTTGAAATGTTTTAGTTTTTTTTTTGGATTTTTGAAATGTTTTAATTTTTTTGGATTTTGAAATGTTTTGAGATGTCAATGGATGAGAATTTGGGTAGCCTTTATGCTAGATACCAATGACAAGGGAAAACCAAGTCTAGGTGCAAGGAGATAGATGGATGAAAGGGTGGGTGATAGGATAAGGGATAAAAAGCTCATGATAAATGGATGGATTAAAAGGATATGTCATAGTGAATGAAATGGATGTATGCATCATAAGAGAGCAAGGATGTGATCTCCAAAGACTATGTCGCATAGGAATAACATGCCCCATTCTATGTATACAATACTTAGGATTTTTCATGACAAAGCTTATGACACTAGGATAATGATAGGCTTGTTTGGAAGGATGAGGTATATTAAAAGATATCCAAAGCATGTTTCAACATTTTAGCCCATATTTTTATCAAGATCAAAAGGAGGAAGAGAGGATGAATGGCCTCAATATGATAAGTATATGGGTATGATGGCTAAAGATGGTAGGTAGGATGGAAATGATATGATAAGAAGTGACATGATAAGATAGATAGTGTGGATGAGACAAAGTGCCCCCAAGTGTAAGTGACGTTGAAGATCAACCTACACATGATGCCTATTTGCCAGGTTTTTATTATGGTACTTATCCAAGGTGCCTATTTACCAGGTTTTCACTGTTGGATGAAATGATTTCTCTTTACTCTTTTTTCCTTTTATTTTATTTTATTTTTTTTTGTTTTTTTTTTTACTTTTTTTTTTTGGTTTTAGATAAGAGAAGGGGAATATGGATAGGAGGGACTCAAGTGTCTAATTCCATGAAAGGTGATAGTCCTAGTAAAGATAGATTTCATTGCATGGACTATATCAAATGTCATTATGCTCATAGATGTTGGTAAGGGATGACATGAAAGGGAGATGAAGTAGGTAGATGATAGATTATGATGTGGATTATGCAGGGAAGATGAAGGGGAGGCTTAGCCAAAAGCATGGACCATAGGAAGGTGATGGGGGAGATATGTAGGATAATGAGTGAAGGATGAGGAGATGGAAGTAGGTGGAATTTTTGTGAAATGGAAGGGAACCATGACCAATGGTTGCACACACTGTGATAAACGTTGAAGCTTTTGATATGGAGGGGGTGTAGGAAGTAATGAAGATGTTTGTTTAGGAGATGGGTGATGAAGTGCTTTAGGTACCCACATAGACTTAGTATTTTTATGAATTTTATTTTGCTTGTGGGATGGAATATGAGATTCTTGAATAGAGTGGGAATGTGAGGTGGAAGTGGATGGTTGGGATTTTTGAGATTTAGATGCCTCATTTGACTTGTTTTCTTTTTTCTTAGGTAACCAAATCATTTTATTTTTAGACTTTTCTTTTGAAGGTATGGGCTTATATTTATTTTTGGATGGATTTTTCTTTGATTCTTTACTTTTGTGTCCTAAGGCATGAGGTCCCTTCAAATTTTTTGTTTTATAGATAGAGACATCAAAATTTTTACTTTTGAATCCCATGGGTATGGTGAAATGAGTGGAAGCTTCATATTTAGACAATGTGTGCATTGATTGGTCATAATTATGATTTTTAGAAGATTTATGGATGGATGGATAAGGGGATTGTATAATGGCGATATTAGGTGTTGGGAGTAATGAAGGTAGATTAGATGGAGGGATATTAGGATTTGGAAGCAATGGTGGAAAATTTGATGGGGGAAGGTGTACGGTCACATGCTTTTGAAATTTGTATGATGGTGGAGGAGGGATGGAAACATATGTTTTAGGTGCATGATAGGATTTATGGTGGAAAGAGGACTTAGGATGGATAGAGGAAGTACCAACATCTTTAGCTTGTTTTCCTTGGGGTGAGTATCCAAGACCAAATGAGAATGGAGGGACTTTGACATGGATGGGCTCCAAAATACCTTGTTCATGAAGGCCTAAACCTTTACCTTGGCGGTTCATGTTTTGGAGTATGTGATGGACAATGGGACTAGGTGTAGGTGGAACACTAGACACAAGTTCCTTATTGGATGGGGAAAATAAAGCAACAGAAGATAATGGTTGTTGTTGTTCCAAGGAGGATCATTCATGGATGAGGGTGGAAAGACCAAGTGGATATGATGGATTTGAAATGAATTTGATGGTGGATGTGGAAGGATCATTGGGATTTTCATTAACATTGTGTTCACTAAGATCCAAGATATTTGTTTGATCTTCTATGTTGACTTGGGAGGCATATGTCTTATCAAAAGAAGTGGATGTCAGTGGATCATGGATAGGACTAGGTGAAGGTGTATTTAGGATATCTTGCTCATGGGTGGGTATAGGATCAAGTTGCTCATGGATAAGCTCTTCATAATTATGGATATCATCTTGATCATAGAAAATATATAGATTACGGATAGGTTGGTTGAAAGTGTTTTGATCTTGATTAGGACTAGGGCTTGATGTTTCCACATGCTTAGGATTAGGCTCTTGATATAACTCTTGGGTTGTTTGAATGGAAGTGGAAGAGGGTGAATCTTGAATAGGCTCTATATGTTCTAGATGGTCAACAACATGGATACATGATAGAGGTTGATTTGGGCTCAATGGGGGAGACTCCTGAATAGGTTCAAGGGGGAGACTACATGATGGGGTTGTAAGAATGGGCATGGTGTTTGAAGACTCTTTAGTAGGTTCAAACATATGGGTTGGATGACATGGTGATGTTTGACACCTTGCTAGTAGCCCTTGGGTCACATCCTTTGTAGGTGGATGGGTGAATTTGGGTAATGCCATAGGTTTACTTTTGAAATGTTTGAACTTAGGGCGTAGATTTGATGGAGGATTAGATGATGGTGTGGGCAATGAAGGGTTTGATGGTTTGGAATGTATAGGGACCAATGGATTTGGACTAGGGCATGATGGCTTTAGGATAGGACTTTGATTAGATGGTGGTATAATGTATTTATAGGATGCATGAGCTAGATTGGTATTTCCCTTGTCAAAGGTGGCATTAAGACTTAAAGGCTTTTGATCTTGTTGTGAAGTGAATTGATATGATGATGTGGCATTGAAATGGAAAGAGGTGAGATAAGGTAATGTGGAATTGTTTTGATAGGTGGAAGTATTAGATTGATATGGAATGGAAGGAGATGCCACATAGGAATGAGGTGAAATTGATTGGTGTTGAATGAATAGAGGATGATGTGCTTGTTGGGTTTGACAAGTGGCTATGAGATATTGGGCTTGTGCGATGAGATGTTGCATTTGAGGTGATTGGCTTGTTTGAAGTTTTTGGATCATCTCATGGATTCCTTGAATGATTTGATGGTTTAAAGGTGATTGGCTTGTTTGAGCTATGTGAAGTATGTGAACAAGATTTTGTGCTATATCTTCTAATGTTGGCATGGTGTCACTTTTGAAAAATATTTGATTAAGATTATGATGATGATTTAAAATGATGTGATTGCTTGGATGACTAGGATGAGTTAGCTTGGAAATATTAGCTGATGTGGAAAATGTTTATTGAAAGTTTTGACTTGGGCAATATAAAATGCAAGATCTCACATGTAAGTCCATGAACACACACACCAAACACAATAATAAATTTATCTTTCAAGATTAGATTTTATGATTAAACAAACATTTGAATACACAAAAACAAGCCTAATGTTAGTCAAGTGGGTATGGCCAATTAGGTATTAAGCTAGGATGTACGAAGTTGACTAAGGATTATTTGAAAACAAAATCCCGCCACACAGCCAAGAGAAAGGGGTAACCCACCCTTCACCTTCACTTCCCAAAGGTATAAAGTTCTTTGGGGCTTAGCCAAGAGTGACAAGATTTTAATTTCCAAAGAAGCGTGTCTTTCGATTCACACCTTGATTGAGGTTGTCCCTAAGGGTGATGAAATCCCCTAGCAAGCCTCCTATGAAGGGTTTGAAAAAAGCAAACCAAGTGAGGTGTTTTTGATCAGACACCCACTTGATTCACACTCACAGTTGTTAATTTCCCTTTAGAAAATAAAAATGTGTGTAAAACACTTCAAACACTTGTTCTTTTTAACCCAAAGCCAAAATGTGTGATGGAAGACAATGGTTCATTTTAGTTCTAATTTTTGATATGTGATTCAAGTCAAAATTCATTTTAAGAGCCCAAATTGAAGTGTTTTGCAAACAAGATTGATTGATCAAGTGAGAGATAAAGATAATGGAATGAGGGCACCCAAAGGTTTTCGCTTTCCAATATGATGTGTATGATTGATATTGCTGCTACTATAGCTTTTTATGATCACCGTGTCCCCTTGAGATGATTTGTAAGCTTCTGTGAAAATATTGTAGAGAAATGTGCAACCGTTTGGAAGATATGATGAAATTTGTAAAATCTGGAGTTTTGTCTAAAAACTGGTAGATCTGCAACAAAAAGTTAATGAAACCTGCAAAAAAAGCAAGCTAGATCAAAGGATTCACGTCGGGTTCACCAATATAGTCAAGGTAAAAAATATTAGAGCAAAATGTATAAATAAATTTTAATAAAACCCTAACAAACACAATAGAGCACAAACTAGCATGAAAATCAAAATAAGAAAGCAAAGCAAACCGATCTCCGAGATAGATTTGATTTATCTCCATTGCTCTTCTCCACCTGCATAAGAATGCGAGATTTTGAAGGATTGAATTATTTGATATGTTGATTGCTCAATTTTGTAGCATAACATTGAGATGAAAGACGATAGAAGAAGAATAGATAGATAGATAAGAAGATTGAAAGAAATTTTGACAGAGTAAGGATGCTAGAAAAAGATCCTCCGAAATGACCTGTGAAAGGCTTGATTTATAGGAGAAGGTTGATTTGATTCGATGGTCAAGATTAAAAGTCAAATTTTTGATATGTATGGCTAGGATTAAAATTTTATTTTAGTGCCTATGATGCACATTAAGTGGTTATGACATGAGGCTAAAATTAAGATGTGAGGGAATAGTGAGATTCTATTATTTATTTTGGAAGAAAAGATGCTTATGACGCACAATGAATGGAGCTAAATATAGGATGTGAGTGGGAATATCATAATTTAAATAATAAAATTATTTAAATTATGTGTGCATGTGGAGAGTTGTAGTCATGTGACACATGTTGCAATGTGACAATAAGTGAGGGATTAATTCAAATATTTAATTTGAATTATTTTGAGACATGTGAAGGGGGAATTAATTAAATAAATGAGATTTATTTAATTAATTGAGAAGATGATTAAGTGAAATAAATGAGATAAGTGGGATAATGTAATAACCTAGAATAAAATATTACAAGATGTTTTACAAGGTCATGTATCAACTAGGTAATGTTATGACATTGACAATTTTGGGTGTCTACATGATCACTTCCTTGTCAGGAAATGGTGATGACATATCAACCCATCAATCGAGCTGGAAAAGAAGACGTGTGATCGACTAAGTGATATTCTCAAATCCTCTACAATAATGGGTTGGCTAAAATCCTGGAATTGTAGACACATCTCGTCACTTTTCTTCGATCCTCGCTACAATATGCTCCACTTTGGTCACTAACTCATCTTCAAGCAATGGAGATGGTAAGCCCATCTGAGCTAGGTGGGAGAACCTAGCCTGCATGCCATTCATGGTTTGATCCAACCTTGGGACACACTCACTAGCATGAAGGATAACTATGCGACAGTGGATAACCCTATTGGTTGTTTTAGCAACAACCCTTTGGTCCTCAATCCTTGCATTTGCCAAGACTTCATCTGGGACCTGATATAACCTGTTTAATAATTTCTTGGCCTCTGAAACCTTTTTCTCGATGGATTGAGGAAATTGTATGATCGCCTCACAAACTCTCCTACCTAGATCTGTTTCCTCCATCATAAATTAGAGTGTCAGTTGTTGAGTTAAGCAGAAGGCCTTCATTCTTTCTCAATATGAAATATGCATCTACTGGGCTATATGAAGAAGGATCATTTGATCGACTGATTGTAAGGTTGAGTCCTTTAATAGGGAAAGCTCCTCATTCCTTTGTTCTATATCATGTGTGATCTTTGCAAACTTTTGGTTTGTTGTGGTGATTTTCCCCTACAAGACCCATGATTTTATGAGCCAGCTAGCTACGAATCACTCCTTGTTTGTCACTTCTTGCTCCATTGTAGACCTAAGTTCCACAATTTCATTCTCCAATTGAACACAATGGGTCTAAAAATTTGCATCCTTTTGCTGCACCTATAGTTCTACATGACAAAACTTTTCATTGTTCCATTGTAAGTCTAGCCCCAAATTTGCCAATTGTTCTTGGTATTCCTAATTCTTTTGTTGTAGCTCAATGACCAGATTAGGATTGAGTGACCAAAGCTTCGCAAGTTCCTCTTATAGCTTTGCTTCTTTTGTGTCCCTCTGTTGTGATAGGTGCTTGAATTCAGCCTCCATAGCCTTTTCCATAGAAAGCAAGACATCGACTCTATCCTTCAGGTTTTTAAGTTCTTCCTTTTTCTTGAGTTGGAAATCAAACTTAAGAAAGCCGACGGTCACTAACTATTGCATTTCCTCCATGATTTCCACCTTGTCCCATGACTAGGCTATGCTTAAGTCGAGCCCCATAGTGTACATGTTGTAATAATCCGACTGCATCTATCCTTGCAGTTTGCTGACAGTTGAGAACATAGTCACAAAGTATAGCTACCGCTGAGCCTCATGGAAAATAGTATGTATCGTTGGCTCTGCAGGTTTCTTAGCATCCTTAACTCTTCTCTTTTGGGTTTTGACCGCTCATGCTTGTTTAGTTTTATTGCCTTCCAACAAGAATTATGTAGGCAATCTGATGAGTCTACCTGTGAAAGGTGCACCGAGAGGAAGGGAGAAAGGGAATGAAAGGACATCAATCTTGGGTGACTTCTTCTTTGGAATTTTGACCGTTTGAGGTGAGAAAGGTGTGATACTCCAATAACTAAACTGTGGACTAGGAGGACTCGAAAGAAGAAAAGTCTTGAAGGTCTCCATCTGGTGGGAAGAGTAGATAAACTCCAATATTGTTGTGGTAGGGGATGTATCTATGAAGGTAGCAAGGGTAGTGTAATGTTGGATTTCTGCAAGATAAAAATGAGTTAGTAACAAATACATGCAATATTAACAATATCCAAACAAACAATGAAATACATGGGAGGTAAACGAGAAACAGAATGAAACTAGAACGGTCTCACCCAATCTTCCCTCCTCCATGATTGATTTCCATTGTACCTCCTAGCTTGCTGTAATAATGAATGCCCTCAGATTTTGATGAGCAAACTCTATATGCCTAGACCTAAACAAGACTTTGAAGGATTTATTTTAAAAGAACTACGCAAATAGAAAATGAAATCTAAATGCAAATATTCAAACACTAATTGCTTAGAATGCAAGAAATGACAATTAAACCAGGAATCTAAAATAATTTTAAGAAATTCAAGATCCTTGAAATGAGAGCAAAATTGTCATTTTATAGAACATGCAATTTTGCACAGATGGATGAGATGAGAGATTGAGAAAATGCCCTAGAAACAAAGGTCAAGATTCAAAGTAGCAATTCGCAATTAGGGTTAGGGAAAAATTCCCAAATGAGTGAATAAGATTTAATAAAATAAATTAAATCAAAGATAAATGTGACAATGAGATGAAATTAGTAAAAAATCAGAAGATAAGAAGATGAGATTTTAGAAAATCAGTAATTTTAGAAATTACTTGATTTGTAGAAGAATATTTCCATTTTGAATTAGATTAATTCAAAATATGGATTTTGTGAGATAATAAGTAATTGATTTTTGAAATTAATTACTAAAAGAAGAATCGGTTAACTATGTGAGACATTTTAAATAAATTATTTTATTTAAAGATAAAGAAGTGTCACATACAACAATTAAATAATTAAATATATTTATTTAATTTAGAAGAAGTAGTTAATTAATTAAATAAATTAATGAATCTATTTAATTTAGAGAGAATTTAGGAATTAGTGACATATTGAATAAATATATTAAAATATATTCATTTAATAATCAAGAGGACATCCATGGTAAATATTAATTAAATAAATGAGACTTTATTTAATTATGAGATGACTTTGATAATTAGTGACACATTAAATAAATAAATAAATAAGATTTATTCATTTAAAAATCAGGAAGAATAGAAGATCATGATCTAATTAAATAATTATGAATTATTTAATTAATAGTTGAATATTGGTTAGGAACATAATTAAAATATCATAATTATGCTAGGACGAAAAGTGGTAAAATATTGCTTGTAGGCTTTGGTCATTTTTATGTGTCTACATTTGCCCCTCTTTGTCATAATGCAACTTGTTGCATTGTGGCGAAGAAAACAAGTCCAGAATATGCCCTAGTGCAAAATAGGATGAGGAAGAATGACGAGGAGGTAGTGGTATGCCCCCTTGAGAGGACAGACAGGTTCTAAGAACATGGGTGTGCTCTCAAAATTGATGAGAAGACTAAAATATGAAGAGACAAAGAAATGTTAGTGTAAAAGATATGGATGATTATGTGGATGCAATCCCTATATGAGATGAGCGAGAGAAGATGACAAGACAAAAGGAGATGCATGTTAGTGTGAAGGAAGAGATGCATGTTAGTGCAGAAAATAACAAATCCTTGAAAACCTTGCTATAGTGTTATTCTAGTTGTTGCTCTTAATCATCATTGGGCGAAAATGTCCTGATGGCCGACAAACACTCTGATATGACATAAATCAATAGTGTGCAAGGTCGAATCATCACGTAGATCAACAGCCGCAGATGAGAATGACCATGAATTATATGAGGAACCTAGTTGCCCCTAGTTATTTTGTCATGTCCCACTGCCAGAAAAAATAGACTATTCATGAGACATCGTTGCTTCTCTAAATCCTGGTGTTTTAGGACATCCTTGAGAAACTGGCCACATAATAGTCAAAATAGACAAAAAAACCATCATGCTAAGTCATTGCTTCTCTAAATTCTAAAGTCGGGACATCCTTGAGAAACTATTAGTATGGTGATCATAACAGTCAAGGAGGATCATCATGATATGCCGCAGCTCCTATGCCAAAAGGAACTAATATCATGATAACCATAAAAAAGAGAGATAAAGTTTGCCAAGTGTTTGCCAAGTGTTTTAATGTCAAGATGCCATGATTGACAAAATCAAGGTTGCCAAATGTCAAGCAATATCAGATTCAGGAAGGACACATCCTGAATGACGTTGATATCAAGGAGATTGTTTCTCGGAGTTAGGAGAATCCATCAAAATGCCAGATGATGATTGACGATGCTTAGGAAGGACACATCCAAAAGCATAAAGAAAATGATGAGAGTTGTTCTTCAAAAGGACACATCTGAAGAAGAACCCAAAGTTTTTCCAAGTTAATTGTCATGATAAAAGTTGGATCACATGTTCTTGGTGACATGCTGATTTGACTGAAAGAGTTGATGAAACCGATTGCTGATAGATTGCCTGCTCAAGATTGATTGGAGATTTGCTTGATTTGAAAATATTTTGACGTGTGTGAAAGTGTAGTGCCATGAACCCTAATGGATTGACCTAGTGTGGCCTCGGGGGCTCATCGATTGATGGCCTTGCCTATGTCGTGCACTCAGAGACCTTGTAGTTTGACACGACCACTGAATTTGTCCAAAGGATAGAAGTTTGAAATCATAATTTTATTCTAACAAACCTAGAAGGATTGACCTAATGTCTCGGGGATTCAAAGATGAATCTTACCTACGTAGCAAATGCGCAGAGACAACGTAGTTTGGACGTCGACAAAGATTGAATGACTCAATGGACTTGACAAGATATGACATTGACTTTGACTCTGTTTTTGGGATTTTGACATTGATTTGGATGTTCTTGTATTTTCTCAAGACATTTTTCAATTTTTTTAGGACATTTTTTAGGACTTTTTCAAATTTTTAAGACTTTTTTCAGCACTTTTTCAAATTTTTAGGTTGTTTTTTTTTTCAAAACTTTTTCAGATTTTTATAACTTTTTGATGTTTTATGTAAAGTGTGACAAATGCATGTGAATGATGCTGACGCACATGAATCCAAAGACAACCATGATTATGCTACTAGTCAAGTTGAATACTAATTGATGGGTGACGATGACAAAGACAACGTTGTTTGACGTGGGAAGGACACATCCTGAAACAATGTGAAGATGACAATGATATGACAAGAGGATAAAAGTCTGTAGCAAGGCCAGGGACAAAGCCAAAGAATGTTTTGGATGATGGGCCAGGTTTTCCATATTGTTGCATTTGGAATGACTTGGTGAGGACTAGATGGGATAATGAAGGATTGTAGGACCATTAACAAGGAAAACCAAGATGGGTGATAGGTAAAAGGTAGGAGAGATGGATGACTTTGATAAAAGATAGGAGACATGGATGGCTTTGACTAGGAGAATTTTCATATGGTCTCCAAGGATGATGTCGCATAGTGAAAAGGAGACTATGAAGGTAATGACATGATATAAATAAGGTGTGATCAAAATATAGACATGTCAAGAGTTTTCCCAAAGCATGATTTGTGTTTGTGCCTTAGTCTTTGTCAAGATCAAAATAGGTGGGAAAATGGATGGCCATGATAGGGCTTAGATGGATGGATGAAAATGTCACAAGAAATGTCATGTGAAGGGCATGGGAGATGAGATGACTTTCCCCCAAGTGTAATGGTCCACATAGATGATTCATTCTACACATGATGCATGTTTTCCATGTTTTCATCATGGTACTTATCCAAAGCACCATAAGAATGGTTTTCACTATTGGACAAAAAATTTCTCTTTACTATTTTTTTGTCATTTTTTAATTTTTTTGGTGTCACCATGATGCCTATTTGCCAGGTTTTCATCAAGGTGATGATTTTTTGATTTTTCAATTTTTTTATATTTTTGAATTTTTTCGGATAGCCTTGATGCTTTAGATGACCACTGACTTTGTTGAATTCTTTGATGGTTCCGATGTAGAGAGTGGTGCCATGACATGCCAATAATGACCTTTTTGAAGTAGTTGCCTTGTCAAGATGATAGCACTTGCATACAGTTGATTGATGTCATTGTGATCCTTGTTGATACTAGAGTTGGCCTTATCAAAATACGCACATCGCGATAGAGTGCCATGAGAGTCTTAATGATAGAGAGTTTCTACCAAGATCAAAATAGGTGGGAAAATGGATGGCCATAGTCTTTGTCAAGATCAAAATAGGTGGGAAAATGGATGGCCATGATAGGGCTTAGATGGATGGATGAAAATGTCACAAGAAATGTCATGTGAAGGGCATGGGAGATGAGATGACTTTCCCCCAAGTGTAATGGTCCACATAGATGATTCATTCTACACATGATGCCTATTTTCCATGTTTTCATCATGGTACTTATCCAAAGCACCATAAGAATGGTTTTCACTATTGGACAAAAAATTTCTCTTTACTATTTTTTTGTTATTTTTTAATTTTTTTGGTGTCACCATGATGCCTGTTTGCCAGGTTTTCATCAAGGTGATGATTTTTTGATTTTTCAATTTTTTATATTTTTGAATTTTTTCGGATAGCCTTGATGCTTTAGATGACCACTGACTTTGTTGAATTCTTTGATGGTGCCGATGTAGAGAGTGCTGCCATGACATGCCAATAATGACCTTTCTGAAGTAGTTGCCTTGTCAAGATGATAGTGCTTGCATATAGTTGATTGATGTCATTGTGATCCTTTTTGATACTAGAGTTGGCCTTATCAAAATACGCACATCGCAATAGAGTGCCATGAGAGTCTTTATGATAGAGAGTTGCTGCCAAGATCAAAATAGGTGGGAAAATGGATGGCCATAGTCTTTGTCAAGATCAAAATAGGTGGGAAAATGGATGGCCATGATAGGGCTTAGATGGATGGATGAAAATGTCACAAGAAATGTCATGTGAAGGGCATGGGAGATGAGATGACTTTCCCCCAAGTGTAATGGTCCACATAGATGATTCATTCTACACATGATGCCTGTTTTCCATGTTTTCATCATGGTACTTATCCAAAGCACCATAAGAATGGTTTTCACTATTGGACAAAAAATTTCTCTTTACTATTTTTTTGTCATTTTTTAATTCTTTTGGTGTCACCATGATGCCTGTTTGCTAGGTTTTCATCAAGGTGATGATTTTTTTATTTTTCAATTTTTTTATATTTTTGAATTTTTTCGGATAGCCTTGATGCTTTAGATGACCACTGACTTTGTTGAATTCTTTGATGGTGCCGATGTAGAGAGTGCTGCCATGACATGCCAATAATGAACTTTCTGAAGTAGTTGCCTTGTCAGGATGATAGCGCTTGCATACAGTTGATTGATGTCATTGTGATCCTTGTTGATACTAGAGTTGGCCTTATCAAAATACATACATCGCGATAGAGTGCCATGAGAGTCTTTATGATAGAGAGTTGCTGCCAAGATGTGATGAATTTGTGACATGGGATGTTTGGATTTTAAAGAGGATGTAGGATTGTGACGAGTGATGGTAGACATGGACAGGTTGATTGGACATTTGGATGAATCACTTTTTATTTTCCAAACTTTGGGTGTCGGGTTAGGATGTTGTTTGGAACCAACATTTTTATATGTCTTTCTTGATGGCCATTTTGGAGGGGGTGGAAATGTATTATAGGTGGGAGTCCTCTTGTGTTGTGGCTCCACATTTTGATTGACTTTTAGATTTGGCATATTTTCTTTGCCTGATTCACTCTTTTCTTGACTTAATCCCTTTTGTTTTGGGATCCACTTCATTTGTCCACTTGAATTTTTGATTGATTTCATGGCCTTTGACATTTGATTTTGGTTTTGGGGTTTGTAGGACTTTTGTTGGTTCTAAATGGAAGGGTTATTGATGATGGAATGATGGTTTGCGGTGTGGGGGGAAGGGGTCTTGGCAATAATCTTATGACAAGGACTACTGATGACACCCATTTTGATATTTGTATTAGATAAAGTTACCCCCACTATCGAAGAGGGACCACTAACATCATTTGATTTTTCAACTGAGGAGTAGCCAAGACCTTGATGTCCATAATGTGCTTGAACTTGTATGGGTTCAATAATTCCTTGCTCGTGTAGGCCTAGTCCTTTTCACTGATAATGCATGTTCTGACAGATTCTGTTTGTGATGGGGTACTTTTTATTGTAGAAGCAAGATGCTAACCCATCCTTATTATGGAAATTAATGCTCGAAATCTTCTCATCTGTAAGGAGGCCTGCTCTAAAAAATATAGATGATCCTAATTGATAGGATGTTGTAGCTTCAATGACATGTTGGATAGATTTTTTATTAATATCTTCGGCCTGATTTTGTGACATATTGGACTCCTGTGATTCTGTTGGTGCTTCAAAGTTGATGTTAAAACTATCTTCATGCTCATTGTCATAGAGCCCACTGAATTCAGCTATAGATTGATCATTTGCAAATATGTCCATGCTAGAAGACTCTTGTTCTAGTGGAAGATCATCTATGTGTCCCATGGAGGCAAGTGTCCCACTTGTGAAAGTGTCAATAACCAAAGTTTGGATAGGGTCATCTTTAAGTGTTTTATCATGACTAGCATAGAGGTCAAGGAGTGGATCATTTTGGACTTGTTGATCAAAGATAGGGTCTTGGTCAAAGATTGGGTTGTCTTGAATGTAATGATTGGAAATAGGATCTTGACTAAGGATAGGGTCATCTTGAATGACATGGTTGTGGATGGAATTTTGACCAAGGATAGGTGTATTTGGTATGCCATGATTGTCCAGGAGGACTTCTTGAATGGACGTAAAGATGGGGTCATGGGATGGACTACTTTGATCTTGACATGCCAGTGACATTATGATGTCATGCTTTGGTTTTTCCTTTTGACATGTATCTTCAAGTTTATGAAATGGGATGGGACTTTGGAGACTATGACTAGATGTGCTTTCATGAAAAAATGGAGTGTCTTGGAATGGATTGGTGTATAATGGACTAGGATATGACATGGAGGTTTGGACTCGGTTGAGAGATGATGGGCTAGTATAGGACATGAATGCATGACAAGGATATGACGTGAATTGAAGACTAGGACATGACGTGAATGGAGGATTAGGATGTGACGTGAATGAAGGATTAGGATATGACGTAGGTGGAGGACTAGGGTATGATGTGGATGGAGGACCAGGATATGATGAGGAGACTTGGAAGGGATGGGTGCATGCATGACTAGGTTGGGATGTGGATAAAGGACTAGGATAGGACGTGTATGAAGGACTAGGATATGACATGGATATTTGGAAAGGGTTGATGGATGGTTGGTTTCCCTTGTCAAGGTTAGAATGGGTATGACTAATGGAAGTTTGTTGTGACTTAGTGTCATGGATGGTGTTAGGGGACTCTTGATAGTAGATGGATAGAGGAGTAGGACTCATGGATTTTTGGTAACAGGGATAGATGGATGGAGGACTAGGGGTTGTAAATTTGGACTTGGATTGGAGGTATTGTGTTTTGAAGTCCCTAGCTAGTTGTGCTTGACCATTACTAATTAATTGGCATTCAATTTGACTAGCAAGCATGTCATAGTGTCTTGAAGACATGATGGTGGATGGAATGAGATTAAGACTATGCAAAGTGATAATGAGAATAAAAGGAATGTCAAATGCAAAGTGGATATGAAGACTAAAATGAGAGTCTTATGTCAAATGATTTTAGGAAAGGTTTACTAACCATTCAAAGTTTGGCCAATGTCTCAATTTGGATTGTCAAAGGACTGGTTTGAAGGACAAGATGATAGAATGACAAGGTGAGATTTCCACCCTAGACTTATGAGTTGGAAATAGCTCACAAAAGGACAATGACTAAGGATTTGTTTCAGATTTTGGAAAGTTTGATGTTTAGCTGTTGAAGTTTTCTAAAAACTGTTGGCAAACACATGGTGTTGTAAAAATGAAGATCAACCACATAGAAGACATTTACAAAAAATAAAAATAAAAAAAATCCTAAGCCTGCAAGGACAATATTCTTATGGATCCCACGAACCGCATATCCTTAGCGAATGAATTCAGAAGCTTGGCCCCATAGGCTCCCCCTTATAGTGCACTCACTTCTCAGGGCAACCAAGCTTCCAATCTCCATGAAACTCCCATGGTAGATTGATCATTTCTACAATGAACTACGCAAGTTCAGGTGTCTTGGCAACGACCGTTGCTACACCAAAGAATAGAGGGTTTTTGGCTTTTGAATACAAAGGATTTAATTCAGGCACCCATTCAGAAGGCCACGCGAGAGGCATTATCATCCCAATCTGTAGAGGTTAGGCTCTACAGGTTTCAACACACCACAAGGGTATTGGGGAGTCAATTGTTGGTCTGCGGGAAGTTCTGTAATGCTAAGCCTTCCTTAACATTAAAATTTATATACCGGTTGGGCGTCGCTTGGCTTTAGCGCATTCTCAGTTTGAGTCGCTTTGGGGTGAGTACTTTTTCCCACCAAAGCAGGCCCAAGTTCTAAGGATAACAAAAGCGAGCCAACATATTCATAGTTCAATCAATCTTTGCTTAAAAACAAAGAGAGAGCACATGAATATGCTAACTCACACTTGCATGGTGTTCTTTTTAATGCCCAAATTGAAATATTTTGACAAACAAAAAAAACAATGGTTCATTTTAACTGTTTGTAGTATTTGACAAGCAAGGGGTTAATTTTAACCATTTGTAGTGTTTTCTATCTAAGAGTTAATTTTAAACCCAAATGAGAAACAAAATTTGTTGTTCTTTTTAGCCTTATGCACTTGCATGTTTGTTCATTTTATCCCATGAGTGAAAATAATGCAAGGTTGTTGGAAAAAAAAAAAATTAGAAATTTGATAAAGAAATCTAACTAACTCCAGTTGGACACACGCTAAAACAAACAGATTAGTAGCACAAAAAACTCTAATCTAGAAATAAAGAAAAACTGGAAAAAAAAGATAGAAAACTGGGAAAAAAAAAAATCTTACCAGTCATTTGCGGCTCGGTATGGCGATTGCAGCTCGATATGGCGATTACGACTCAGGATCTAGCGATTTGGCTCAATATGGTGATTGCAGCTCAAGATCTAGTGATTGTGGTGCAATATGGCGATTGCGGCTCAGGAGCTACCGATTGCGGCTTAGGAGCTAGCGATTGCAGTGCAATATGGCGATTGCAACTCAAGAGCTAGCGATTGTGGCTCAATATAGCGATTGTGGCTTAGGAGTTGGCCATTGTGGCTCAATATGGTGATTGTGGCTCAGGTTCCATCAATTGCGGCTCGACAGAGAACTTGCGTCATTTACAAATGCGAATGTGGCACAACGAAGCACTTGTATGGAAAAAAATGGAAAATGTGTCATTTCATACACCTGTTCCTACAAAACAAAATTGAAGCCGTACGAGATCCTGCAAAAACATGTTAAAGAGGTCGGGTTCACCAATGTAATGCTAGATTTCTGCAAGATAAAAATGAGTTAGTAACACATACATGCAATATTAACAATATCCAAACAAACAATGAAATACATGGGAGGTAAACGAGAAATGGAATGAAACTAGAACGGTCTCACCCAATCTTCCCTCCTCCATGATTGATTTCCATTGTACCTCCTAGCTTGTTATAATAATGAATGCCCTCATATTTTGATGAGCAAACTCTATATGCCTAGACCTAAACAAGACTTTGAAGGATTTATTTTAAAAGAACTACATGCAAATAGAAAATGAAATCTAAATGAAAATATTCAAACACTAATTGCTTAGAATGCAAGAAATGACAATTAAACCAGGAATCTAAAATAATTTTAAGAAATTCAAGATCCTTGAAATGAGAGCAAAATTGTCATTTTATAGAAAATGTAGTTTTGCACGGACGGATGAGATGAGAGATTGAGAAAATGCCCTAGAATCAAAGGTCAAGATTCAAAGTAGCAATTCTCAATTAGGGTTCGGGAAAAATGCCCAAATGAGTGAATAAGAGTTAATAAAATAAAATAAATCAAAGATAAATGTGACAATGAGATGAAATTAGTAAAAAATCAGAAGATTAGAAGATGAGATTTTAGAAAATCAGTAATTTTAGAAATTACTTGATTTGTAGAAGAATATTTCCATTTTGAATTAAATTAATTCAAAATATGGATTTTGTGAGATAATAAGTAATTGATTTTTGAAATTAATTACTAAAAGAAGAATCGGTTAACTATGTGAGACATTTTAAATAAATTATTTTATTTAATTTAGAAGAAGCAGTTAATTAATTAAATAAACTAATGAATCTATTTAATTTAGAGAGAATTTAGGAATTAGTGACATATTGAATAAATATATTAAAATATATTCATTTAATAATCAGGAGAACATCCATGGTAAAGATTAATTAAATAAATGAGACTTTATTTAATTATGAGATGACTTTGAAAATTAGTGACACATTAAATAAATAAATAAATAAGATTTATTCATTTAAAAATCACGAAGAATAGAAGATCATGATCTAATTAAATAATTATGAATTATTTAATTAATAGTTGAAGATGGGTTAGGAACATAATTAAAATGTCATAATTATGCTAGGACGAAAAGTGGTAAAATATTGCTTGCAGGCTTTGTTCATTTTTATGTGTCTACACGTAGAATGTGTGATTCTTTGGGATGTGGAGTGGGCTAAGGCGAATGGTGTGAGGTTCTATGGAGGAGTAAGGGAAAATGGGGCCACATGAGAGAACTATGCGAAGCTCCCCATGATCATTGAAGTGAAGGTTGAAGTGCATTGGTCGGTGCATGAAATAAAAGACGTTGTGGATGCAACGTGATCAACCATGGTTTGCAAAACTATAGAAGAGGGGGTGAAAGATACCTACAGTGCGAATGGTTGTGGTTCTTGCAATTTTCTTGGCTCTTCGCTTGCATCTAGGTCCTATGAAAACTCTCCATAAAGTGCCTCAATTCGCTACCACTTCACTAGTGGTGAGTTATCAACCGCTACAATTTCAAATTATTTTGGTGAAGTTGCCAAGGTTCTCCTCGCTATTTAGGTGTGATTCAGTGAAGACCTTGCACTCATTATATTGACTCGTATGTTAGAGGAAAGCTTAACAGGTTGCTTCAATGCCTTCCCCACTTGTTGCGCCAAGGTGTCCTGTATTTCTATTTTTGGTTGAGCCCTTTCATCTGACTATGACTCGGCTTCTTCCAAACTGGAATCCTTTTCACGATTCTTGTCAGAATCTAGATGCCCGTTGTTCCATAATTTGTTGAACCTGTCATCCATCTCTAGGTTTTTATAGGGAGCCTCATTTTGCTGGGTCTCTTGGTGGTATATCTAGAAGTTATTGATCTTCTCCTCCTTCTAGTCATAATTATTCAGAAGATCATTGCGGAGTGTAGCTCCCATCCTTCTTTTTTTATCATACTACCGAGTCTGGTAGTAGAATCTTAGCCAGGGTGGTCAACCATCTTCACTAGGAATGTAGGCTAGGTCAATAATACATTCATTTGCATCGAATACTGGATTTCAATGCTCTTCCCAGTAAGGCTGGGGACAGTGTGTTACCTTGACATATTTGTTTGGCAAGTCATTGTCGGGGTTGTTGTTCCATTTCTCGCAGATCCATACCAACCCTAGATGAGCCAGCTTTGCCTCCAATATGTTGTGAGCCTTCCTTTTAAACATGGCTATAGTCCTGAAGCTTATCAGAGGGTCAAAAATTCCTTTTTTCTTTGCCTTCTTGCTGCAAAAGGTGTCGTTGACAATTGAAACCTGGCATAAAACCTTCAGTGCCAATACCCGATCTATAAGACATGATGGAAGCTAAAAGAGTTCTCCGGTGAAACCGTGCAATCAGACGAATGTGAAGTCCTTTCCCAGAAACCGGTCACATATTGGAAAAAAGTTTTGCATGAACTAAGTTTGGTTTGAGCTGAACCATCAAAAAATGTTGTCTCCTCTTAAATCCTACAAAATCAGATATAAGAAAAGGTTCGAAAATGTGTAATAATCATATGTCGTAGAGAGGAGGAGAGTCCATGTGGAAACCGGCTTTCTCTTCTGGTTTTCATCAAAGATAGAGAGCTCGAAACGCCTCTAGAAGAAGTCGGTATTCTAGTGTAAAAACATGTGTGCAAGGAAGGATGGGAACCTAAACCTTTGTTGAAGCTTTTATTCTACTATCTGGCTAAGTATCTCTTGCTCAAGAAATTCAGTGAAATCATACCAAAAGAAACAATGTTCCTTTCGTAATTGGAAACCCAAACCTAGTTGAAACTCTTGGACCTCCCTGTCAAAGTCCAGTCCACAAATGAATGCCATCATTGAGTTCATGCATCCTTCATATCATCATAAAATCTCCTAAGTGCCACAGGGATTCACATTGGTTTATTATGATTCTCTTTGGGCCTTTGAGTCTCTATGTTGTAAAAATTCATTTCAAGGTCTTTGCTCCTCCAATAGGACTCTCCTTTTGCTAGAGTGAATGGTTCCATTTTTTGGACTTTGAAGCTTCACTCTGAGATGCAGAGCATATTCCAGATAGCTTCTTTGCATATGTTCATAGTTACTTCTCAGCATTCAATGGTGTTGGTCTCTAGGTTGAAGTGTTTGATGACCATATCAACTAACTCAAGGCAGTGGTGTATGAATGGGTTCATATATTGAGGAAGCCCATTGTACCTACACTTTTGCACCAAATAATCTAGGTCACTAATCCTTTTCATCCTTTCACAGGCCGCCTCCTTTAGTGACTTGGGATTCTTTGCAAGAACAAGGTCATGAATGTTTTCCCATTCTTCTTTAATTCACTTCTTATCTTTGTGAGGGCTCCTCTTCTTTGCAACTCGAGTATTTACCTAGGTCAGCCTTTTTGGTATTCCAGGTGAGGCATAAGAGATGTCTTCAAAGACGTAGGCGTCTAGTGTTGCAAGTATGAAATTAAATAAGCTTTGTGCTCCCTTTTCCCTCAATTCTTCTTGATAACTTTGAGTGTTCACCATCCCTTGAATTTTTTTTCCCAAAAAGCACACTGAAGCAATATAAATGGAACCTAAAACATGACGCAAGGTTCTGAATTTCAACACCAAGTAGCCCTTCATTTTAGGTTTAATTCACACCGGGGCAGTGAATTCTCTGTAATTACTTGTGTTCAATTCCTTTTGTTCCAAACTGCACCACGCTTGGTTTCTTTGATGGCCCTTCTTTTCTTAATTTTCTTTGCATTTTGAACAAGGTTTTATGCTCTGTCCTACCTTTTGCATGCAACACTTGGCTTTTCTTTTGATTTCTTGCATTCAATCAGGTAGATAACAATTGCCTTTTGCATTTAATTCGGCATACACTGCCAGCTCCCTTGCCCATGCAAGATAAGCTACTTGCCTCTTTTGAAAAGACATGGATTCATAATTGTATTGGTAATAGCATCCTTTCAGCATGATTTTCATGGGAAATTGAGTCAATGGTGCAACTCCTATCATCTCCTCATTTTCTTTAGCAATTAATATCTTTCAAAGCATGATCAAGCTGAAATCGTAATGAGTACTTTGAAAATATTTTTGTTCACCCTTGAAGCCTCAAAAATTCTTGTTTCATGCCACCTAGCCTTTGTCTGAATGAGCCATCACCTGGAACTGCCACCAATTTGTATTAATTGATTAACACTCCTCAAGTTTGCATGCAACAATTTGTACCTATGAGCGCAACCGGGTTGGAATATCGAGCTGGCCCTTTTGTGGGATTTTTGAGTAAGCACTCAATTACCATCATGCTTTGTATGCTAGCTACCTCAGATATTTCTATAAATAAGCTCTAATATAGTAGCGAAATCATACTTAGTGGCTTAGCGAAAGCAATATTGAGTGATTGGATAGGTTTAAATTTTGCATAGTGCTAATTTTAGTTGCTTTGAGTAGAGGCTTACACAATGAATACTCCAATTAGGCTAGTGTGTAACAAAGCTCAAACAACTTTCTTGGGGGAGATTTCGAGTAGGCGTCTAAAACACATTACAAGGAACAAGCATTCGCTAGCCATCATAGCCATCAAATGGGTCTTGGGCAGAGACTGTATTGAATATGAAGATAAATACCGGGTAAACAACAATATCAGCTCCCATTTTTTTGTTTCACTGCTCAACACTCAAGCCCCAAAAGCTATGATTCTTTGTTTGGCGCTTTAGATTTTTTTTAAAAAGTACCTTAGAGGACTCAGTGAGGCAGTGAGAAATGCAGTGTATGGCCTGGGACTTCCCATTACGAGTCATCTTAGAAATCATGTTGAAGAAGACGCAGTGGTACCATGGGTGACATTCCTAAGTGGTTTTTGATTTCAGCCACTTGCCTAGCATCGTGATAAGGCCACCTATGCATGCCATTTTTTGTTGCGTTGCTACAACGTCATGCTATTCTACGATGTGGATTGGTACATCGATTTTAGGAACCTTGTATTTCCCCCGCCACTTGTTATGGGTGTTAACATTCCTTCTGCCACAGGTCTTGTTGCTGCTGATAATCTTCCTGTTGCTCCTGATAATGTCCCAGTTGATGAAGATAATACTCGTAATGCCAAGATATGAAGTCTGATATGCATTTTCCCCTTTGTATATATATGCCTAAAAGAAGGCTCACATATATGTATGTAATGAAGCCATCTATATATATATGTATGTAATGATATATATAATGGATACACTTGCTTATGTTAAACCTCTTTGTCTTCATTTTTTATGTTTTCGTAACATGGGTTGAATCCCTTGCATCTGAATTTAATTTTTGCAACCTGAGTAACCTAAATTTTCTTTGTTCTATTATGATGGACCTCATGAATATTCCTACCTCTTGTAATAGTGAAAAAATGTGTAGAAAGAACTGGTCGACAAAACATGAAAAGAAAACTAATTACACTTATTAAAAATTTACACTTGCATGAAGTAATTGCAGCCTAATTGAACAATTTTAAGTGAATTTCATTGACCGGAATTCCCAGTGGCTCTTCTTCCATGTTTTCTAATTCGAATGCATTGTTTTGTTTGCACTGAATTATTTTGAAAGGGCCTTCCCATAGCTTGTCAAATTTTCCATGCTGGCCAAGCTTTGCAGCTCTTTCATTGAACTTTAGTACCAAGTCTCTACATTTTAGCTCTTGGTCTGAAGCCTTTTTTTTGAACCATCTCTTAACCACCCGTTGGCAATTAGTCATGGTTGTTAGGGATTTCTCCCTTTTTTCTTGCACCTCCAGTAATTCAGCCAACTAAACTTCCATTGCCCCATTCTCTTCAATCTCTAAAGACTTGAGTAGTTGTAGCACAGGTATCTCTATAGAGATAGGCAGTAGTGCTTCTTTCCCCTAGACTAGCTCATATGGAAAAGTCTCCAGGGCTTGTTTGGGAGTTATGTGGTCCACCCATAATTATGTTTGGAGAAGCTTATGTCATTCCTTCTCATGATCAGACCTGATCTTTTTAATGAGTTGAACTAAATTTTTATTAGTTGATTCGGCTAGGCCATTCCCCTATGGGTAATATTTTGATGATGCTTTCAAGAATATGTCATGCATAAGTGTGAACTGATATACCCTAGAGCCTAGGAATGCTTTGGCATTGTCTGAGATGATGGTCTTTGGTGGGCTCAATCTTGCTACCAGCCCCTCGAGAAAATCCATAATTTTTGCTTTGATCGCATTCTTCAGGGGTAGGGCTTTAGTCCACCTTGTAAATTAGTTTTTAGCTATGAGAATACAAGTATGGCCAGTGTTGGAGGTTGGATTGATCATTCCTATGAATTCTATCCCCCATTGCATGAATGGTTCATTTGATACTATCAGATTGAGGGGCATCGCAAAAATTTTCCTCCTCCCTACATAGAATTGGCATTCATTGCAGGCATTTATCATGTTGTAGGATTCATTGAATAGTGTGGGCTAGAAGTACCCAGTGCACAAGATTTTTGATGGCGGTATTTTTTGCAGAGAAGTGTCCGCCTTCGGGACTGTTGTGGAATGTGTAAATAAATTTCCTTGCTTGCTTGATAGTGACGCATCGTAACAAGACACCATTGAAATTTATCCTAAAGAGAACCCTTTCAATCAGTGCATACCCACTATTTTGTAATTGGTAGAACCTTATTTTCTAATAAGGAAGGCCTAATAGATATTTTTGAATGTGCATAAATATGGTCTTATCCGTTAGCCATCATCCTTTGGGTTCAGATTCATTCATCACAATCACCTCTGCTTGCTCTTCTTTTGTTTCTATCTCTTTGTTGTGTGCCAAATATTCACAAATCCCTCTTCCTTTGACAATCTTCGTAGGCTTGATCTCAATGTTGTATTCCAGGATCTTAGTGATCTAGTTGGCCCTCTTTTTGGTGATTTCATCTTCCATAATATATTCGCACACACTAGAGTATGTGACATAAATGATCACCTTGTTGCAACATATCATATGTTAGAAATTTTTGAGTCCCTTTAAAATTGTGAACGCTTCTCTTTCGACAAAGTTGTAGTTCGCCTTGTATTCATTTAAGGTCCAAGAGTGAAAAGCTATCGGATGTTCTCCCTTTCCTTCGTTGTCCTTCTAGGTCAGAATAATGGTGGTGTTTGTCTTGCTACTAAAAGCATACATCATAAGGTCTTTGGACAAGTTTGGATTTACCATCACAAGGGCCAAAGAAATAGCATTCTTTACCTTCTCAAATGATTATTTTGCTTCATTTTTCTATTTGAATAATTGGTCCTTTTTTAACATCAGGGTGATTGGCTGGATTATTCCTACAAAATCAGAGATGAACTTACTTATGAAGTTTACTTTCCCCAGAAAAGACTGAAATACTTTTTTTTTGACTAGAAGGGGCATCTCTTTGATTGCCTTTACCCTTTTAGGATCAATAGCAATCTCGTCTCTAGACACTACGTGCCCTAGTAGCTTGCCTTGAAGCATGCCGAAAACACACTTTTTGCGGTTTAGAGTTACCGCAAACTCTTGGAATTTTTTGAAGACCATCTCCAGATGATCAAAATGGTCATCTTTGGATTTGGAAAACAATGTTAGGCCATCTAAATAGATGAGGATTATCTTATTGATTAGTTCGTTGAAGGCGATGTCAATTGCCCGCTAGAAGGTGGCTCCTGCATTTGATAGGCCGAAAGGCATTTTGGCATATGCAAATTTTCCCCATTTGGTGGTGAACATAGTTTTATACTGATCTTCTTTAACCTGAACCTAATCGTAACCTAAGAAACCATTTAATAGAGAAAACATTTCTGAACCTTCCACAGTCTTTAGAATAGATTCCATGGAAAGCAGTGGATAATGATCTTTTAATGATTCTCTATCTATGTCATAGAATTCAACACAGAGACGAATGTCTCCATTCTTTTTTTGGACTGGCACAAGGTTAGATACCCAGTTGCTATGTTTAATTGGAAACATGGTCCTTGATTGGATAAACTTCCCTAGCTCTTGTGCCATCAAGCCTTCAATCTTTGGATTGGTAGGACTTTGTTTTTTCTGGATAGGTTTAGCACCCTCCATGAGTTCTATGGTATGTTGGATGATTTCAGGATCATACCCTCTAAGGTCATCATAAGACCAGGCTATGACTCCTTCATATGCTTCGCAGAAGTGTATCAGCCTATCTTTGTCATGTTGTGGGACTTCTTTTCCAAATTTTTGTTTTCTTCTGCCTTTGACCTCCAAGCCGGTGTAGTCCACTTGGTTTGCCACAAATTTCCTCCTATTATTTCTCATATCATCACAGTTGAATAGATTTTCAAGCGTGGCCAACCCTTTTAGATGTTTTTTTGATCTTAATTGGATGATTTTTCCTTCGTATCCTTCTTCAATCTTTGGTTGGAGCTGATCGGCAAACTCGCCTGACTGTTGAATGAATGAGGCAATTTGTTCATCACTTTTGAATACTTGTTAGCTCTTATCATTATCTAGAATGGATAGTCAGATGATTACCTGCACTAAGTGTACATTCTTCATCAAGTCAGAAATAGGATCAAATTGAGATCCTACTATTTCCATGTGATCCATAGCTAAATTTTGCTCCCTTGATACCGCATGAATGTTAAAAGCTTTGAATTTCTCAATGAGGTTCCATACTCTATGTCTATAAGATCACATGTGCATGTTTTTGTGGCGGAGGTGTTTCTGACTTGATTGACTATGGGTTCAGAATCCCCAAACACTTGTATTTGCTTGACACCCACGCGCTCTGCAAGGCTTAGTCCCTGCACAAGACCCTCATATTCAGCCTCATTGTTTGAGGAGGAAAACTAAAAGTGGAAGGATCTAAGAATCTGCTCATTGTTTGGATATGTTAGGGATATCCTGGCACCAACACCTACTTTGCATCTTGCACCATCAAAGTGCAATGTCCATAGCTCTGAATTTTTCTCGGCCGTAGATTCCTTCACTATCTTCGACAACTCTTGATCTTCCTCATAGATGACATAGGTTCCCAAACCAATAACATGATAATTTTCAAAAGGATTGGTATCTGCATAGTTACTCAAAAAGACTTCTTTGGAATTGGATTTGTCTTCAATCGCCTTCATTCCTCCTTGCAACTTGCTATTGACGGCTTCTTCTTTAGTGTAAGAGATTTGAGAAGATTTAGTTTCTTCTCTTGCGGGAGGATTATGGGTAGCCTAGTAGTTGATCATGGCTTCATCGACCACATGCTCTGAATGCAGGGATTTTGATAAAATCTTCATCTTGGCTTCATCCTTGGTCTTGAGAATTAGATAAGACCAATCCAAAGAAATCTATCCATATATCTTTGTCGTAAACTCCCATGATAAACAAAGGCTGAACATGGGAGGAACGTCAATGATCACGGTATCTTGCAGCATCGTGATACTAGGATAGGAAAACAATGTTAAATGGAGGTCTTTAATGAGGCCCACCATTTCAACTTTGTTCCCATCTAGCTGCATAACTCCTCTTTTTAGGGGCTCATAGCTAAATCCTAAGGCTTCAGCTATCTGCTTGGACATGACTATGGTACTGGTACCGGAGTCAATCATGGAATTGTGTAATAGGTTTTTCCCTACAATGAGAGTTAGGAAGAAGGGTTTAGGTTTTGGCTTATCCCCTTTGCCCTCTGTCGGAGCCTCCTCTACAATGTTCGCAAGAACTTTCGCTAGAGGTGATGCATCGATGGTCCTTTCAAAAGATTGTTTTGTTGGTTGTGTAATTGCATCTTTCAGTAGGGTCTCCTATAGTAATGAATTTTGCTCTGGAATGGCTAAGATATCCCAAAGGGACACATTAGTGAAAGATTTCTTCAATTGTTCCACCATGTTGATTGGTGATGGATTTAAAGGCTTTTATTCCTTTCACTTGGTGATAACAATTTATTTTCACATTTGAGGCTTTGGAAGTAATGTAGAAGGGCCAAGGAGTTGGCTCGGAACACTTCTAGGTTGCGGAGTGACTAGCTCACCTATGAATCTTCTCTTCGATCAGGTGTTATAGTCAGACTGAACTTTTAGGATTGTCGATGTGGATGCTTCATAAGTGAGCATTGCTTCATCCCCTTCCATCCATGAGAGGAGGGCATGGTCAGGAGCTATGTCACCTTCTTACTCTAGGGGAATTTCTTGCATCTGTGAGGTAAGAACTGCATCCTCCATTTGGGAAGAGGCATATGTATACCGTCCTGAACTCATTGTTGTGCCTTGGCTGTGTTGTTCATAAATTTTCTATTGTAAATTTCCACGTGGACAATTTCAAGGCATATGAGCGTCACCATAAGGATAGCACCAGGGATTGAAATCTTCAATGAGATTGTTTTGTCCTACAGTTAACTCCCTGCTTGTACTTGTCTGAGCAGTTCCCAATGGAGTTGGTACTCGTACTATTTGGTTATTGATCTGAGTTGGCGAAGTTGTACGCGCACCCCCTTGATATTGGTTCTGTTGGTAGGAGGGTTTGTTACCCTAATAACTTTGATAGGTTGGTCTCAGAGGAGTAGCCTGATTGCATTTGATAGTGGTTACTTCGTTTGTCAGGTTCTGTAACATCTCCCTTATGTCCCTCATCTCATCCTTTGAAGAGCCAGATGGAGGAGTAGCATTTTTTTGCATACTTGGATATGTGTACATAGACGGTGGTAGAGGTGTGCTTGTGCTAGTAGATGGAATCTCCTGATTAGAATTTGATACTTTGGGGAATATCAGTATGAGGGGGCGAGGTGGAAACTTCCCGACATTAATCAGATTGTTCTCCGCCTTCACCGCTATGGTGTATGCATTTGGTAGTGTGGTTCTACCAAGCAACCGGATCATCATAGAAATGTCAGCATTGATGCACTTTAAGTAGAACATAAATGCTAGCTCGGTTAGTGGTCGGATGGCATTCGAGATTCTTTTCCAAGTTGTATGAAATCGAGCATTGAAATCTATCATGGCTTCAAGTGGGGCCCGCTTTATTGTTGATAGCCAGTGGTACAATGAAGATCTATCTCTGTCATTTGATAATATCTCCAAAAAGGGGTCTTCGAGCTAATCCCAAGTACCGATGGTATTGGCAAGTAGAGTGCGATACCAATCTAGCGCTCTCCCTCTGAAAGAAATTGCAAGCAATGTCAGTGCTATGTTTTGATCCATTACTCAGTGCACCAGACACACGTCTGCAACATCTTGCAAATGTTCGGATGGTTTTCTTGAGCCTTCTCCATTGAACTTTGGAATAGGTTTTAGAGCAAAGATTGGGATACAGGCCCATATGGAAAGTGTCGTTGGGGAATCAAGGGGATTTTCAGCATCCCAAGCCACATAATTTTAGTTTGTGATCAACATTATGGCTAGGATCTAAAGGTTTTACTAGGTGAGTTTGGGTACAAGTTGTTACCAGCGGGGACACTAACAAGCCATGTTTATTTTGTGGTTCGTGGCCTAGTAATAGGCTGATGATTTACAAACCCTTTTGATTTAGTTATTGTTTAGGGTCCCACTCGGCGTGCCAGAAAATAAAAAAAGTTGTTGATGTCAAAAGTTGGCAGGGTAACAACCCTCTGTGGGAAACTCGGTTTTAGGGGGGACCTATTGTGCCAAACTAAGTAACCTCTGGATTTTAAAGAAGTTGGATTCTTCTATAACTAGGGTTTTGAATTAGAAAAAGAAACATATATAAAATAAAGGTATCTAACTAAGGCAATATTTTGAGATTTAGATGTGTGGCATGGTACATCTATCTTGGGGATACAACTTAAGGGCCTATGGGTAGTCTATTGCATTCCGGAATGGCTAAGAAAAGATAGAAGCCCGAGTGATTCATTATATGACATAAAATAACCTCATACACTTCTACTAGAAAGAAGAGTCCAAAACATGATCTAAACCAGCAAACTTGTATTAATTTATAGAATTTTGGGAATGAAACATCTAGTACAATAATGACACAGTAAAACTTATCAAATATCAAAGAAAATAGAAAGGTCGAACAATGGCACAGTCTATGGATTCTTTACAATAATCTAATAAAGCAATTAAAGGCTTGGTTCTTTTGATAATTCCTCTACCCAAATCTGAACTAAAATTTTGGAACTCAAATTGGAAAAACTTTTTTCTTCAAAAAAAGAAGCAATATTTATAATGAAAACCCAGCTTGGCAAGAAAGTAACAAGAAAGATTCTTCGATCATGAGTAATGACGCATTAGCAATGATTTTCCTTTGGCTATTACAACTGAAAAGATTCAAGCCATGAGTGAGGATGTCCAAGGGCTGGATGCATCCCCTGGAAATGATGGTAGTGGTCCCAACAAACCAAACCACTGACATGTACAATCCATTCATGGTGGCAGTTACAGAACATCACAGCTGGTGATAGGTTGTCACCTGCCTAGTTTTCTCCTACGATGAAGTCTTTAGAAGATCACACAGTAAGCAGTCAGGGCTCGACATTTATCCTTCCCTTTGAGTGATGAATAACTTGCACTGCAAAGACAAGTGGAGGTCTCCAGCATACCATGCCGAAGGTGGGGTCCACAAAATATATATGTGCGAGTTTATGCTACGTTGCGTGCAGTCAAGGCCCAAAAGGGAAGTGATGCAAAGAGGCACAAGAGATTGCGAACAACTCACACATGGAAGCCTGGCACAAGATTTTTGAGAAGCAGTTGAAGGAAACCTCGCGAGGAGTGAATAGCTAAAAAGTGGCGGCATTTGCTAGAGCTTTTGCACAAATGAGCCCAATATTTCCTATTCCTCATAGAGGCATGGCAATTACTTAGGCAAAAATAAACTCACCCGAAGGGATCTTGGGAATTTTTAAGTTCACAATATTCCCATACATCATTTAAAAGATGTAATATTAATAAGGCAATTAATTTCCACTTAAAATAAATAACATTATCTAACACATTTTATTTTCTAAAAGAATAAATGACATTCATGACAAATATAATTTAATTATTTAACTATCCTCTTCAAAGAATATGATTTAACTAAATCAATTTTTTTAACAATATCAAAATAGCCATATTCAAAACCTTTAACAATCATTGCTAAAACCATAGGAATAATATCTCAAAATAAAACAATACCCACAAGAACGAGGTACAAATAGATGTCATTGACAAACAATGATGAAACAACAAATATAGATGGGGGTACTTTCTTATCAACTCCCTAACCACACCAAAACCATTGGGTATGTAGGCCAAACTCAGACCCAACAATGCGGGTGGATTCGACACCTAATACCTACAATCCTTCATAACACCAAACGTCGAAACAACATATACAAATGTAAATATAAACTCATAATCAAAACTCACCATGAAAGAGAAATGCGGTGAGGCAGGGCACTCACGGATGAGTTATGCAACGCCATCCCTCTCACCTGAATCATAAATATTAATCAAAATCTAAACAAAATCATCATGGGTGTGTGTAGGATCACGATGGGCCAAAAAGTGGTAATATGTAAGTTATATGATGGCCCATGTGGCTAACAACTTTTTTTTTACCCAAAATTGATGAAATGAAAATGGTTTTTAAAGGAGATTCTTAGCTTTCCACCAATATAAATTATGCTTTACTTTGAATTTAATAAGTAATTATTATTCATTTTCTATTTGAATTATGACTAAAGTCCTAATTGATAGGCTGATTGAAAAACATCTATAGGTTTCAAACGGTATCACATTTTTTGAATCCGAAATATGCATCACATTCTATGCTTCGCATACTATAGGATTGAAAATAAAAAAATTGAATTTCATGAAGTTTTGACCAAGTTAAGGTGGTTAGACATATGAGTTTTTATATTTTTTAAAAGTTGTAATAAAAAATTCATAATTAATTATTTACTTGGAAAAAGTTACAAAAAAATATGCATCACATCGGTACATGAATCCTCTACTTATATCTAAAATATTATCATTTTATTGTGGTTAGGGTGGTTAGATAGACACCTACTTCTTATTTTTTCCTTGAAATTTAAGTACTATTGCATTGAAATTTCAAATTTTCAGAAAATATATATATATATATACATATATATATTAAATAAACCTAGTAGTTTAGAAACTACATTCAATTTTCTATAGATTCTATTGTTACATATTTTTTAAATAATATAAATAACTTATTCAAATTTTTACGCCAAGTTGCCTAACTCTGATTTTTTTGAATTTTATTGCCACTTAAGGGCCTATTTTTTCAATGATGATCCTGCACATACCCTCATCATAAAGCAATTAGTAACAACATTGTAAGCATTAGTATCCAACACGTGTACAAATATCATAAGCAAATAAGTAGAACTATCCACCAACCAAACAACATGATGAAACAAATGTCTATCAAAGTATCAAATATTCATCAAAACATAAACAAAACCAAACAATATCAAAACACACACAAAACAGTATCATAATATATCACGAAAATGAGAGGCACTACATCTAGTACTCAAGTTACCACAACCATTCAACCTACTAGCAATGTCAACACTTCCTTACAAATTTCCACAAGGATCCTTCTAGCTTTGTGCATTCAAGTACAATATCTCCTCAACCATCCTCCTTCACAAATTTACAATTCACTTGCCCCTCCACACACTCACACCACTCCACCTTATTCCCCTTCATCTTAAAATACCAAAAATGATCCCATCATTAACACACTTTCACAAAATATGTCAGCCCTTCAACAAAAAATCACCATACTAAATCAAAACAATAATGATCAACCTTCACAATACATCAAAACCAACTCATTATCCTTGGAGATATTGAGAAAAAAAATGCCACATGGTATAGAAGTTCCTAGATTCAAGAAATATGGTGGGAAAGGAGATCCTGTTGGCCATGTTTCTACTTGCATAGATTTATATAGTGATTTCATCTTTGAAGATAAGCTTTTGGCTAAACTCTTCCCTACATCCTTAAACGATATTGCTTTAGAGTGGTTTTTCTCCTTACTGAATAATTCAATTGGTTCATTGAGATTATTGATGCCTTTTACAACCACTCCCACATTCACATGGGTCCCGAGATGACCCTAGATGATTTAATGACATCTAAACAAAGGGATGATGAAAAATTCATTGATTTCATAACACTATATCAAATTCTTTATTCACAAATAAACATTAAGATTCCTGATTCCAACCTTCAACGAATGTTTATTACCAATTTATAGAGAAAAATCCAAGCCAAACTCGAGATTTTGAAATTCCCATCCTTCACACAATTATATATAGCCCGTCGTGATTATCAGAATTTGGCTTATGATTGTGATGTGAGAAATCCTCCTAGTCATCCTAAAAATTCCAAATCTACACCTCAAAATAGTTACCAACCTTACAAGAAAAGAATATGGGCTTTTTACAACTTATTTCTCCTCAACCAAATCAACAATATGATAACCAAGTGGCTTCTATAAAGATAATGAAACCTTTTTCCTTTGGGGATAGCAATATAAAATTTACTCATATACTCGAAACCCTTCATAATATCATGCTACAACTCATGAATAAGGATATGATTTCCTTAGCTCCTATCAAAGCTCCTGATTCTAATAAACCATTACCATCAAACTATAGATCAAATTCTTATTTCCATTTCCACCAACAAAATGGACATGATATAGAATATTGTAAGCATCTTAAAAATCTTATGCAAGACCTCATTGATTCTAATCGACTTCAAATTTGAGGTGTGAATGATCAAGGTAATAAGTTCGTAGCTCCTCCTAATCAAAACTTGCAAATATTTACCAATCCCATGCCACAACACACTATTTCATTTGTCAAAGCTAGTGAAACAAAGAATGATGTGATGAATGTTGACACTGATGATGAAAACACAAAAGATGACAATGAGGAAAATGCTTTGGATTGTATGATTGGAATCATCAAAATTTTACCTTGTACAAGCCAAACCAAAATGCCCCTCGATATTGCTTTCTCACAAAATGGCATAACCAAACATGTACCCTATGGTCATCTTTACATAGTTGGATGAATCAGTGACAAGCCTACCAATGGGATGTTAAAATTGATTTTGTCTATGTAGAGAATGTAATCACTAAAGAATTCTTATTGATGCATGAACTCTATCAAGATACATATAAAAGAACAAAAGCATGGATCAGAACACATAATGGTTTTTCTTTCCCTGCAATTGACTTGATAAATCTCCCTCTAAAGATTGGACCAAAAATATTAAATGTCTCATTCACCATGATCCCATTTTTAGACCAATTTCATTTGAATTTAGGCTATCCATGGCTTCTCTCCATGAATTTCATCCCATCAATTGTACATAAATGTTTGAATTTTCAATTTTGCAATGAATATTTACCATACATAATAGTGGCTTTAATCCTATGTCTTCTTGTGGGAATATTTCATTGGATTTATTTTGGCTTGAGCCTATTGAACTTATTAGACCTCGTGAGGACTTCTTTTTTTAAGCATATGAAAAGTTTAAAGCAAAGTGCATAGTAGAATTATCCCTTAGAAACATGCCACAACACATGATTCAACCACCTAGCCCTTCCAAATATCCAAGAGAAACCTATAAAAAATTCTCCTACCATTTCCTATAAGAGACCGCAAGACAATCAAAACAATCCCATTGTGCCTCCTAAAGTCAAACAAGTTTACAAAGCTAAAGAGAAAGTGGTTGAACAACCTCTCATGGTTCATTTTGTTCCCCCCCTAAGAGAAGAAAATAAACCTATGGTTGACAAACCTACTCCTACACAATCACAGATTGATGATAGATTGAAATGAAATCGAAATGCTAGAGAGAATAGGCTTAGATGTCGCGCTATTGCTAGTATGTTACAAACTAAAGAAAAAAAAAGCAACACAAAAAATGAAAATATGAACCTACTTGAGGCAATGCACGATGATTCTATACCTTTGCTGCAACGTAAACATGAACTAAATTCTATGGACATTATCATTTGACCTCCTATTGTGATTAATTTAGATGATGGCATTGATATTTCAAATATTGATGACCAAGTGCATAATGAGTTGAATTCATTGTTCTCTTCTTCCATGAGCTTAGATAATAATTCTACTAAAAAAAGTGTTGAACTTGGTGTGTGTCCCTTTGGCTAGTTTCCTACGTTCAATATATATTGATCAAGATTGGGAAGTAGATGACCTGCTAAAGGTTGACTCACATGTTCCTTACTAGTATTTTACATTGTTTTCATTTTCATGTTTCTTTATGTGATCGCATGTGCATAATGTGATGCCATGTACTGTTCTATTTGATGTATCTCTCTCTTTTTTAGCATTCCTCTATATGTATCTACATTATTCTATATATCTTAAAAAATTTATCTTTTTTTGCTTATCTTGTGTTTTCCTTTTGGGGATGGTGCAAGGTTTCATGACATTTAGGTCTCTTCCATGTTGACCCGAAAGGATTTTCCTTTGTTTTCACTCTCTTTCTATCATTCTTCTAGTTCTTTGAGTATTTGGGGAATGATGACATTTTTGAGCTCTATAACAACATTATACCAAAGATATACTGACCCTGAATCCATAGATCCCTTATGCATTTTTGGGGGCAACCCCTCCCTCCTTTTTCATGATGTAGCTTTATTTTGGAAACATAGGATTTGGCATAGGGACTTTCTGAGGAAGCCCTCATGTCTTAGGATTAAACATTGGCTACTTTAAAACAATTTCCCATAGTAACGGTGTTAGCATCTTCTTTAAAGTGGGGGAATACATCAATGATATTGAAACAACAGGAAAAGGGGGAGATGCTTATGTATGGTTTATAACATAAAGCAAGACCCACTTCCAATTATCTCATTGAAGGATAACCTTAGAGATCTCATTGCAAAGGAGAAAGAGATCTTGTAATAGGGATATCCTAGGAGTTTATTATAATCTAATGAGGGATTCACCACAAAATTAGGAATTGGAAAAGAAAATGCAATAAAAGATGTAATTCTTAACCCTAATATGATGTAATCATTCACTAAATGACCTAGAAATGCATGTAAAACAAAATAAAAAGTTGTAAGATGAAAGGTGTGCAGCTGAAAAATCTGGAGATGAATGGATGGAGCTATGAAATGCTGAAAACAATGAATTTAATACTGACTGGGACTCATCCACCAAGCTAGGTGAATGAATCCCAAATCTGGTTTTTTGTACAGAAATAGGAATTTTGCAAATGGGTATTTGAATCTGCAAAAACCTGATTTTTTACCTAAACTAGGACTCATACGCTAGAACTATCATATCAGTCCAATTAGGGTTTTCTAAAGCTTCAAGCTCTGAATCTACCCTTCAAGGTATGCTTTATGCTTCCCAATTGATTTTTCAGATCTGAAACCCTGATTTACAACTTGTAGAAGTCTTCCAAGTGTCTCCAATGTAAGGTGACAACTTTACACACTTTGATAACTTTCTCCAAACTTACTCTTCGATGTGTCTTTAATCTAAACCTAAAAATCACACACTAAATAGAGGGGAAATTTTTTTTTGTTAGTGGATAGGGGTTTGTCTTAGTCAAACCCTATTTTGGTGATCAAACCTTGAAATGAAATTAAATAGGAATGAGAATGAGAATGATGAATGAAAAAATTATGATGTTGCAGCTCACCAAACCCTAGCAGTAAGAGGCTACAAACATGTATGAGATGGCTCCCATGGATATATATCTTGACTCTTGCTCAAGAATCTGATAGATCTTGAGTGAAATGATAGCTTGAATCATAAAATCCTACATTCCAATTGTTAGCTCAAAAAAAAACATGATGCATGAAGCATTTGACATGATGCTTGATCATTGAATAATGCTTTAGAATACTTGATAATCTTCCCTTGAAGACTCTTGAATGCTCTTGTGAACTCGAAATTTCTATATGCATGAATACTGGAATGCTTGGGGTGAAAATGAGTGAAAAAAACTGGTATTTAAACTTAATTATGCAATAATTCCTAAAATTACAACACTTCGAGCCGACATGAGATCTAGGAGGATAAAATAGCACCAAAAATTTGAATTAATTTTGATTTTTGGCAACACGAGACTCATACACCCAAGGTGGTGAATGTGTCCTATTAGGCATAATTTATGGGGCCAATTTCAAAAATTCTTAGAAAGGTATAAAACTAGGATCGAAACCCAAAAACCTAGGTGGGACTCATTCACCCAAGGTGGTGTATGATTCCCAGACCACCAAATTTGGGCCACACAACCTGAAAACATGATAATTATGATTGGATATTGATTTGTATCAGGATTATCCTTGAAAAGATGCATTAAATGAGGCTTGTGGATTTTAAATAAGGCCAATTAAAGCATAAAGAAGCCCAATTATTAATGAAAACCCTAGAAAATTGTGAAAGTGTGTTACAACACTTTACAACACTCCAAATAAGGTAGGATTAAGGCACATTTTAGTTAAAAAGATGTTTATTAGGTTTAGTTAATTAATAAAACCTTAGAAAAGTGTGAAAGTGTGTTAGAACACTTCACAACACTTTAGCAAGGTACCATTTAAGTTCATTAGTTCACAAGGGCCCAAGACATAATGTGAATATATCAAAAACATTACAACACTAATTCAAGGCAATATTAAGTTCAGTTTAACAAGGAGGGCCCAAACAAGCAAGGAAAATTAAAAGGGATACTTTTTTTGTTGCCACATTTAGCCCCCACTTTAGTGAGAGGATGAACTTGCTTCAAACTCACACTAAAGTAGACAAAAACACATCAAGATGGGTCCAAGTGCACCAATGTCGATAAGATAGGATGACAATGATCAAGATCCTATGGCATCAGTTTGGCTTCTTGACAGACGACACCAAGGTTATACCTATTGATAAGCTTGATAAGGTGCCATGCAACAATGAACTTTGCACTTCATGAGGAAAGAAAATTTGTGTATGCTTGGAACTCATGAAAAAACAATGAAATTTGAGCTTCATGAGGTAAGCAAAGTTTGGTATGCTGAGAAATCATGAACAAACAAGATGGCTCCATAGGCATGCAAAGTGCATTATGCAAGGTGGCCATATAACTGAAAATGAAAATTCAATAATAAAGAACAGTCAATGGATTCTTGCTTAGTTCATACGACATATTAACTTAGGGAACATTGTGCCTAATATCTCCAAGAGAGGACAAATCAAATAATATAAGATTCACAACTTCGAGGATGTAGTGTGTCACATCAAGCCACTAAGAGGAATATAATATGCTAAGAGAGATTGCACTCTTGAAGAACATCACACCAATGTAAAACAAAAAGTGAAAAATATATCATATGAAATAAGAAGACTACATCATGAACCATGAAAAAGAATAATGTCAGTGTATGCCCCCACTTTAAAGAAATTTCTAAACACCATGTTATGAGCAATTACTTTAAAATAGAAAATGATAAAAGCTAACAATAAAGAAGAGATGAGAGCTAATTTGGAAAGCCCTATGCCAAGTCATATGTTTTCAAATAAAGCTACATCATGAAAAGGACAAGGGGTTGCCCCAAAAATGAGAATACCAAACACATAAGGGATCTATGGATTTGGGGTTAGTATATTCTTGCTACAATGTTTTTAACAGATCTCAAAATTCTCATCATTCCCCAAATACACATAGAACTAGAAGAATGACACAAAGAGAGTGAAAAAAAAGAAAAATCCTTTCAGGTCAACATGGAAGAGACATGAATGTATCTATGCCTTGAATCATCCCCAAAAGGAAAACATAAGACACATGAAAAAGAGAAAAGAAAATATTTTGGGTCAACATGGAAGAGACATGAATGTCTCAATGCCTTGCATCATCCCCAAAAGGAAAACACAAGACAAATGGAAAATATAAAGGAAAAGGTTTTGGGTCAAAATGGAAGAGACATGAATTTCTCAACACCTTTCATTATCCCCAAAAGAAAAACATAAGACAAAGAAAAATATAAAAGGTGGGGTAAACCCACAAAAGTGGTTTATAATTTGAATGAGGAAGGAAAAGTTACAAAAAATGATCCCATGCCAAAAAAATTATTTTTTGGGGTTCAAGCGAACTTATCAGTTTGAGTGAACCAAAAGAGGGTTCACTAGAACCCCGGTTTGAGTGAACCAATTAAATGCCCTGAGCCCACCAATCTCACAAAAAAAGAAAGGAAACCTTTTTTCGAAAGTGGGTTTGCTCGAACCATGGTTCAAGCGAACCCCCCTTTTCCCACCTTCTCACGCTCTGGCCCAAAAAAATATAGAATTTTTCCTTCGAAGCTCAATTTGAGTATGAAAATTGAGGAGACTTCACAAACCCAACTGGATGATGGTATTCCTCGAAATGAGCTATCCAATGAATATAATTTTAATATGTTTTCGTTATATTATCTTCTTTTTTTTTAGTTTTATTAAACATAGATTTTTCATCGAAAATCAAGCTCTTTGTTTTGCACATGTGGAAAAATAGTAGATTATGAAAAAAATTAAAAAATATGGGTGCACCAAATATTGAAGTCCTTGATCCAATAAAAAAAGGTTACGTTGTATACAGTCTGCCTATGTCTGAATTGTAATTGGTTTGACTTTGAAACTTTATTAAGGAAAACCTATTCAATAAAACACTATGAAACTAATTGGAAACACTAGATATCGTAGTTAAAAATCTAAATTTGAAAAAATTATAATTTTATCCTTCATGGAAAAAAATTTATGTTGTATATGGTGAGCGTCACTCCTTAAAAATGTTGTTTACTAAAAAAACTAGTTTTTGAAGGAGATGGAAAAATAAGTGCAATCTGATTCCAAAAAAATTAAAAAATATATATTTAGAATCTACAGGAAAAATGTCACAAATCACTAGTTTGCATCATCTTCAAATTCCTCATGGTTTAGCCACTATAGGTGCCTAAAAGTGAAGATTTAGTTAGAAAGAATTATTTCAATGTCCAATTTGGTCAAAAATTGTAAACTAGTATTATGTGATCACCTAGCGAAAAGTAAAAGATTTATGACATATAGAAGAATGAAGGTGCAAATAGAGAAATGTCACAAAACAAGAGAGAGAACATAAAACAAAACATCACAAGGGATCACATTACACACATGGAATCACACAAAAGAAAAATAAATAATGCAAAGAAACTAGTAAGGCATGTGTGAGTCAACATAAACTAGGTTGTCCCATCCCAATCATGTTCATTGTATACCAAAGGTGGGCAACTAGCCAAAGGGACAATAGCAAGTGTCAAACTAGGATCATTACCAAGTTCAACACTCTTCCTAGGAGAATTGTTAAGTAAGCTCATGGAAGAGGAAAACATGTGTTCAATTCATTATGCACCTCCTCATCAATTTTAATAATCTCATCATCATCATATAAATTAATCACAATAGGAGGTTGAATAATAATTTCCAAAGAAGGGTTTAACTCTTGTTGTGACATGGAATATTTTTGTTTCGAGGAGGGGGTAGACTCATCATGCATTGCTTCAGTCGAACTTGGATCATGATTTTCTTTATTTATTTTCTCATGTAACCTACAAGCAAGGGCACGACGTCTATGCTTATGCTCTCTATCACCTATGTTTTGTTTAGTTTTTTTTCAAGTTATGTTTGTGTACAAGTGGGTTGATCAACCATACTTTTATTTTCTTCCCCAAGGGGAGGAACGAAAGGAATCATGGGAGGTTGTTTTACCACTTTCCCTTTGAATTTGTAAACTTGTTTTATTCTAGGAGGCATGATGGGATTGTTTTCTTTATCTCTTGATCTTTTGTAGGAATTATGTGAAGGTTCTATCTTATGTTGGTCTTGGTTATTTGGAATTTCTTTAGGTTTAATCATGGTTTCATCAAGGATGGTAGGCTCAGTTCTAGGTTGAGGCATGTTTCAGAGGGATAATTCTGTTATTTTCTTTGGCTTGAACTTTTGATAAGACTTGAAAAATAAGTCTTCTCATGATTTGATAGGATCTATGGACTTGGACCAAAATAAATCTAAGGAAAAGTTTCCACGGGAGGAAAATGGGTTAAAGCCACTATGATGGACGGTGAAAATTTCATTGTCAAAGGGAAACTTTAAGCATTTATGTACAACTAAAGGGACTCCATTCATGGAGCGAAGCTATGGATAGCCTAGCTTCACATGAAATTGGTCCGACTATGGGATGATGGAGAATGATATATCTAATGTTTTTGGTCCTATTTGTAAAGGAAGGGTGATCGATCCCATCCTAGGGCAAGAAAAATCATTATGCATCTTGATCCATGATTTCAGTTTATCATATATATCTTGATAGATTTCATGCATGAGTAAGAATTCCTCGGTGATCACATTCTCTCCACAAACGGGATCTTTTAATATCCCATTAGGGGGCTTATCATAGATACGACTAGCTATGTAAAGAGGACCATTGGGTTCATGTTTGAGGATATCCTTAGAGGAGAAAGTAATGTCAAGAGAAATTTTAGTTTCCAAGGCCCTTACAAGGAATGATGTCTATCACTCCTACCATATTATCCATAGGATCATCATCTATAGGATCATGTTGAATATTATCATTGTTATCATCATCTGTATCAACATTCATCACATCATTCTTTGTAGTTTTGCTAGCTTTGACAAATGAAATATTATATTAGGTATACAGTTGGCCAAAATTTGCAAGTTTTGATTAGGAGGGGCAACAAACTTATTTCCTTGATCATTAACACCTCCAATAGAAAGACGTCTAGAATCAATCTATTCCACAAGATGTTTAAGACGCTTGCAATGTCCTATATCATGTATGTTTTGTCAGTGATAATGAAAATAATAATTAGGTCTATAGTTTTTAGGAAATGGTTTATTAGGATCGGGTTTTTAACATGAGGCAAGGTAATAATCTTCTATTCTAAGAGTTGTGACATTGTGTTGTGGAGGGTATCAGGTAAGGGATTCAATTGCCTTTTCAGGCCCCCATAGCTAAAGGGTATAATGGCTTTAACAACAACAACTTGGTTATAAGCATTATGAGTTGTTTGTTGAGGAGGATTGAATTTAAGGATAACTTTATTTTGTTTTTGTTGGTGTAATTAAATATGTTGTACCTTGTTCTAGGTCATAATTACACCTTAGTTAAGTTTACTTAGGGACCATATAGGAGTTAGTTGGATCTTTTCCACCTTTGGTGGACTTATCATGTTATCACTTTATCACTCTCACCTTTCATGGACATATCATGTGATTACCTTTTCATCTTTTGTGGGTGATCCACTATTTGTGGTGGTTATCACATTATCTCTTTCCACTTTAGTGGAGTAATAGCTTTTCATTGTTGTCTCATGTCATAAGATTATGACACTTGTCATAATCTTATGCACTCCTATGTTCTCACCTTGGCTATATAACCAAGGGGTATCTCATTGTAAAATCATCTCATATCATTAATCATATTGATAAGAATACAATTTATTCTTGTCACATTATTCTCTCTTCTTTGTGCTTTCTATTTGGTCCAAAGATCTTGGCATCCATAGCCAATTCTAACATGGTATCAGAGCTTAGATTTGCACCAACAAGCTCCAATATGAACCTACAATAAAAAACCAAAAATGGAACCTCCCCAAATCTAGTATCTCTCTTCAAAAAAAAACTCTCCAATGGCACCCAACCCACTCTGATAACCATTTTTGGTTTTTTATTGCAGGTTCATATTGAAGCTTGTTGGTGCAAATCTAAGCTCACCATTGCATCCAGGAGGCTCGAGAAAGTCAGATTTAGCTTTTATTTACTCAATTTGATCACCATTTACATTTTTGGCAAACAAGGGTTTGTTGAGAGTCATTTTTTATTGGAGCCGTCTTCATTTTTACTTTAAAAATCCAGTTTTCACTCATTTGCAGGAAAAACAATTTATGGGTTTTGTAGCTAGGGTTGAAATCTCAAATGGGTATCATTTGGATTTTGCATATCTTGCACAGATCTGGAGAAAATTGCTGCCCAAAAAGCATTGTGCATCATTTTTCTCCTGGTTGAAGGTCAAAATAAAATCATTTTCTCATCTTCTGCTTGTTGGATCAAAAAACAATTTCCGAGTTTTGTTTTTAGCATCAAAATATTTCTAGGTTTTTGTTTTTGTCTACAAATAGTGAGTAGATTTTTCAGAAATCAAATTATAAATATTTTTTTTTCTAGAAAACCCGTTTCCTATAGGCTAAATTCAGTTTTTTTTGAAAAATTCATAGTGTTTGGCCACAGTGTCCGTTTTTGGCAAATGAGATATCGATGGAAAGCTATTTTTTAGCACTTCACAGTGGTGTAGACCATTTTTTCAGATTTTGTCATCTACACAAATTTGAGGTTATTTTTCATCATGGAGGCAAATGTGAACATTGGTTTGTGCATGCACTCTTTTTTGTTTTCATACAGTAGGTTTGCATTTTGTCTTTAATTTATGCATGTTTTGCATGTTTTTCTTTTACAATCATGGGGTATTGTAATAAATGAACTTAAATAAATTTCCATTGGGGGGCTTCTTTAATAATAATCTGATTAGAGTGTAGTTGCACTTTGATATCATCTTTGTATTTGGATTATGTTGTTTCTTTTGGCCACATCTTGCTCATAGCTTGGCACATTTTGCTTCGCATCAGTTCACATCTCAGATTGAGAGCCTATGATTAATGATCCTGAATCACATCAAGTCACATCTCAATTTGAGGGTCATTCATTTTATGGTTAATGTTTCAGAATCTTCATTGTACTTGCTCTTATGGATCAGTTTTAGCCATAGTTTGGAATTGGCATCGAGATACACATAGCTTCAAAAAAAATTCATCATATCATTCCCTCTTATGGGGGGCATCATTTATCCAGTCCTTCTCTTGTAGTAGGTTATCTCATTGATGGGGGGTTGTCTTGTCTCTCTTCTACTTCTCTCTTATGGGGGGTCTTTTTCCTCACATGGGGGTTTTAACTTCTCATTCATCATTGAGAGAATTTCTTTACTATATTTCATCTCTCTTTTGGGGAGGAGTTTTGTCCCACTGGGTTTTCTCATTTTCTCTGTTTATGAGAGATTGCATTGCATTTGTACATGGGTACCTAACATGGCCCCGTTGTCGGGACCCATCTTCCATTGTTTGATTTTGTGTACATTCTCCCTAAGTTGCACTTAAGGGGGGGTGTTGGTGTAATTAAATATGTTGTACCTTATCCTAGGTCACAATTACACATTAGTTAAGTTTACTTAGGGAGCACATAGGAGGTAGTTGGAGCTTTTCCACCTTTGGTGGACTTATCATGTTATCACTTTATCACTCCCACCTTTCATGGACATATCATGTGATTACCTTTCCATCTTTTGTGGTTGATCCACTATTTTTCGTGGTTATCACTGTATCTCTTTCCACTTTAGGTGGAGTGATAGCTTTTCATTGTTGTATCATGTCATAAGATTACAACACTTGTCATAATCTTATGCACTCCTATGTTCTCACCTTGGCTATATAACCAAGGGGTATCTCATTGTAAAATCATCGCATATCATTAAATCATATTGATGAGAATACAATTTATTCTTGTCACGTTATTCTCTCTTCTTTCTGCTTTCTATTTGGTAGAAAGATCTTGGCATCAATAGCCAATTCTAACAATTTTCTAAAAGGTTGAGAATTTTTTTGGTTTGTGGGCTCAGACTTCTTAGTAAGGGTATAAGTGGATTTTGTATCTCAACTACTATAAAAAATTTGATAATCATGGAGGGCAGTACACAAGTGCATAAAGGACGAGAATTTCATCATGGTAAGTTTATCTTGTATCTTTCTTTGTAAATTTTCTATGAAAATCTTTTGAAGGTGAGACTTAGGGACCTTGAAATCAATTTGGGAGTAAAGTGGTAGCATGAGATAAAGTCGGTTATCTTTTCATCTTCTTTTTTCTTACATCTCATCAAATGAGCCAAAGTCATCTTAGGAGTCATATGCACTTGGAAATGGTTGAAAAATGCCTCAAAAATTTCATTGAATAAATAGATGGAGTTTTTTGGTAACAAAGAAAACCATTCTAAGGAAGTATCCTTCAAGGACCTAGGGAAAAGCTTAGCCAAGATTTTATCATCAAGGACAAAGTCACTACATAAGGTAGTATAAGCATTAACATGGTTAGAAGGATCTCCCTTTCATCCATATTTCTTGAATCTAAGCACCTCTATGCATCGTGGCATCACTATTCGTAATATCTTTAGGGACAATGGGCTACTTTTAACATAATATGTAGGTGGGCCATTTTGATTTTGGTTGATGGTGGAATTTTTTTTTGAAGAGATGAAACAGTTTGAAAGATTTGATTTATGAGAGGGTCTTTTCTTCTATTATGAGACGAAGGTGAGAAAGGTGAAGGTGTATATGTGTTTCAAAGAAAATTGAATGTAATTCTTATAGGTGCTAAATTAGAAGGAGATATAACATGTGATTCCACAAATATACTAGGGATGCTAGTGGAAGTACCCAAGGAATGAAACACATTACTAGTTGGTTACATTCTTGTTGTAACTTGAGGGTTGGTATAGGTAGGAATAGAGGCAATTGTTCTAGGTGGAGGAGTTTGAATTCCTTCTTGGCTTGTGACATTGCTTGTAGGTAAAGGACAACTAGTGTTTGAGGGGAAGTGTTTTCCAAAGATTTGAACTATGTTTTTCACAAGATCAAGTCCATCTTCACTTTCAAGCATGTGATGAATTTTATCTATGGTAGGGATTGCGATATTTGAAATGTTGTAATTTTTCACATGATGTTGTAGGTTTGCTAAGTCTTCATGGATTTGAATTATGTTTTATTGTGGAACACTAGCAACCATTGTTTCAAAATACGTCACACTACTTGAAGGCATGGAATTGTTAAGGGTATGGTCCATACCTAGTGTAATAATGTCAATACTAGGAGTGAAAAATCTAGACAACCCAAGATCCATGACGATTGTGCTATTGGGGGATGACATGAGTCTCAAACTTCATCTCACTATAGTATTGGCAATAAGACACCAAATACTCATGCAAGGGATTCTAAACGCAAAATGAATTCAAAAGCAATATAAGCTGAGAACAATGAAATTATTATAACATAAATTTTGTAAATTGAAACAAAAATCTATAAACAACAAATAGAAGCTCAAAAATAATGCTTTAAATTTTGGAAAATGCAGTGCAGAATCTGCACTGGGATTGATTCACCTAGATGAGCATATGAGTCTCAATGGGGTTTTTTTTCAAAATTTTCAAGAAATTCAATTGAATTTTATGTTTTTTTATGTTGTATGATCTATAACCTAAGTGAAAATGTAGATTTTGTATGAGTTTCAATGATATTAGGTGTAAAATTGCAAGCTATATTCACTTTCACTAATGAAAAATTAGAAACCCTAGAATGCTAATTAACTAATGGCAACCCTAATGTGATGTTAATGCAAGAAAGATCTAGGATGGTAATGAAATCCAAATAAAATTATGATTTTTTAAATGTAGGTTCACCAAAATGAAACAACGGGAAAAGGTTCAGATGCTTTTGTATGGTTTAAAACATAGAGCAAGACCCACTTTCCAATTATCTCATTCAAGGATAACCCTCGAGATCTCAATACAAAGGAGAAAGAGATATTTCAATAGGTCTATTATAGGAGATAATTATAAAATAATAAGGGGTTCACCAGCAAGTTAGGACTTGGAAAGACAAAAGCAATGAAAGATGTAATGATTAACCCCAATATGAAGAAATCATTCACTAAATGGCTTAGAAATCCATGCAAAATAGAATAGAAAGTTGTAAGATGAAAGTTGTGCAACTGAAAATATGGAGATGACTGGATGGAGCTCTGAAATGTTGAAAATAGTGACTTTAATGCTAACTGGGACTCATACGCCAAGCTAGGTGAATCAGTCCTAGATCTGGGTTTCTGTATAGAAATAGGAATCTGGTAAATGGGTATTTGAATCTGTAAAAACCTATATTTTGACCCAAATTGGGATTGATACACAAGAACTGGTGTATCAGTCCAATTAGGTTTTTCTAAAGCTTTAGGGTTTGAATTTTCTCTTCAAGGTCTGCTATGTGCTTCCCAATTGAATTTTGTATAAACCCCTGATTTGCAACCTATACAAGTCTTCCAAGTGTCTCTAATGTAACGTGACAACTTTGACAACTTTAGACACTTTTAAAAATTTCTCCAAACTTACTCTTCAATGTGTTTTCAATCTAAACCTGCAAATCAGAAAATAAAGAGAGGGAAAAATGTAGTTTTGTTAGTGGATAGGGGTTTTCCTCTATCAAACACCATTTTGGTGATCAAACCTTGAAATGAAATGAAATAGGAATGGAGAATGATGAATTAACAAAGTGTGATGGGTAAGTGCATGGATCTGTGAGACAATTTCGATGCCAAATTGCAAAAAAAACCCATAATAGGCCATATTGCGCTCAACGAATTTGGAGAGTGCCAATTTTGGCACTCGCCAAATGGCTTGAATTTTAAAATGAATGAACAAGTGTGAGTTATCTTTCTTTTTCCAATGACTTTTGAAATGCATTTTTCTAAACTCTTTCATTTTCTCTTTCTCTATTAGGGAAACTATATACATGAAATAAACATTTAAGTATAAGTTGAAATTTGCATATGGACATTTACTTTCTTATAATTTAAGCTATATTTCAGGTATATAGGTAGGATGTATGAGATTGGTTTCAGATCTCTAGGAGTTATAATGCAAATTCTAATTTTTGGAGGATTTTAAAATTTTCAGACTTAGTCAAATTTAAGTAATTAGCAATTCAAATTTCAGTAATCAGGAGGTCAAATTTTAGTAGTCACAAAGTTGTGTCATCTTTCTCTGTCACTCTCTCCTCTCTACTCTTTCTCTCTTCACTCCCTCTCTCTCCCTTCCTCCGTCTCTCCCATCTCTCACACACACACCCCTCTATCTCCTCCCTACATCTAGCTCCCTCCCTCCCTTCTCTACTTCTCTCTATCTCTTCTCTCTACATCTCCTTCCCTCTCTACTTATCTTAATCTCCCCTCTCTCTCTCTTTACCTACCTCTCCATCCAAAACTTTGTATCTCACTTATGTTTCCCTCCCTACCTCTTTCACTCTCTACTCTCCATCTCTCCTCTCCCTCCCTCTACCTACATCTCTCTCTCACTCTTTATCCCTCTCTTCCCCCTCTTTCTCTTTAACACTCTCCTCTTTATCTCATAATTCTCTCTCCCTTCCTCTCATTCTCCCCTCTCTATCTCACCACTCTCTCTACTTCTCTCTCTCACACAAACCTCTATCTCCCTCACTAACACTCCCTCCCCTTATTTTTGTCTCTCCTCCCAATCTCTCTCACTATTATCCCTCCCTCCCCACTCTTTCTCTCTAAATTGATCCTTTTCTCTATCTCACCATTCTCTCTCTCTCTCTCTCACACACACACACACACACACACACACACACACACACACACCTCTATCTCCCTCCCTAACTATTGCTCCCTCCCTCCCCTCTCTACTCTCTATCTCTCTTCCCTCTTTCCCTCTATATACCTATCTCCCTCCATCACTCTATCTCACTTATGTCTCCTTACCTACCTCTCTCCCTCTCTACTCTCTATCTCTTCTCTCCCTTCCTCTACCTACCTCTCTCTTTGACTCTCCATCCCTCTCTTTCTCTCACTCTCTCCTCTATATCTCACCATTATCTCTATCCCTACCTATCACCCCCTCCTCTCTAAATCACCATTCCCTCTCTCCCACTTTCTCTCCTTCCCTCTCACTCCCTCCTCTCTAAATCACCATTCTCTCTCTATCCCACTTTCCCTCCTTCCCTCTCTATGTCCCACTTATCACTTTCTACCTCTCCCTGCCTCCAACCTCCCTCTCTCCACCTCTCTCTTTATCTCTATTTCTCATTCTCTCCTTACCTCTCTATTCTCTATCTCACCACTCTCTCCATCTCACTCTCCCTCCTTCCCTCTCTCCATCCTATCCATCCATCTCTCCTTCCCTATCTACCTACCTCTCCCTCCACTAACTATCACTCTCTCTACCTCTCTCTCCCTCCCCCCTCTTTCTCTCTTACTTTCTCCTTCCCTCTATACTCTCTTTATCTCTCTCCCCTCATTTTATCTCCTCTCACTCTCTCTCCCTCTCTCACACACTCACCTCTATCTCCTCCTTTCATCTCCCACCATCCCTCCACTCTATCCTTCTCTTTATCTATCATCTCTTCCCCCTCTATTTATCTTTATCTCCCATCTCCCTCTCTTTACCCACCTCTCCCTCCATCACTCTATATCTCAACTATGACTTCTCCCTACCTCCCCTATCCCTTTGTTTACCTACCTCTCCCTTCATCACTTTGTATCTCACCTATGTTTCCCTACCTACCTAGGGTTGAGGGGTTAAGGGTTAAGGGATGAGAATTAAGGGTTGAGGGTATAATGTATAGGGTAGAGGGTAGAGAGTTTAAGGTTTTAGGGTTTAAGGGTTGAGGGTTAATGGTTTAAGGTTGAGGGTAGAGGGTTGTGGGCATAGGGTTGAGGGATTAGGGTTGAGGGTCCAATGTATAGGGTAGAGGGTATAGGGGTTGAGGTATTAAGGTTTAAGGGTTGAGGGTTGAGGGTTGAGGGTAGAGGGTAGAGGGTAGAGGGTAGAGGGTTGATGGTAGAGGGTATTGGGTTTAGGGTAGAGGGTATTGGGTTGAGGGTTGAGTGTTTAAGGGTTGATGGTATAGGGTTGAGGTATTAGGGTAGAGAGGGAGGGAAGGATGGAGGGAGAGATGGAGGGAGAAGTGAGATAGAGAGAAGGATATAAGAGGAGGGAGGGATAGAGATATATGATGTTTGAGAATTGAGGGTATAGGTTTAATGGTTTAGGGTATTGGGTTGAGGGTATTGGGTTGATGGTAATAGGGTTGAGGGTAGAGGGTAGAGGGTAGAGGGTAGAAGGTTTAAGGGTTTAGGGTTTAAGGGTTTAGGGTTGAGGATTTAGGGTTGAGGGTAGAGGGTTTAGTGTATAGGCTTAAGGGTATATGGTTGAAGGATTAGGTTTGAGGGTCTAATGTATAAAGTATATGGTATAAGGGTTGAGAGTTTAGGGTTTAAGGGTTGAGGATTAATGGATTAGGGGTTGAGGGTTGAGAATTGATGGTTAAGGGTTTAATGTATAGGGTAAAGGGTAGAGGGTTTAAGGGTTTAGGGTTTAAGGTTTGAGGGTCGAGAGTTTAAGGTTGAGGGTATAGGGTTGATGGATTAGGGTTGAGGTTCCAACATATAGGGTACAGGTTATAGGGGTTGAGGGTTGAGGGTTAAGGGATCAAGGTTGAAGGTAGAGGGTTGAGGGTTGAGTGTTTAAGGGTTGAGGGATAAAGGGTTAAGGGTTGAGGGATCAGGGTAGAGATTTTAATTGGGTTTAAGGGTTTAATGGTTGAGGGACTAGGGTTGAGGGTTGAGGGTATTCGGTTGAGGGTAGAGGGTAGAGGGTAGCAGGTTTAAGTTTTTAGGATTGAAGGGTTGAGGGTTGAGGGTTGAGTGTATAGGTTTGAGTGTTTAAGGGGTTAAGGGTTGAGGATATAGGGTTGAGGGATTAGGGAAGAGAAGGTTGGATGGAGGGAGGGAGAGATGAAGGGAGAAGTGAGATAGAGATAAGGAGAGAAGAGGAGGGAGGTACAAAGATAGATGAGGGTTGAGGATCCAATGCATAGGGTAGATGGTTAAGAATTGAGGGTATAGAGTTGAGGGATTATGGTTGAGGGTAAATGGTATTGGGTTGAGGGTATAGGGTTTAAGGGTTTATGGTAGAGGGTTTAGGGATGAGGGTAGAGGGTTTAGTGTATAGGTTTGAGGGATTAGGGTTGAGGGTCCAATGTATAGTGTAGAGGGTATAGGGTTGAGGGATTAGGGTGGAGGGTAGAGGGTATTGGGTTGAGGGTAGAGGGTTTAAGGGTTGAGGGATGATAGTTTAAGGTTAAGGGTAGAGGGTTGAGGATATAGGGTTAAGGGATTAGGTTTTAGGGCAGAGGGTATTGGGTTGAGGGTAGAGGGTAGAGATTTTAAGGGTATAGGGTTAATGATAGAAGGTAGAGGGTTTAGGATAGAGGTTTAAGGGTAGAGGGTTAATGGTTTAAGGGTTTAGGGTTTAAGGGTTAAGGGTAGAGGGTAGAGGGTTAAGGGTAGAGGGTAGAGGGTTAAGGGTAGATGGGAGAGAGATATATGGATTGAGTGAGTGAGAGAGAAATACCTGAGAGAGGAAGATGGTGTAGGAGGGAGAGACTTGAAAGAGAGGGAGAGAGGGAGTGGGAGAGAGATAGAGAGAGGAAGGGTTAAGGGTAGAGGGTAGAGGGTTTAATGTTTAAGGGTTTAAGGGTTAAGGGTTTAGGGTTTAGGGTTAAGGTTATAGGGAAGAGAGATAGAGGGAGTGAGTGAGAGAGAGAGATACTTGAGAGAGGGAGAGGGGGAGAGGGGGTAGGAGGGAGAGTCTTGAGAGAGAGAAGGAGGGAGTGGGAGAGAGATATAGGGTAGAGAGTTAATGGTAGATAGTTAAGGGTAGATGGTAGAGGGTTTAAGGGTTAAGGGTAGAGGGGAGAGACATAGGAGTGAGTGAGTGAGTGAGACTTGAGAGAGGGAGAGGGGGTAGGAGGGAAAGACTTGAGAGAGAGGGAGAGGGAATGGGAAAGAGATAGAGGGTAGAGGATTTTAAATGTTTAGGGTTTAAGGGTTTAGGATTTAGGGTTAAGGGTAGAGGGGAGAGAGATAGAGAGAAGTGATAGAGATAAATAGAGAGGGAAATAAGGTGGAGATATTGAGAGAGAGGAGGCAAGGAGCAAGAAATAAATATGTATAGAGGGACAACTAGGTAGAGAGAAGTAGATATGAAAGCAGACATAGAGGGAGAGGTAGGGATGGAGAGAGAGGTGAGGCACAAACAAAGAGAGGTCTAGGTAGATAGAGGGAGGAGGAAATAAAGAGAAGTAGAGGGTAGAGTTAAGGGTAGAGGGTAGATTTTTTAAGGTTTTAGGGTTTAAGGATTAAGGGTTTAGGGTTTAGGGTTAAGGGTAAAGGGGAGAGAGATATAGGGAGTTAGTGAGAGAGAGAGGGAGGGAGTGGGAGAGAGATAGAGGGTAGAGGGTAGAGGGTAGATGGTAGAGGGTAGAGGGTAGAGGGTTAAGGGTAGAGGGGAGAGAGATACAAGGATTGAGTTAGTGAGAGAGAGACCTGAGAGAGGGAGATGGGGTAGGAGGGAGTGACTTGAGAGAGAGGGAGGGAGGGAGTTGGAGATAGATAGAGGGTTTAAGGGTTTAGGGTTAAGGTTAGAGGGGATATAGATAGAGGGAGTGAGTGAGAGAGAGAGACTTGAGAGAGGGAGAGGGGGTAGGAGGGAGAGACTTGAGATAGAGAGAGGGGGAGGGAGTTGGTGAGAGGTAGAGGGTAGAGTTTTTAAGGTATTAGGTTTTTAGGGTTAAGGGTTTAGGGTTTAGGGTTAAGGGTATAGGGGAGAGAGATAGAGGGAGTGAGTGAGAGAGAGAGATGGAGGGAGTGAGAGAGAGATAGAGGGTAGAGGGTAGAGGGTAGAGGGTTAAGGGTAGAGAGAAGAGAGATAAAAGGAGTGAGTGAGAGACCTAAGAGAGGGAGAGGGGGTAGTAGGGAGAGACTTGATAGAGAGAGAGGGAGGGAGGGAGTGGGAGACAGATAAATGGTAGAGGGTTAAGGGTAGATGATAGAGGGTTTAAGGGTTTAGGGTTTAAGGGATAATGATTTACGGTTTAGGGTTAAGGGTAGAGGGGAGAGAGATAGATGGATTGAGTGAGAGAGAGAGAGGGGGTAGGAGGGAAAGTATTGAGAGAGAGGGGGGATGAGGGAGAGTCTTTATATATCCCATCCCTCTCTCTCTCAAGTCTCTCCCTCCTACCCCCTCTCCCTCTCTCGAGTCTCTCTCTCTTTCACTAACTCCTATCTCTCTCCCCTCTACCCTATACCCTCTATCTCTCTCCCACTCCCTCTCTCTCTCTCTCAAATCTCTCCCTCCTACCCCCTCTCCCTCTCTCATGTATCTCTCTCTCATTCACTCCCTCTTTCTCTCTCCCCTATACCCTTAACCCTAGACCCTAAACCCTTAAACCCTCTATCCTTTACCCTTAGACCTCCCTCCCTCTATCTCTCTCCCACTCCCTTCGGCTCTCTCTCTTAAGTCTATCCCTCCTACCACCTCTCCCTCTCTTAGGTCTCTCTCTCTCACTCACTAAATCCATCTATCTCTCTCCCCTCTACCCTTAACCCTTAATCCTCTACCATTAAACCTTAAACCCTAAACCATTAAACCCTTAATCCTATACCCTTAACCCTAAACCCTAAACTCTAAACCCTTAAACCCTAAACCCTATACCCTATACCCTTAACCCTCCCTCCCCCTATCTTTCCCCCACTCCCTCACTTCCTCTCTCTCTCTCAACCCTCTCCCTCTTACCCCCTCTCCCTCTCTTAGGTCTCTCTCTTAATCACTCCAACTATCTCTCTCCCATCTACCCTTAAGCCTAAACCCTAAACCCTTAAATCCCCTCTACCCTTAAACATTCCTCCCTCTATCTCTCTCCCACTCTTCTTCAAGTCTTCCTCGATACCCTCTCCTCACTTCTATGTCTTCACTTCACTCTCTTATCTTCCCCTCTACCCTCTATGCTTAACCCTTAAAATCCTAACCCTGTAGTCTCTAACCTCTGCCTTTACCTCTAAATTCCTTAATCCTTAACTCCTATTTCTAACCTCTAACTATCTCTCTACTGAACCTTCCCCTCTATATAACTCCAACTCCCTCCTACCCCTCTCCCTCTCAAAGGTCTCTCTCTCAGGTAGAGGGTAGAGGGTTTTAAGGGTTTAGGGTTAAGGGTTAAGGGTAGAGGGGAGAGAGACAAAGGGAGTGACTGAGAGAGAGAGAGACCTGAGAGAGAGAGAGAGAGAGAGATGGGGTAGGAAGGAGATCATTGAGAGATAGAGATGGAGGGAGTGGGAGAGAGATAGATGGAGGGAGGGTTAAGGGTAGAGGGTAGATGGTTTAAGGGTTTAGGGTTAAAGGTTTAGGATCTAGGGTTAAGGGTAGAGGGGAGATAGAGAGAGGGAGTGAGTGAGAGAGAGAGGTTAGGAGGGAGATTCCTAAGAGAGATAGAGGGTAGAGGGTAGAGGGTTTAAGGGTTTAAGGGTATAGGGATAAGGGTAGAGGGGAGAGAGATATGAGTGAGTGAGTGAGAGAGAGGGTATAGGAGGGAGAGGGTTGAGAGAGAGAGAATAGAGGGTTAAGTTTTTAGGGTTTAGGGTTAAGGGCAGAGGGGAGAGAGATAGAAGGAGTTACTGAGAGAGAGACCTAAGAGAGGGAGTGGGGGTTGGAGGGTGAGACTTTAGAGAGAGAGAGAGGGTAGAGGGTTTAAGAGTTAAGGGTTTAGGGTTTAGGGTTAAGGGTAGAAGGGAGAGAGATAGAGGGATTTAGTGAGAGAGAGAGGGAGGGAGTTGGAGATAGATAGAGGGTAGAGGGTTAAGGGTAGAGGATTAAAGGTATAGGGGAGAGATATAGGAGTGAGTGAGTGAGTGAGTGAGTGAGTGAGAGACATAAGAGAGGGAGAGGGGTTATGAGGGAGATACTTGAGAGAGAGAGGGAGTGAGAGAGAGAGGGAGTGAGGGGGAGAGAGATAGAGGGTAGAGGGTTAAACATAGAGGGTAGAGGGTTTAAGGGTTTAGAGTTTAAGGGTTAAGGGTTTAGGGTTTAGGGTTTAGCGTAGAGGGGAGAGAGATATAGGAAGTGAGTGAGAGATAGAGACTTGAGAGAGGAAGAGGGGGTAGGAGGGAGAGTATTCACAGAGAGAGAGAGGGAGTGAGTGGGAGAGAGATAGAGGGTAGAGGGCTAAGGGTAGAGCGAAGAGACATAGGAGTGAGTGAGTGAGAGAGAGACTAGAGAGAGGGAGAAGGGGTAGGAGGGAGAGACTAGAGAGAGAGAGAGAGTTGATGGTAGAGGGTTTAAGGGTTAAGAATAGATGGGAGAGAGATAGAGGGAGTGAGTGAAAGAGATAGAGAGAACTGAGAGAGGGAGATAGATGGAGAGAGAGAGAGAGAGAGAGAGAGAGAGAGAGAGAGAGAGAGAGAGAGAGAGAGAGAGAGAGAGAGAGAGAGAGAGAGGGGAGAGATAGGGAGATGAGAGATAGAAAGATGAGGGAGGGATAGATATGTAGGTGTAACATAGATAGATGGAATTGTTGCACAGACAAGATGGTTAAATCTAATCTAACAAGTATCAATCTAAATCAAAAAACTAAGAACGATTAAATGAACAAAAACAATAAAAATAAATAACTAGAACAGTCTCACCGAATATGCGCCCACTTCTTCGAACTATCTTGATTGTCCTTCTCCATTTTGTTGTATCAGTATTCTTGCCCTCAGATTTTTAGTATTGATGCAAGAATAACCTGGTTGTAATGTCTAGGAAAAATATCAAAGCTAATCGTTCTTCTCAAAAGTATTAATTTCGGGAGGAGGAAAAATGATAATGACAGGTCAATTTATAGATTTTGGGTTTTCGAACGATCGGCTCAGATTCGTAAGAGAGATCAATGATCAAGATTGATGAATGTCATGCGATGTGAGTTTTGTGTCAGTTAGAATGTTAGTTAGGAAATTCTATAGGATAAAGATTAAATTAGAACATTAACTTAATCTTGTGTCAAGATTGTTTGAAAATAGAAAGAACAAGAGTTCAAGATTAAATAAACAATTCAATCTTCAGTTGAGAGTCTTCGAAAATAGAAGAAATAGAATTTGAATGACAAAGACAAAGTTAGAAATTGAAGAATAAAGAGTTTGAATGCACACATGAATGAATTAATTAAATAAATATATTTAATTAATAAACACCTTCATACATATGAGTTAGAACTAGTTAACTGACTAGTTGTGATAGAGAGTCCTTACGTAGAGACGATCAAATATTGAATCTGGAGATAATTGGCAGATTTAAAAAGATTTCGAAGCAGATGGTGAGTGAATAATTAGTCAACTAAACGATAGAAGAATATGACAAAAACAATTAATTGTGAATTAAATGTTAATTTAATTCGACATTTGAAAATTGAAAGATTTAATTAAATAAATAATGATAATTTATTTAATTGACTGTTGAAAAGGTTAAATTGAATAATTAAATAATAAATATTTAATTATAGTTGAAATATGATAAAGGGGTTAATTAAGTAATAAATTATTTAATTAAGAAAGGAGAATTAATTAGTTAGTGACATAATTAAATAAATATGATTTATTTAATTAATCAAAGTTGAATAAGGGTCATAATGAATTAATGAATTAAATAAAAAGGGTTATTTAATGAATAGAGAAAAGATGTGTTTAGAAAGTAATTAAATAATTAACATTATTTAATCATGACCATGGACATTAGAAAATTATGTCGAAAGTGGTACTCACAGGCCTAGACGAAGTTTCAGTACAGTTTGCCCCTCTTTGATAAAATTTTGTTTCAGCATTGTGTCAAAGAAAATATGCTCTGATCGTGCCCCAGCGTGAAACAAGCTAGGGTATGCCCCCTCGGGAAAATTGACAAATTTGTGAAAAATTTCAAAAAAATCAGTAAATATTCCTGATAAGTCAATTTGATAGTCAGAAATGCTATGGAGTTTACGAAATTCAATTTAGAAGTGTTAGGGATGTGTACGCGTCAATAGAAGTTGGAATTTTATGCAGCCAATAGACAAGGTCAGAAGAAATGCCACCCAAACCCTAGGTATAAATAGAAACTAGGTTGAAAACCAATTCATTTGCACCCAAAAGAGTACAAGAATTGTGAAGTTTTCTCTGAGTATTGGACGAAGATGTCTCCAGTTCCCTATGCTTCGCATCACGGTTATCGGGTCCAGACATTCAGATGTCTAGACGACGTAGGACCACCAGTATGTACCCTAAAATGAGCTTTTGAAATTTCATTTTGCACATAGTTTTAGGCCTTTAAAATTAATTGTGTATATGCAGTCTTTTGCGTTCAACACATATACATCTGTACACAACACATTTGCTTGTGAAATGACGCATATGTTAAAAGACATCTAGGTTAACTTAGGTCATTTAGGCATTCAACGCATATGAATTAAAATGCATTGCATTCATATTAGTGCATCGCATCTGTGTTTTAAATAGACATGTGTAGGATAGTGCAACGCAAGTGATATTATGAAATGCATATGCATATAAGTATGCATATAGAATATGCACCACATTTGAATTTGTGAAAGGCATTTGCATGGATTTTAAAATGTAGTGATTTGTGCAACACATATGTAATGTGCGACGCAAATTCCTTGTTTTCCAACACATTTGTAGGATTGCACCGCATGTGTTACAGTGAGTTGCACTTGGCTGTCAAAAGTTGAAATTTTTTTTGATAAAACTTGAAAATTTTCACATCATGGTTGACATGCATTTTGCAGGTCATTTTAGATCCTATTTATACCCGAGAGTCTTGTCCTGACACATTCGAGCTGAGAAATCAGTTGGTCAGCACGGAGACATGATTACTTTGGAGACTCGGACTACATCATGTGCTTATTATGCCCACGATTCGGGCAAACAGAGGTATGCGTACCGCTTTGTGTGAGCGATGGCATTCTGAGACTTCATCATTTCATTTTCCAACTGGGGAGGTGATGGTGACTTTAGAGGATGTCTATAGTATTCTGAGACTTCCTATTAGAGGAGAGTGGGTTATGTATGATACCCAGCGCAGATTTAGTGAGCTCACTAGATTCTACATGTATGATGACATTAGGAGCTTAGGGATAGAGCACTATGAGATTAGATGGTAGGTTTTGGTTGACAGATACAAGAGGATAGATTGCATCCTATGTACATTGATTGGGGGGATAGTTCTTCCTGACCGGCGGGTCATGGTTTTCCTATCGGGTGGGCAGAGATGCTTGTGGGGATGTTGGAGAGAGAGGTCATGTATGCATGGGGTCCCTATTTGTTAGGCATGTTGTACTTCCATTAACATGATATAGTGTACATAGATGCATAGTCTATGAGCTGTGGTACCACTCCTCTCATGGTTTGGGCATGGGAGCATATAGTTTGTTTTCGTCCTCTTGTTACTGCAGAGCAGGATGCGAGATGCTCATATGTTTTCTGGTATATGGGAAACATTACTCAGAGTCATGTAGGGGACACAAGTTTTTGGAGACATGCATTAGATACATTGGATCAGTTCACATGGAGGCCATACATGGATTGTGAGAGATGGTCATACGAGGATATGCATTTACCTTTTTGTAGGCAGACACAATACTTGATTGGTAGGATTGTTTTGAATGTACACATTATTGAGAGACACCTGCCTAATTGGGTTTTGAGACAGTTTGGGGAGGTTCAGGATGAGCCTAGAGGTAGAGCAAAGTTTTCTCGATCTTCTAGAGAGGTTCCACACTAGGGACCTATGATACCAGTGGCTACTGTAGAGGTAGAGATTCAGGCGTTACAACCTTTATAGTGGGGATGGAGAGGTAGAGCAGTAGATCTAGGGACTACAACTGCTTATGACACCTGGTGGGTAGAGCATCATCTGATTCCTTATACAGATCCGGATTAGCCAACACCAGTAGAGAGATGAGGTAAAGGGCTGAGAGGGTAGCGTAGGAGTAGAGGTGGTGGTAGAGGTGGTGGTAGGGGTGGTGGTGATGATGGTAGATGAGGACGGAGAGGACAAAGAGGTGGTTGGGTAGGTGGACTATCACCTATCTAAGAGGCAGAGGCAGAGGATGTACCGATGTTGGACCTCGGGGGTGGAGCTGAGGCACAGGTTGGAGATGAGCATGTTGTTGAGGAGGTAGTAGCAGAGGTAGCTATTGGAGGAGAGGACCTTGTAGAGGAGGAGGAGGCTGATATGGATATTGATCCTCTTGATATTCTGGCATGTTATGGGGAGGATGATGTTGAGGAGGAGGTACCTATGGAGGAGTAGGAGAGAGAGGTTCAGGATCAGATTGTAGAGGGGAGACTGGATGATGATGCCCCTAGAGATAGTGACAGGGAGGCTTTGGAGGAGAGGTTGAGACTGGTTACACCAGAGTGAGATGCCTTGCGGATAGAGAGGGACAGTGCTCTGATGGAGAGAGATCAGGCTATAGCTCGGAGACAGGATACAGAGCAGCAATATACAAAGGTTAGATGCCTTTGTAGTGGTACCTCTCTAATGATGTTTTTTGTGAGCTAGTCAGATCAGTAGAGAGGAATTCATATTACAGAGATTTGTATGAGTCAGTGGTGCGAGCAGGGAGATGAGCTCCTAGCTTTTCAGAGGTTCGTAGTCATAGATCACGGAGCAAGAGTCAAACTAGGACTCAAAGTACAGAGGGTGTGGTAGGTCCACTGAGAGTAGATCCATATGACAGGCCTTCCACCTCATAGAGGTCACCTTCAAGGCAGTTTCCTCCACCTTAACCACAAGGCAGTAGCAGTAGTGGGACACGTTGACACTTGTTATACATGTAGACATTGTATTTTGATCAGAAAGCCTGTGAGCTCATTTTTATTTATGGATACACTATGATATTGTACTATGACACATTATTTTGAGTGATATATATATGTTTTTGGCGACTTCTATATGATATGCAATTCTATTTTATGATAATACATTGTTTCTATATGATTATGTTTCCTAGATGATGTGTGTATATATGTTATGAATGAATGTTTCTACATTATGATGAGTTTATGCAGTCTATGATGTTATGATGTCTTTATTTATGATGGATGTAATGTACGATATGATGCTATTTACATGTGATGGTTTTATATGTACATGCAATGTTTACATTATGTATCTTATGATGATGGAATGCCTATTATGCCATGATTTTCCTATATATGCAATGAAGATGTCAATGTTACTACATGTTTGAAATGCAATGTAACTATACGAAATGCTTATAGAATATATGCATATGCAGATGATCTAATGTTTTTGTTGTGTCATAGGACTCTATCATTATGTCGAACAAGAGAAATGTTAACATGGATGATTTTAGAATATTAATAAGAAACAATGAAGGAGGTTGATTGGAAAACAACTGATCTTCGATATTTTTCCATATATGCTAAGCTTGCATTTTTATCATCATTGGGTGGGACTGACATAAATGGACAGTACATACCATGATATGAGATAGACCATAGTGTACAAAGTCATCCATCTATGAAAAATAGACAGTCATAGACAAGGAGTGTCTTAACTCAAACTAAGGACGAGATTGCCCCAATCGTTTTGTCTAGACAAACCATAGACTGCAAACAAATAAAAGATGGGTCATGAGACGTCATTGCTCCTCTAAATCCTTGATAGGACATCCTTGAGGAAACTAGTAACATGACTTAAAATAAAAATTTTAAAAAGATAGTCAGCAGACAATAGTCAAAGAAAAAGAGTCTTGAGACATCCTTGCTTCTCTAAATCCTTCAAGGGACATCCTTGAGAAAGCTAGTAACTGAAATTTTGCACAAATCAAAAAAAAGATAAGACAAAATAAGATATAAAGTCATAAAGCCAAATAAAATTATTTGCCAAAACTTGATCTTGTGGGATTGTTTCATGTTTGACATAGCTTAATGTGAGGGATGACACATACCGCATAAGATGTTGAGTCTGGTTTTGACTTGGTGACTATCTCTGTAAGGCATGACAAAGCCTGGTTTCAGAAAGACATGTATCGTATAAGACATTAGAGCTTGATGACGTTGATGTGACAAGCTACATGAGGATATGAAAATTTGATGGTGTCTGTTGACAAGAAAGACATATCTTGCTTAACACATAAGTTGATCATTTTGACAATGTGTTTGATTTTGACTTGATGATGGTGTTGAGATAATTTTCTTGTTAATGCATGACTTGTTTTTATTTCTTGACTATTATGAGTGTGTCTATGTATGCATTGACAGTGTGTGACTTGAGATGATGCACCCTAAAGGACTAACCTAATGCGGCCTCGGGGTCTCGATGATTGATTAGCCTTGCCTACGTTGTACACGCAGAGACCTCATAGTTCAACCAACTTTAAATGACATATATGACCAAACATATGTACTTAAAATGATGATATGCAATGTGTGTGATATTGAATGTGATAAACCCTATTGGACTGACCTAGTATAGTCTCAAGAGCTAATCGATTGATTAGCTTTTCCTATGTTGTACACGCAGAGACCTTGTAGTTCTACACAACTAATGACTTTGAATGTACAAAGAGTCATAATTTTATGTGTGTGAAACATGACAAACCTAGATTGATAGACCTAATGCCTCGGGGGCACATTGATAGATGGCCATGCCTACATCTAGTCGCAAAGGAAATGTAGTTCACCTATGTCTACGACTGACTTAACATGACTTACTTGACTCTATTTTTGGGATTTTCTAGCATATTTTGGTTTTTTTTTGGATTTTTGAAGTTTTCTAATGTTTTTGGATTTTTTCAGGACATTTTCCGATGGTGTAATGCTATGTACAAGGCCCACATGACAGAGAATAATGATTTTCCCCCAGTCAGGAATAAGACATACACGATGGAGTGGGGAATGTGACGGAATGGACTTGATGTCAATCATTCCAAGAAATGGATAAGACAACCATTAATGATGAATGACGGTGAAAAGTCTGATTGGAATGATGGTAGATGAAGGAGCACAGTTTGACTACACATGGCACTTGTTTGCCAGGTTTTTACCATGGTACTTATCCATAGTGCCACCGAAGTGGTTTTCACTATTGGACGGATTATTTCTCTTTACTATTTTATTGATTTTCCAAAAATTTTGGTGTTACAAAGATGTCTGTTTGCCAGGTTTTCATCAAGGTAACCATTTTTTTGTTTTTTCAATTTTTTTGTATTTTCCCTAATTAAGACAAAGACTCTCAGAAGCTACTCATAGAATCTCTTCAGATGAAGGTTGTTGATTGATGACAAAAGTGGTTCTCCTTCAGGGGTAGAGAGTTGATACGCTCCTGATCCAAAAAATTATGTGACTATATAGGGCCTTAACCAGTTAGGTTCAAACTTACCTGGATTTTTTCGTTCAGCTTGATTCTTAGGATTCTCCATTAAAACCAAGTCACCAATGTCAAAGTGTCTATTTAGAACTTTCCTATTATAGCTACGACGAAGACAATTCTGATATGCTTGCAAATGATCTAGTGCCTTTTGTCTTCGTTCATCCAGTAATTCTAACTCTTGTAATCTGGATACATGGTATTCTTCATTGTCAACATGACCCTTCAAGGATACCCTTAGAGAAGGAATTCCAACCTCAATAGGTAAGATAGCTTCAGATCCAAATACTAGGTAATATGGAGTGGCACCAGTGGGAGTATGAATGCTGGTGCGACAAGCCCATAAGGCGGGATTAAGTTGTAGGTGCCAGTAACGTCTAGCATCATTGGCATTCTTTTTTAGGATTTTGATAATAGTTTTATTAGATACCTCAGCTTGGCCATTACCTTGTGGGTAATATGGAGTGGAAAAATGATGTTGGATGTGGAATTCTTCACATAGGTGGCAGAATTCTTGGTTCTTGAATGCACAACCATTATCTGTGATAATGGATTGGGGTACACCAATACACAAAAGATAAAGTTTAGGATAAACTTGGATATTTGTGTGTCAGTGATGTAGGTCATGGGAATAGCTTCAATCAATTTGGTGAAGTATTCGGTAATGGTTATGATGAATTTATGGCCATTGGGTGATGGAGGGTGTATCTTACCTATGAGGTCAAGTCCCCATTGGGAAAAGGGCCATGGTGAAGTAATCGAACAAAGCTCCTGTGCTAGTGCTCTTATCAAATCTCCATGTATCTGACATTGTCTACATTTCTTAACAAAGATGTATGAGTCTTTTTCCATTGTAGGCCAATAATAACCTAATCTCATAATCTTATGGGCCAAAGTAGGACCACTAGAATGGGAACCACATATACCCTCGTGCACCACTTACAAGGTTTTTTGTGCTTCTTCAACATTGAGACATCTCATTAGGGTGTTATCTAAAGTACGTCTATATAGGGTATCTCTGATGATGGTGTATTTAGCTGACTTATGGACAAAGGTTCTACATTGGTTGTTTGATAGGTCTATAGGTAAGGTTTGGGAATTTAGATATTCGTCTGTCTTTGTACCAAGGGGAAGTAGGACCAACAATTGTACACACCACCATAGAATCAGGGACATCATAGGCAGGGACCAACAGTTGTTCAAGCAAAAACTCGAACTTAGGCAGGTTGCTAGGAATATCCAATAAGGATCCCACGGTTTCCATAGCATCTTCTGCCCTGTTTTGAATACATGGTATTTGTTGAAAAGTGATTTCATCAAATTACTGCTTGAAACTATCGGCCATGCACTTGTAGGGGGAAAGTTTGTCATCCTTAGTCTCATAATCATCATTTACTTGCCAGACTACTAGCTGAGAATCCCCATAAACATGTAGACTCTTAATTTTCCATTGAGCTCCCATTCTTAATCTTGTCACTAAGGCTTCATACTCTACTATGTTGTTGGTGCAAGGGAAAGCAATTTTGAATGATTTTGGAATAGTATCACCCTAAGGTCTAACAAATAGTATACCTACTCCTAAACCATGATTTTTATGTGACCCATAAAAATATAATTTCCATTTGGTTCAAGTGTCAATTTTGAAGATAAATTCATCAGGAAAATCTTCCACTAAAGGATGGTCTACCTTCATGGGTGCATCTACTAACTGATCTGCAATCACTTGTCCTTTTATAGCTTTCCTCTCCACATATCGAATGTCATATTCACTAAGTATCATCACCCATTTAGCCAAACGACATGTTAATGTTGCTTTACTTAGGAGATATTTGAGGGGATCAATCTTTGCAACCAACATGGTTTGGCGGTTGAGCATTTAGTGCCAAATTTTTTGAGTAGAAAAGACTACCGCAAGACAGGCACATTCTATGTTGTTGTAATCTAACTCATAACCTACCAAGGTACGACTGACATAATACACTTCCCTTTCATGACCTTGATCATCATTTTGTGCAAGAAGGGCTCCTAATGCCAACTGAGTTGCTAAAATGTATAGTATCAACAGTTTTCCATCTGTAGGTGGCATCAATACTAGTGGAGTGAGCAAATAATCCTTGATCTGTTGGAAATATTACTGAAATTTAGGTGTCCATACAAATGGTACTCCTTTCTTGAGTAAATGTTGAAATGGATGTATTTTGTCTACTACTTGTACAATGAAGCACCTGATAGATTGTAATCTTCCCTACAGTGTTCTTAGTTGACCAATGTTGATTGGGGGGCATTTCTACAATAGCTTTTACCTTCTCTGGATCTACTTCAATTCCTCTTCTAGAAATGATGTATCCTAGAAGTTTCCCTGATTTCACTCTAAAGACAAATTTCTTTGGATTTAGTCTGACATTGTAATTCTCCAGCCTCTGGAATATCTTGTCTAGAACGTTCAAATGATCTACCCTTGTTACAGATTTAGCTATAATCTCATTGACATAATCTTCCATGAAAGTATGTACAAAGTCATGGAAAATAGTAGTCATTGCACGTTGATACGTAGCTCCTGCATTCTTTAGCCCAAAAGGCATAACATTCCAACAGTATGTTCCCCATGGACATGTGAAAGTTGTTTTTTGTTGGTCTTCAGCTGCGATTTTGATTTGGTTATGTCCAGAGAAACCATCCATAAGCGATAGCATATCGTACCCTGTTGTAAGGTCTACTATCATGTCAATGTTCATCAAGGGGAAATCATCCTTATGACATGCCTTGTTGATGTCTCTAAAGTTTGTACAAATGTGAATGCCCCCAGTTGGTTTAGTCACTGGCACAAGATTTGAAATCTAATCAACATAGTCTATGGATCTTATGAATCTGACATCCAAAAATTTCTTGAGTTATGCCTTAACCAGTAGAGCAATTTGCGAATGCATTTTCCTTAACTTCTGTTTGACTGGCTTAATACCTAGTTGTAATGGTAGATGGTGCAATATTAGGTCTGGATCCAACCCAGGCATGTCTGCATATGACCATGCAAAGTTTATCTATCTCTTTGTGAAGAAGTCCTTAAACTCAGGTTGCTCTGTCTCTATCAATGATGCTGCAAAATATACTATATGAGGGTTTTCTTCTGTATTTATGTTGACTGCAACAGACTCTTCCACTAACATCGGTGATTGTTCCTGCGCAACTAGGAGAAAGTTTAAACCTCTATCCTTGGGTGCCTCAGAGAGGTTTTCACCCTTGGATATGTCCTTTATTTTTACTTTTTCTTCGTCCAAAGGAGCCTTTCAGTTTTCACCTAGGGACTTGTCATTTTTCTCATTTTCATCATTTTTCTTTTTATTGTCACTTTTGTGACTAGAGGTGTAAACAGACTCCCCAAAATATGCTTTGTCATCCAAGTCAATGGTAAAACCAGCCTTATGATCCCCTATAGGTATTCCTTCTTGAAGTCCCATGAACTAAGCTATTGCTTTGTCATTCTCGAATACGTCTAAGATGGGTGTACCTTGCTGATCTCAGTCGATAAGTTGGGGATATATGAGAGGCATGTCATCATCGGAGTTATCGAATGTGGCAACTGACAAGGTGAATATAGAGTGGTTGACATGGTCACATAAGTTTTGTACTAACTCCTTGTTCTTTTTCCTATGGGTAGGTAAACTCTAATGTGGGACTATTGTAACGGCTAAGTCATTAGAAGATGGTTCGTCAGGTGCCCAAGATGCATGATCAAGGGTTTCCCAATAATAGTGCTTAAGCCATTATTCTTTGGATAATTACTTTTTATTACGAGGACTAGATGGATTTGGTACGAGGTTTATCATTTTGTCCAGTTCTCCAAATAGATTATCTAGGTTCATGGTGTTGGTAGAGGAAAGGGAATCCCATTCATAATTGCTTGAGTCAGGGGATTCATTGTAAAGTGGGGCAAGTGGTTCATGAGATATCTCGATGTCTTCATAAGCACTTACTTCCCCTTGAAATGGTGACAAAGTACTAGGAAAGCCAATTCTAAGTGGTTGAAACCCTAGCCCTAGGCCTTTCGATCATGGTGAGACAATGATCAGTTTTGTCCTTCCAGTTTGATGTAGTCCTAACCCACTATGTTCATCATACCCTTTGCTTTGCATTATCTTAAAGCCTTTTCCATATTGGTTTTTAGCTATCTGAATAGAAGGTGAGGGGTATTCATTATCTTCCTGGTACAACTAGGAGATAATATCACCTTGATCCATAATTTCTTCACTTTAACTCTCCCCATTTGGTTAATGTCATTGTAGGGGGAACATGAAATGTGACCACAGATTGTCTTCTATCTACCATAGGTAGACCGTATGCCTTAGGTGGAACTAGCTGACTAACATAGTAGGATGCCTTCATGTGATACTCTCCATAGCCCTTGTCTTGGATCTCGACCTTAGGAGTGGATGATGGTGGTTTTAATGAAATGGACTTGATGAGATGGGATGGGTCAACGTATAGGGATAAAGTGGATGATGAAGCTTCTTGATTAATAGGAACCTATAATTGTGGAATTTCCCTTAGGCTTATACAATATTGAAAAGGATCTGGATCACCATCAATCGTGATCTCAATGCCATTATACGGGAATTTGAGACATTGGTGATATGTGGAACGTACAACTTTCATTGCATGTATCCAAGGTCTACCTAACAATAGGTTATATGGAAGGGTGAGATCCAAGACTTGGAAGCTGGTGTTCATAACTGTCATGCCAATTCTGATAGCGAGTGTGACAACTCCTTTGGATGATATTTCCTCATCATCGTATGCCTTGATGACTATACTCTTAGAGGTGTCCATGCATGCTTCCGAGAATCCTAATGCCTTAACCAATTTTAGGATACACAGGTTCAAACTTGCTCCTCCGTCTACCAAGACTTGTTTGACTTCGGTTTGATGGACTAGGACTTCGAGATGTAATGGGTCATTATGATCGATCATTTCTGTTGAGTAATCATGTTGGGAAAATGTGGCATGATGGGAGTTGGTTAAATATCCTACCATTTCTTCAAAATTATTGACATCTAAGTCAATAGGGATAGTCCTTTTATGTAAGGCTCTGTCGAGAATGGCTCGATGATCAGGTGATAAAGTCAACAGTTCCAAAATGGATATCTGTGTTGGAGTCTTGCTCAGTTGATCAAGAAAATTATACTTAGATTTGGAAAACTGTGTAGGTGGCTCAGAAGAAGGACCTGCAAGAGTTATCTTAGTTCTGCACATATTTACAGCACATTCATGACGCTTCTTAATGGTGATTGTATGGACATTTTCATTTGCAGCTCAAAGGTGGTTTATGATCTTACCTTTTCCATAGTCATAATTGGTTAACATAGTATTATTGGTTCTCAAACTGGAGGCATTTCCTTTCATGTGGTTATGTAAGGGGTCTGTGAAGAGCTTATGATCACTATTCTTGGTATGTTTCTGCCCATTGACCTCTATGGTTTTGTCTTCAACAAAGTCTTGTATGATATTCTTTAGTCTTTGACATTGTTGTAGGTTGTGTCCTTTTGTTCGATGATATTCACAATAGGCATTATCATCCCACCATGAAGGTTTAAACTGTCTAGGATCACATTCTCTCATCTCCAATAGTTTTATGAGATCATGTTTAATCATCCCTTTGAAAATTGTCTCGATTGGTTGCCCCAAAGGGGTAAATTCACATTTAGGAAATCTCCTTTATGGTCGTTGTTGTTGTGAATTTTAGACAAAATTAGCTATTTGATTTGGATTGTTCGTCATGTCTTGATTGGGGTTGTAACCTCTAAGTGTGATGACTGGTCCTACACGTATGGTCTTAGCATCAACAATACTATCATTTGTAACATTTTTGTTTCTAGACCAGAACTTGTTTCTATCATTGGTAACGTTTTGATGTTGAACAACTGGGTTTCTGCCCGGTACTTTAATTTCTCCTTTGTCAATAAGGCCTTTTTCAAGGACAATTCCCTTTTGTACCAAGTCTAGGAATGAAGTACAACAATGTACCCTTAAGTCACCTCTCAGTTTTGGGTTGATATTTTCAAGGAATATCATGACTTTTTGTTTTTCTGGTATTTCAATTGGACATCTACTAGCTAGACTTCTCCATCTCTGGAAGAAAGTGGTCAAAGTTTTGCCTTCTTCTTGCATTGTGTGACACAAGGTAGCTATTGTTACTTCATTTTCTATGTTAAAGGCAAAGTGTTCGACAAACTTCTCAGCTAATTCCCCCCAAGATCGTATGTCATATGGTAATTTAGAGAACCATTCTAGCGCTATCTCGATAAGGGTTTGTGGAAATAGTCTCATCAAGTATGTGGGGTCATATGATATGTCCATACATGTTGTAGTGAATTCTCTAATGTTTTCTAAAGGATTCTTCCTCCCATTATACTTAGGCAAATTTGGTATAATTTATCTGTGTGGGTAGGGTGTCATGTATAACGCCTTGTCAAAAGGACATGGACATAGATCTTGCGCTAAGATAGTTCATTTTCCTAACATAGACATGTTCATCTATTGTTGTAGCATTTGCATTTGGTTTTGGAGAACATCTACTTGTGTCAAGGACATGTTTTTTGCAATGTTTGGATCAATGTAGGTGTTCTGAAATGCTATGTTCTATGATGGGTTGTGATTTGGAGAGGAAATATATCCCGTCTGAATGTTCTGATTTGGTGGAGGAATATTTCTTGTCGGAATGTTCTGGGTTGGTGTAGGAATATTTCCTATTGGAATGTTCAGCATAACCCCTATAGTTGTGTTCATGCCAACTTTGGATGTTTGACCAATAGTGTTTGTGCCAAAGGGCTTTGATGAAGATGCCCCCACAGTGAATTGTAAACCTTGTGTTACGTTGAAAGGTGTCATTTTTACAATTGATGATGTTTCAGTTGGTATGCCAGTTGGTATTGGTGCAATAATTTGAGGAACGGAAACACTTAACGTCATGGTTTGTGTTGGTTGAGTAGATGATGTTTTCAAAGTATGAACGTCAAATCCTGGTGGTAGTGTGGCACCTTCTACTAGAAACTTTGCTAGATATCATTGGGGATCATTTTCCAAACACTCATCCATAAAGGATGCAAACTCAGGATCTTGTACTGCAGCATCTATGTCTTCGCTAAAAAAATTTCCATGTGCGTCTCTAGTGACGTGTTTTTCAAGCAAAGTTTTGTGTGGTCTTTCTTTCTCTGATGGTTTACTTCCAAAAGGATTGAAAAATTCGTTATGGTCCAACATTACTCTATGTTTCTTCTTAGACTTGGTTTCAACCATGAAAACTTGGTAAAAAATGAGGTAATGCAAACTATGTCTAAAAATTGATATGTCCTATTTCTATGTTTTTTGGATTTTTCGAATATAAAGGATGTTGCTAAAGACTTCTAAAATGACGTATACTAAGATGGCGTATGCTAGGCTGGAAAATATGTAAAATCTCGAGTAGACTATGATAGTAAATGTTTCTAAGATGGGTATAACCTCCCACCTATGGAAAAAATCCAAGTAATGATTTGACTTTACCAAGGAACCTAATTGTAAGACAAAGATAGTTGACAAGGTGAATTTCCCAAACTAGACTCTTGAGCTAGAAAGCTTAAATAATAGAACCAAAGTGACTAGGTTCAATGATGAGGACAAATCAAAACATGAACATATCCAATGACCCAGAAAGTTGTTCTATTCTACTATATGCAATTTCCTATGAAGTGTCTAAATGTATGCAACTTAGGATGACTTGTGCTAAGACGTATATGACACCTAATAATACGAGGTTTTTGAGAAAAAAATTCCAA